>JAQGDQ010000186.1:0-422839 GCA_030141605.1 Tubiluchus corallicola | reverse complement strand
TGTTTAACGACACTCCTTAGTGACGTTTCATTTTATTGATGCTGAACATTAGACACCTTTTTTCACTTAACGATGCATGTATCATATTAATGACAATTTTTTACTGTAACAACGACTTTTTTATCTAATTTGAATAAATGAAGCATTACAGTATTCCCTCACTTATCGCGGGTGTTCCTTTCCAGGCCCACCCGCGATAAGTGAATTTCCGCGAAGTAGGGACGCTATACTTAGCCATCTCAAGCGGGCGCAAGTACTACATTTCGTTTTTGGTGTGTATTCATCCGCCGAATAAATACACTATTTACTGTGAATGGTAATTTTTTAAGATTTATAATATTCTTTTAATGTTAGAATTAATATATTTAATATATTTTTATACATTTTGTGATTTTTTATGGAATATTCATCAAATTTATACATTACTCTACAGTAAGTACTAAGCATGTGCAAAAATACTTTAGACGGAGTACCGCAAAAACCTGCAAAACAGCGAAAATACCTCAATAAATATTTTACATTAATATTTTTTGAAAACCCGCGAAACAGCGTGTCCACGATAAACAAACTGTGAAGTAGCGAGGGAGCACTGTACTTTGCATTATTCCCTTCAAAAGAGCTGCAAGTAACGTAAAAACTTCATACCCTACTGTATGACTTTTTACGTTTTGTCTCCGACATGATTGTAAGTTTTTATGATTTGAACTGCTAAAGATGCTAAAAATGATGTGCAGACATTTTACAAAGGAAATCTGCCTGCAGCTTGTTGCTAGAGCAAAGAGTACCTAGCTGGAACCAGTACCTAGTGCCACTAAATTTTCACTTAGCTGTAAAGTTAACCACTTCTCTACCAGCAGCAAGGCTGCAACATGCATCACTTGCATTGAAACAGCTTGAAAGAGAAACCACTGGCTAGGTGTAGATAAAAACAATATTTGTTCATTCAAGTCAACTTAGAAAAAAGTTGAACGGCAAGAGTATACATAAAACTCGCAAAGCATTTAATTTATATGAAGTAATCATTATTGACTAGAACGTATCTCAGTGCTTTTACATTATTCTGTGTGGAAAATTTGCTTTCATGTAACGACATTTTACTTAACAACACATTTTACTGTAATGCATTAGGATCATTAAGCAAGGATTTACTATATTCTGATTAAATAATAAAATCACTTCATGTTTTTATATTATAGATGAGCTGGAATTAAACCTATAGAAATGGAGAACTAACAGATCTGTTGGGACTGCATTACACTGTGCATGCCTTGGCTGGCATGTCCAAAGCAATCCTACTTTTGTAGCCTTTTAAAATTATGTAGCTGCCATTAATCATTGCACAAAACAAAAAAATGAAAGGAAATTCATGTTTTTCAAAATGACCCTAATGTGGGGATTGCTGACTCTACAAGCTAATGGCATGACACAAAAAAAGATCACACAGCTTGTAAGACACAAAATGTTTGTAATTTGCACATATAATTTGTGATGTGGAAAACTTTATCATATTTTCCAATCTACACAGGTATTCTGTCTGTGACTGTGTGGGAATTGACACAAAAAGTTTGCACACGTAGATCTGTCTTTACAGTACGTGTCGCATCTTATTTCTACATTTATGCAATTTTTTTTCCGTTTCATTTGTAATTTCAAAACTGCTGACTTAATAGGCCTACGTGCACAGAAAACAACAGTTAACAGCATGATACAAACTGTAAGAAATATTTTGGCAGAAGTTTCGTTTGCTTAAATACATATAAGGACATGCTTTAAAAAAAATTATATTTGAAAAATATTACCATATAAGATTTATAAGCATGGTTGAACATCTCTAACGTTCTTTCCCTATAAACAGAGGATAGAAATTTAGTACTCTAATGAAATAACTTAACACTTCTAAATAAATGCAGTATTATAATTCTTAATACTCTTTGCTAATTCACTGTAGCTACTGAGTTAGCTGTAAGTAAAGTAATACGTCTGCTGTTCAAAAACAAGTGATGTGGTGAAAGTTTTCAGAATTTTTACACTGACTCCTTGACGAAAGTTTTGTATAATTATATTCCTATTATCATTAACAAAATGCATGTTCTAATGAACTACACACAGACAATGAACAACTAAGTCATAATTTAGAGAGATACAATACTTTAGTGACAACAAATTAAAACATACAATGATAATAACTAAATAGGCCTGTAATGATACACCTAGGTCACGATACGATACATATCACGATACTAACCTCACTATACGATATGTATCACAATACACATGAGCTAACGTTTGCAGGTTTTATTAAAAAAATTAATGAAGATACTGATAGTAAATACTAAACGTATTTTATCAATCAACAGTTTTACGACTGCTAAATGCTTAAAATAACTTGACAAACAGCTTGACTTTTATTTAATACTTGTCTAATGTGTAGGGCTATTGCTTGCATTGTAAGCCACCAAAAAAGCAAAACACATCAATACTTTAGGTTTAAAAGCAGCTTGTGCATTTTCTGATTCACTTTTGCCATGTTACAAGTTTATATGTAAACAATGTAATTAACCTAGTACAGAAAATACACACTTTCAACAGCAGATATATAGGCACTTTCAACAGTTACTGCTTTGGCTGTTAGAAGTGCCTGTGTGAAGCCAATTACTGCTGGTGAACTACACTGACTGAGAGATATCTACAGGGTACTCTATAGCTGTATCTTGAATCACTTTGTTTTTATTAGCATACAGCCTTGTATCAGATAATCACGATATGGATGCGCTTCGGCGGTACTCATATCGTAATAAAACATATCACGATACATCAATGTATCATTACAGGCCTACAACTACGTCATTGTGATAGAGCTAGCCTTACAAAATAAAGTAACAATGTAAGATAATAATTTTTACTTTAACTGGTATCTCTCTTCTTGTGTCATGCCATTAGCTTGTAGAGTCAGCAATCCCCACATTAGGGTCATTTTGAAAAAACATGAATTTCCTTTCATTTTTTTGTTTTGTGCAATGATCAATGCCAGCTACATAATTTTAAAAGGCTACAAAAGTAGGATTGCTTTGGACATGCCAGCCAAGGCATGCACAGTGTAATGCAGTCCCAACAGATCTGTTAGTTCTCCATTTCTATAGGTTTAATTCCAGCTCATCTATAATATAAAAACATGAAGTGATTTTATTATTTAATCGGAATATAGTAAATCCTTGCTTAATGATCATAATGCATTACAGTAAAATGTGTTGTTAAGTAAAATGTCGTTACATGAAAGCAAATTTTCCACACAGAATAATGTAAAAGCACTGAGATACGTTCTAGTCAATAATGATTACTTCATATAAATTAAATGCTTTATGAGTTTTATGCATACTCTTGCTGTTCAACTTTTTTCTAAGTTGACTTGAATGAACAAATATTGTTTTTATCCACACCTAGCCAGTGGTTTCTCTTTCAAGCTGTTTCAATGCAAGTGATGCATGTTGCAGCCTTGCTGCTGGTAGAGAAGTGGTTAACTTTACAGCTAAGTGAAAATTTAGTGGCACTAGGTACTGGTTCCAGCTAGGTACTCTTTGCTCTAGCAACAAGCTGCAGGCAGATTTCCTTTGTAAAATGTCTGCACTTCCCCTCCCCCCCCCCAGCTAGGTGGTTTGAGACTTACAAGTGTCAGAGGCAAATAATGAAATAGATCTCGTGTTTGATAGAACCGATTATCATTTTTAGCATCTTTAGAAGTTCAAATCATAAAAACTTACAATCATGTCGGAGACAAAACGTAAAAAGTCATACAGTAGGCTATGAAGTTTTTACGTTACTTGCAGCTCTTTTGAAGGGAATAATGCAAAGTACAGTGCTCCCTCGCTACTTCGCAGTTCGTTTATCGCGGACACGCTGTTTCGCGGGTTTTCAAAAATATTAATGTAAAATATTTATCGAGGTATTTTCGCTGTTTTGCAGGTTTTTGCGGTACTCCGTCTAAAGTATTTTGGCACATGCTTAGTACTTATTGTAGAGTAATGTATAAATTTGATGAATTTTGCATAAAAAATCCAAAATGTATAAAAATATATTAAATATATTAATTCTAACATTAAAAGAATATTATAAATCTTAAAAAATTACCATTCACAGTAAATAGTGTATTTATTCGGCAGATGAATACACACCAAAAACGAAATGTAGTACTTGCGCCCGCTTGAGATGGCTAAGTATAGCGTCCCTACTTCGCGGAAATTCACTTATCGCGGGTGGGCCGGGAAAGGAACACCCGCGATAAGTGAGGGAATACTGTAATGCTTCATTTATTCAAATTAGATAAAAAAGTCGTTGTTACAGTAAAAAATTGTCATTAATATGATACATGCATCGTTAAGTGAAAAAAGGTGTCTAATGTTCAGCATCAATAAAATGAAACGTCACTAAGGAGTGTCGTTAAACAAAGACTTACTAAATTTGTTTTAAAAATATTTTTCATAAAATAAATTCTGAATGAGTAGACTGAGACACAATCCAAGGTCAATTAGAACAAATCCTGTATATACCAAGCAAAACGTAAATTAGTGTATATGTTTAGTTCTTCAGTAAAGTTTTTTATAAGTTTTAATAAGTGATAAGTTGTTGCATTTAGTGCTACTGCACTATGTATGTAGCATTTAGATTAACATTATTGATATCATTTGATGATGCTGGCTACATAATGTATAATTATATTCAATTTGTACATGCTTTTATGGCAAATAACAAGTAATTCATTGCTTAACTTTTCCATTTCATTTTTGGATAGCATTGTACATCAAGTGCACTGTATTCTGAATATTTTACAGTGTGACTACAGTAATAAATGTTTTGAGTTGTAAACATAACATTTTTATGCATCATAAACAATTCAGTTCTGATAGTGAGTTGAACAGCATTAAACATTCAACTACACCTGCCAAGTCTCATGCACTGGCACATGAGGCATACGCATTTTTGCCTGCGTTTCATTCTTCTGCCCGCAAATCAATAAATCTGCAACTCTCACTAACTTTAAATCAAGCAGAGATTTTTGCCCTTGTTTTTTGTAAGAAAAACATATCAACAAAAAACATTTCAGAATGCAAATAATGTAACATTCGATTTTCCACCCATCACCATTAATTGTTCGCAAGGTTGTGACAGATGTACTTTTTACTTTCCCTGATTAAATTTTGTTGTGGCTCAGCCTAGTAGCAGTTGAAAGAAACCAACTAGTGCAAGATAATTATGCAGTGTTGTTTTTATCCATTACATATGCTACAGTCTACTTGTAGTCAGAAATTTATATTCCTTTGATTATTATGCCTTGTGCAGCAAATAACTGGAAATACTATTAGGCAGGCTAGGCCTAGCCTATGTTTAGGTTGTAATTTTAAAAACAAGAATAAGTTGAGAACATGGAACTGTAAGTAAAGTTAGAATGTAACAATTATGCACACAGTGGAAAATCCTTTGTTTTTTAATTACCAGGTTGATGAGCTACTTTAAATATCGTCACTCAAGATGTTGTAAATTAGTTCGACAACAACCTGATGACAGGTTCGATAACAACAGGATGATTAAAAATTTATTCAGCTAAATAATACCATAATAAAGTGTCAAACTCCTTGGAGTTTAT
The DNA here is from genome assembly GCA_030141605.1 of Tubiluchus corallicola. Lineage (NCBI taxonomy): Eukaryota > Metazoa > Priapulida > Priapulimorpha > Priapulimorphida > Tubiluchidae > Tubiluchus > Tubiluchus corallicola. Next base: position 417,201 of record JAQGDQ010000186.1, on the reverse strand, counting down.
ATAAATGAAAATCTGGGCTTCTCAGAACGTCTCTTTCATATGTAGCAAAGCCACAAGACAAGTCAATGGTGCTATTTAGCCTAAGAAAAGTGTTAGATACTGAAAATAAATTGAAAATCTTCCATGCTTTCATAAAATCTCAGTTTAATTATTGCTCATTGATTTTTCATTGCTGTGGCATATACTACAAATGCCTAGAAAATGGAGAAGATACATTATAGAGCATTGGAATATGTGTTTAATGATCAGCTGTCTTCCTACATGCAACTTATTCAACAGTCTGGCACGAAACCTTGATTAGTGAACGTCAGATTCTACTCACAGTTGAAGTGTTTAAACACTTACATAAAACTGGGCCCTGTAGTCTGGAAAACACGATCAGGATTAAGTCTCAACACTCTAGCTTCATATCTGTACATATTCTAGAAATTCCCAGATTTTTAACAGTGAAATTTGGTTACCATTCTTTATCTTATCAAGGTGTCAAACTGTGGAATAAGTTACCTGAAAGAATGTAGAACATGTAATGATTTAAAGAAATTTAAAGACTCTGCTATAAGTATTTGAAAAACGCCTCGTGTGAATGTCAGTGCTGCACAACATCTTGTAAGCTTGCAATTTAATTTGCTGAGTTACCTACAAAATTACTTCTTAATATGGAAACAATATTGTATAAAACTTTTCTAAAATTGTCAGCACAGTAACTACTCTGTAAACCAATATAAAGATCCTCAACTAGTCAATTTGCTTGTAAACCCGTGTTGAAATATTTTACATTTGTAATTATCCTGTTAAAAAAGTCTTCTAAACTATTTGTGATTGAGCCAACTTGTCATGAATCTCTTACATACCCATACTAAACACAACGTAACTTGTATTTTACCATTTCTACCAAAATGTGTGCTACTGCTCACAGTTGACAGCTAAGTGTATAGTAAGTGTTCTTGCCAATCTTGCACTCTGTGCATACATTTATATGCATTGTAGAATTTTTTATTTCGTTTTATTTGTCAGAAAATAGCCTTCGGCTAATGTTATCTTTGAAATGTGTCTACAATAAATTTTTTTTACTACTACTACTACTATGGAACTGTAAAATTATAATGTAACTAACAATTACGCATACAGTGGAAAATCCTTTGTTTTTTTAATAAGCAGGTTGACTTAATTAGGCCATGTCATGATTTAAATCAGAAGCTGAATCTCCTCAATATACCAAACAATCGAGAAAATTACAATTCAAATTTAGCTTACATTTAAGCTTTCCAAAATACACTCAAATATAGGAAAATGCGTGATTGTTCCCCCCACAGAACAAGTTACAGAGCACCATCACACCACCCAGGTGAATCGGGAAGTCCACTCCTTGGCACCTCTACTTCAACAAAAGTTCTTGGTCTTTACATCGTTTCAAGTCCGTGCAGGAATAGTTTAGGCTAGGCACGGCCCTGCCACACAAACCAGTACCACATTAGTGACCCAAATTTCACGTCATTATCAACGTTTAATGCAAATTGTAAGCTAAGTGCCAAAACGTGCTGAGTCATTAAATTTCAAAATAAATACCGTAAACTGCTACACACCTTCTTTCTTTAAATTTTGTTAACTGTATAACAAAAAATAAAAATAACAAAATTACATACTGCAGACCATTTACTAGCCTGTCACGTCCGGGTCAACTGTTACACATCCGGGTTATCAATTTCTCATTTGACTGGTGTTTTCGCAACAAGGGTTGCCGTTTATATGATAATTCAATTCAGTTTATTTGACCTTCCTGGTCATTAATTATTCAAAATAAATTTGACAAAATATTCTAATAAAAATGACACAATATTTACGTAAGTCTATACTACAGTACTATGATACAAAATCTGATTTGTACATTAATTACAGATGATAATATTCCAACTGCTATTGCCAGAAAGGTAAAGACAAATAATTTATATAAGTGCAATAACTGATCATGTACATTTCACTGATATGGTAGTAACAGCCACTACTTTTTTGATGTTTCAATGAGACTGTTTTCTTAATTCGAAATTTTTAAAAATAAATTCACAGAAGATCGAAGACGAGATCAGTGTTATAATTTATACTGGAATAACGAATATACGACAATCTGAGGTTTTATACCGTGCAATATAGATATATAATCAAAAATTATGCGATATCAAAAACAAAACAGAAAACGAACACTTGAAAAAATTGTGCACTGAAAAAATGAAAAATGCTGACTATGGGGAACAAAACAAACTTTGACTTCATTGTAGTCTGAAGTATAGGGTAGGGGTAAAAAGCACTCATTTATGCTTAACCCCTATCCATACTGTAAGCTGTAAGTAAGCTGAAGTATATTGGTCAATAGTGGTCAGTCTCTTGAATAAAGCAGTAATTTAAAAAAAATAATGCTCATGGTGATTACGATATATAAGACCTGATTCTGGAGATGCACAAATTAGAAAGGATAAGAATAATTTATTCGTTTGCCTTCCAAATGAATACAGAAAACCATTGTGGCATTTAAAGAAGGGCAAAATGTCAAAACGCCAAGACGGTCATCTAGTCTGCCATCTTGCAAAATTTACCATGTTGTTCAACACAATTAATTTTACACCTGTTAGTGCTACTTTTTGGTGTTATAGTTACTTTTTAGTGATCAATAATAATGATCAACAAAAGTAATTTACTGGAATTGCTGTATGCAAGTATGCAATAATTTTGGATTTTGGGCGAAATACTATAATTTTGAACCACCAAGCCAACCAATACAGTTATAAATATAAGTATCGGGAGCCGAGTAAGACACTAAGAGAAGTAGGACAATTGCAGTACATGGGCTAGCCAAAGCAGGGTGTGCCGTATATGGGCTGCCCAAGTAGGACAAAAAGACAGGTCACAAATTGAGCCGTTAGCCGTAGTGGCAACGTCCGTTGTCCTTGTTTATTTAATAATAATCATTGAAAATGTCAATGCATCACACATCTGATAAAATATGAAGAAAATTATTCTGAGCAAGTCGAACGAGCAACGATAAATTTGACTTCGAGATTTATCTTTTTGAAGTGAAATAAACCCACTTTTTAGGCGATTCCAACATTTGGTTAAGGTATAATGATCATTTTTTATTTTGTCTGGCTTCACAGAGAGGTGATCCGTTTCATTAGGTGAGCGAAATAAGCAAAACATGTGGTTTTGACTTTGCAAACTGGCACTTTTTTTAATGTCAATTTGCTCGCCGATTTGGTGAAGAGGAAAGAGTGAGAGAAATCGCCAGGGCCATACTTGGGCTGCCCTTGTGTGTCAGTGATTTTCGGCAAATTTAACGCATGTGCGTAAGCGCAAATGTCTTACTTCAGCTAGTGGCGTACTCCACGCCGTACATAAGCATCAGACAAAACGGCAACTCTGCAACCCTGGCCATTAGTATACCTGTGAAAAAATTAGTATGCCAATTCAGTTCTAAATAGAATCAATCTATCCATGTATATACGCACTTTTGCGCAGTATATTAGGTATTTTTAAGTATACGCATTTATTGTAATGTTTGTGGATGAAGTTATGTCACTGTGAAGCATATAGCCTAATTGACAATTGTGAGGTGGACTTCCGCTGGTTGATTGATGTTTTGCCATCCCTGTATTGAAACAGATTTGATGCTACAGTGAATTTAGTATTAATTAAGTGAATTCCAAAGAGAAGAAATAAGTATTGTATAAATAATTTAGAGTTGCGTCCAAGTAAATCACGTAGTGGTCTAGAATATAATTTGGAATTACCACTGATGATTATATAATGGTTAGTAAGGTCTATACTTGCGGTATTGTTCAAGAGAAGATACAGAATCTACTCGAATATTGGAGAATATTATATCACAATTGAGTTCATGTGGACGTTCAAGTGCTTTTCTTCAATAAGGCAGTCTCTCCGGTAATGAGGTGTTGTAGAATTAGAACGAATATGAAATCTGCTGCATTTACTACATTTGAGGGACATTACCAGTTGACGTCAAGCATAACATTGACCAGTCATTCTCGTTGACTGCCCATTCAACGTGCAAGATTTTTCAGACCCCTGCGGAGCTTACTTAACGCCAGTGCTTTCGGGACAATTAGCTGTAGCTGCGTATTGCTGGACATCTAATACTATTCTGAAAATGCTCAATTTTTCATTAATTAGTGGGAAAACATTGGCCTGATTCTAGATTTTATTATTGTCGATTGAAATTGCTAACGTCTATAAGTTGCTGATTAAACTGTTTTGCTATAAATAAAATATGCAGTTTAGTTTAGTTTATGACTTTGCAAGTTAGATAAAAGCAAATATTTGATTAATTTTAAAATAAGGTCAAATTAACCTAACGAGGTTAGGTTGACCATAACTATGACGATGTTATAACATTTGCATACCTCAAAGGCCTACCTGAACAGAGGTGAGATGATATTTATGACTTAGATCATGAACATAAACAGAATCAGATATATTTTTTAAATCAATATACAAAATATCAATAGATAGGAAGGAAGGGTCATGAATCAAAAATTGGGACCAGTCATTTAGGCATTCAAGAAGATTTGTTACAGCGAAACGTTGTAATGAGCCTTGTTGATTATCACTAACTATAAATTGGCCAGAATATAACAAATAAGTCAATATATCATCTTAGAATAGTGATTCAAAACACATAGTTGCATATTAGGGCATAATTAGTGTCGTATTAAATCGGTTCCACATTTTTTAGAATTACAGGTTTCATTGCAAGCTAACGAGTTTTGAGGGACAATACCAGCTCACCAGAATCAAGAGACTTGTGAAGGAGAAGAAAAAGAGGCAAAGAGAGTTGTGAGGCATGTGGTTTTAATATAAAACCATGAACACTATCTGGTCAACAGTTTTAAAAAACTTAAGAAGGAGATGTTTATTATAGACATCACTCTCAGTGAATTCGACATAAGAAACACTGTCGTTTTTCCAAGACAAGAGAATTGGTAAGGAACCAACCACAGATTCATTAGTAATGGAAGAAGCAAGAAAATCATTAAAATATTAGTAACCGTAATCATCTTACTTCGACGATTAGATGGCTCAGAGAAACTCAGTTAGCATTAAACTACGTTTATAGACAAAAGGTAGCAGTGTGTAGCTCATTTTAGTTCATTGCAGAAATGTTTTTTTGCCTGATTGTATTCTTCTTTCATTTTATTACTTACTACGCAATTACTACTCACCATAAAGCCTAGTGAGTAGTAACTGATGTATACGATTCCCCTCAGCTTTTGTTCATTTAGCTCATTTCAACGTTTTTCACTAAGATTGAAATTGTATCATTACAATGTCCCCTAGAAATCTTCAAATTAGATTTTTTTGCTAAGACGGTTAACTTTCTCAATCTTATTAAGTTGTGCAACTGATATAACTCTTTTAATGAGTCTATCATTATCCGAAAACTTCTTACACTTCCTCGCAACACCCACCTTTTCCAATTCACAAAGAAGTATATATTTTCATGAAAAAATATTAAGATTTTTACATAGTAGACTGATTGCCTTTTGTCTGGAGAAATTCATAGCTGTTTGTTCATTCTGAATTTGTTTCTATTTTTTATTTCTTTTTAAACTTTTTTGCCTCCATTTTAGAAATTTCTTGCATAAACTGACTGCAGCTTCAAAAATGTTACCATTAAACAAACTTAACATAATCTTTTTGAAACTACCTGCCACATATTCGTAAATAGCTCAGCAGCTATATGCTTTTTATTAGCTTTTCTATCACCATTTTTGTGCAACGTTAACACTACTAACTTCAATAAATTTTGTATCAGTAATGGCTTTGAAATTTGCCAAAAAATCTTTTTATTTCTGTTGTCATTGCTAACTTCCTCAAATCATTTATTGGCTCATTTTGTTCTTTATGTATTATCAGTATTTGAATAATAATAAATTATTTTTAGTTTTATACTTGGAGAAAAGAAAATCGTTTTTAATTATTCTAAATATAAATTTATGTTGTATATTTATTCTAATGTCATCATACTTTTTTAGTTTTGGATAGTGCTGCCACCTTCAGGTGTTCTTGTTAAAATTGTTGAACTTTCTCTTTCCTGTTTAAATTTTCATTGGCTTCTACAGTCTTTATGAATGCATAATCTCTAAACCTGTTTCCACACCTAAATGATTTCACTTGTAGTTCTGGTAACTTGGTTTTCTGATTTTCAACTTGACACTACTTCACTGTTTATGTAGGCATTTCAGAATAAAATCTTAAAAATAAATCTTCAATTTAATTTCTTCAAACCAATACTCTTTGCAACTAATAAATTTCTCTGCACAAGCTTACATTCTTTTACTTACTCTCCTATATAAGGTTATACACCATATATTCTCAAAATGTCTATTCTGAATAATATTTCTATTATGATTGTGAGGCAGACTGGGTGACCGAATGGTCATGTATATTTTGTGTGAATGCCTCATTACCACTTGAGTTTGACTTGCTTTGGCATTCGACACTCCACCACACTGACATGGCTGCTTACCTCATGGAGGGTGAATGTATCCAGGCTATGCATCTGAAAGTTCCTAAGACACTTGCTTAGTGGGTCATTTTAGAGGGTTATTCCTGGTATAATGAGCCAGTCTCCAGTCTTGCCACAAGTGTTGATGTTGGGCAGGCATTGCCATTGAATATTGTTGTTGTATACTGAAGTGTATAAAAATAGCTTTCTTCATTTCATTATCGAACCTTGGTGCGTGCTATTTAATAAACCAATAATAAATGTTGCAACTCCTGGTCTGATAAACAATAATGGACTGACCAGGTTTCCAATATGATGATCAAGGAGGTTTAATTTATGCATGTAACTCATTTGTGGAACATGCGATTCTGTTAATATCATAGGCCTTATATCATGTCAGTGTTGCCAGATGACTATAGCGGGTGGCCTAAAACTACAAGGTTCTGGGTTTCAATCCTGGTAGACTTCAGGGCCTTCTTTCTGAATTTGACGGTTGATATGTGTGATTGCATAATTTGTTTACTAGTTTTTTTTGCAGTATCTTTTCTCTGGTCATTAAATCTTTTAGTATCATATTTTATAGTTATATCTTAGGTAGTAAGCCTTTGAAGAAGATGTGAAACAGATGACTGTTAGTTTTATAGCTCCATATACAATAGTAGTTAATCTAAATAAATTATAATCTAACTTTGTTCCACATTTCTTAGTATTTTCATTGAAGAAATGTAATGGCGTCACATTACTTACTTTAGCTACTGAAGTTATATGGTGTCTAATTTAGAAATGCTAAAATTTTATGTACAAACATTCTTTGTAAAATTATGTGTACGAAAAAAATGTATATTTTTTTAGATGTACCATTTAGTAGATGTAGGGGTTTGCATTTTCAGAAGTCAATGTCGGATATCAGATTAAGTTTTTCATCATGCAACAGAGTCATTTTCAGTTTTACTGCTAAGTTAATGGCTTCTATGTGCTTCATTAATGAGAGAGTGTCACACTGTAGCTACATTGCAAAAGTGTGCTGTTTCAATAAACAATGAAAGTGATTTTCTTTTTATTAACTTTTAGATAATATAGAGTCAGACACATACATAATCAAAGCTGAAGATGGAGTTACCACCATTATTTGGAGACTTCTCATCTAAGTTGGAGAAAAATCTCTGCAGGCCTGACAAACTACCTATTCATAAAAATCTGGGCCCAAATAGGTGCTCGCTTATGTTTAATCCACTCCAGTGTGCTATATTGATGCTATTCTAACACTAAATTTTAAACGAAAATACAGCAGTTTTTCAGGCCATGCCTGATTTTAATCTATGATTCTGTGAGATTGTATAATTAAAAAGCTACGAAGTTATACCATTGTTATGAATTATTTGACCCACTGCAAAGATATTTTAATGATACATTTTGTGATACAACAGTATAAGTATGCAACTGTAACAATTACCAGTTACTTATATTTTGCTCTGAAATACTGATATCATGTATAGTTCTTAACAATTAGCTTCCTGGTTTTTAGGTTAATACCTAGAGAGCCAGATATCTCTTCCTTGTTTTCCATAGATGTGATTCCTTTGCAGACAACAATAAAAGTTGTACGAGATCCTAGCACTGGAGAGTTACTTGGTTACAAGGAAGTAAGAGAAATGATGTATCAAGTTTAGTTAGTCAGCCTTGATTTAACTGTAATTAAGCAGTAATTAGTAAACCCAACAATTTAATTACGGAATGATATTTAATAGATAAATTTACATAAAAAAATTTATTCATGTAGTTCAAATTCTGTTATTTGATCAGTGACTGAAATAGGAATGCATGATCACATGATAAAACTACATGATTTTCAAGAATCATACTAAAACAGGTTAGTGAAAATAAGCAGTTAAAAATGGAAGACAAAACTGATACAGGAGATTAAATATTAAATCGTTTAGGTTCTGTAACTGAGTTTTGTATTACGTAGCATAAATTTGTATAGGATAAATGTCTATAATCTGTTTGCATATGCTTAGGTTTCTGATATAATTCAACATTACTGATTTTTGCTACATTGAAGAGCATTTCTCATTTCAGCATTTTTGCTATATAGTCCTGCATTGGTAATGGCAATTTGAAACTTGGTAGTTACCTAGAACTTAGTTATCTCCATATCGTGAAGCGCATAAGGCAGTGACATTCCTTCTCCAAACATTGTCTTCTGCCGCTGCTTTGACCTTGCTCCAGATCCCCCATCCTGCGTAATTCCTTTCTGCTTCCACTGTCCTTCTCCATGTAGTTCCCAGTCTACCTGTTGCCTTTCTTCCTTCCATAGCACATGTCCAGTCCAATTCCTTCTTCTTCTAAGTTCATCACTCACCGCATTCATTCGTGCCCGATTTGTCACCTCCATATTGGTCATTCACTTCTGCCATCTAATTCTTGGTATCCTTTTCAACTTGAACTGGAATGCTGCAAGTTTTTTCTTCTCTGTCTTCATCATTTTGCACGCCTCATTTCTGTACGTTAACACGGACCTCACCAGCGATTTGAATGTTATTTTGGTTTTTGCCCCAATGCTTCTTGCTCTCTAAATCTTGCCAAGTCTTTCATATGCCGTCCTTGCTTAGCTTAGCTTTTACTTTGAACCTTGGTATTAATAAATAATTTAAATTACATCATGTAGATATATGGTAAACTGATTGTTTCTTACTTAGGATATACTGGATTCTGCTGGGCAAACAGCAAAGAATTCCACTTCTATGAAGCGGGCTCCAGGTGCATCTGAAGAAGCACTACGCGGTTCGTCAACTAATTATCCATTTTGGCCAGGTATGTAAAATGCGCTTTTATTATATGATCTGCAAAATTACTTTAATGCATTTTGTTGTACTCATTACTTGAATAATTTTTCATGTTTGTCGAAATTCAATTACTAATTGCCTTTACTATGTGTATCATGATTTTAGGTGGTCTGGAAGAAACTGATATACCACAACTGAATGATAAGTTAGCGGGTGATATTGATTTTGAAAATGGTGAGCTACTTTCTAAGGCATAATGGAAAAGTTATACTAAGCTGTTATACTTAAAAAGTAACAATAATGGTTATCAGGCATATTTTTAATGCTGTTAAATGAAACATTTTATACCCTTACAAGTGATTTAGCTAGAAGAGGTTGAATTCTCCAAAAAGGCCAGTGTCATAAAGCAGAATGAAATCGTAACATAAGGTATAATTAATATCATAATTATAATTGTTTTTATAACAAATATCACTAAGCACTTCAACAACTATTAAGGCTTTAAAGAGTAGAATAAAGTCTAAGACACAAATGAGGAATGCTTTTTATAATTCGTGGTTTATAATTGCTGAGTTTTTTAATGTTTATCTTTCTTTAATTATTCTTTAGTTATAAAGTTGGGCTTACATGCTTTGCTTCTGACTTCTCTGTATCACAATCAAAGATGTTTCTTGAATGATTGTTAATTGAAAATCTTTAATTGAATGCTTGTTTGATTTAGAATTTCTAATTTCTTTACTTAATAAGTTTGCATTAAAAGTAAAATGTCTCATTGTGTTTCTTCTGTTGTACTACATATTAAATTTATACACATGCATTTCTTTTTCATTATTGCAGTATAATTAAACTTCATATACTGTATAGTAACAATAATTCGCCTTTGTAGATTTGCTGACTGTGCCACCAGGCTTCACCCATGGCATGGAATTTACTAAAAACAAATCTCCACCACTCACGAACTTGAAGTCAAAAGCAAACCACACGATAATGGACAAAATGTTAGATTTGTCCTCCATTTTTTCATTTGACGATCTTGACGATGAATGGTGGTCAGACCTGGATCAGTGGAATTTAGCAGAAAACAAAAAACGTAAAGAAGAACAACGCAACGATGTGAAGGTTAATTAAGGCATTTAAATCTTAATGACATTAAAAAACTGCAGAAACAGGTTACAGGCATGTACAAAAATCATTAAATTAGGCTAAAATTAAGTAGAAACTTTGAAAACTAACAGCAAACATCTAGAGAGTATAATAGCCTACTGTTCTACTGACTTCATGAAAACAGATTGAATCACCTGAGTATATAAGTACAGGCTAACAAATTTAAAGTCTAAAATTCTTTCAAGGTCTAAAGGTCTAAAAGGTGGCAGCACATGACAGTATCAATTTGTCCTCAACAGTCGGGATTGTGATGTAACTGAATTATATGGCAGGATAAAAGAGGCATATATTTTGCTCCTAATACAGTAATTCCTAAGTTACTGAAACTCTAATAAGTAAACTATTCTTTCTTTATTGCAGGAAGAAATGGAAGAAGTTCCCATTTCAAGGACTCACAGCTTAGAGAATCTGACACAGGTATTATGTTAGCATGTCTGCCACGCATAATGGATTAATGTAATTTTTAGTAAATTCAAAGCTAAACTGCAGTCATTCTTCCTACAAAACTGATCTTTTATCATTTGTTTTTGGGGAACTTGATGTGCCTCAGATCATGATTTATCATGTTGCACATAATTGATTGTTGAAGCAGGTAACGCGAGTCATTAATTTAATAATTAGTATGATAGCCACTGTATAAAAAGTGTTGTCGTTTTATCTAACATAAAGTAAACAAACTAAAGCATTTTAAAACAAGAATGAAAATACAAAACAAGCTGTAAAGGATTTTAAATAGCGATAAAAGCACAACTTGAAGCGTTATGTACAAGGAAAGTGTTTCTGCCAGGAATCCAGATGCTGTCTGCATGTATTTGTTTTCAAAAGGTTTTGTGTGCAGTTCACGTGCTGAATCTGTTTCAGGTAGAAGTGCCGTCTTTTTTTAAAAAATCATCACAGCAAGAAACTGAAGAGAAATGGGCATTTTTGGTGGATGTAAACATTCCTGTAGCTGATTTCAGTGAACAAATTAATGATCCGGCATATAAGGTACTTTTGCAAAGAATTGTATAAAATTTTCTTATTTTTAATTGTCTCAAAACAACAGCATGTTAGTGCTTCAATAGCACTGCTTTGTAGTGCTTATGTACATGCTATTCTTGATACTTTAATACTTCTGAATGGCTCTGAGGAATTTTTATTCCAGGATTTTACCAAATTTTCAGAGATTTGCAGATGGCTCAAATAGTCGTACTTTCTTATGTTTTTGTTAGTGCATTTTATTTAATTTTCCTTGTTGTTTCACCAAAAATGGTGATTGCAACTAAATGTCAATAATTGACTATGATAGCAGTCTTTTGGCTTAATAGATTTAACTCTTTACTCAAATCATTGAAAGGTCCAGTAATCTGGTTTATCATTGTTTAATGTGAAATTTAAGCTGTTTTACTTTCTCTTGCCAATTTTATAACGTATTTTCAGTGGCCATTTGAATTAGATAACTTTCAGAAGCAAGCTGTCTTACATTTGGAGAATCATGAAAGTGTATTTGTAGCAGCACATACATCTGCAGGGAAAACTGTTGTTGCAGAATATGCCATTGCTTTATCTGCAAGACATATGACTAGGTACAAATAAAGTTACATAATTAATCTAAAGTAGTGCTGAGCAGTATTTATTAATATTATTAATTTTAAGGTAATAATCACAAAGACTGACAGTATACGTTGTTTCAGATGCATTCTTTATTATTATTTTGTGAACCACAGTTATTACAGCATCAAATGGTGATAGTTTCTCATTTTTTGACAATGTCAGCAGCAGCTCTATATCTTCTTGTCATGGGGTCTAATCAGCAGATGTGTCTCAGCTCTATTGAGATGTGCATTTGAGTCTGAGTGTAACTCCGAAATTTGTTGCAAGATTTCTTCTCTTTCAATAGTACATGTATACGAGTGTCTCAGAAAAGTGCAGCAGAAATATGCTGATATGCTGAAACATGCAGATGAATTGCATTGTTTAATTAGATGATATTAAATAAATTTCATTGCATGGTCCCATAATTCAGTTGGGTAGAAATTTGGTAAAATGATTGGATGGGATATCCTTGGTTCAAAACAAAAGATTTGTAGCAATTAATTATAACCGTTTAAATCAGTTAATTTTAATTTTGTTTAAATTGCATGCTCGCATGCTCCAGTCAAGTTGAAATTCAGCGGTATGATTAGCTAAGGTGTACTTAGTTCAAAACAAAAGAATTGTAGCAACTTGTTAATTATTAACTAATTAGAGCTGTTTAATTAATTAATTAATTTTTAATTTCTATTCAAGTTGGCATTTTTTGAATAAAAGCAGAAGTGTATGATGCCAAAATATCTGTAAAACTCCATTTAATTTTAAACGGGTTTAAATTTTGTATTCCTATGGTCTGCCTCGCTTGTCTTACGACTAAATGAAAGATCAGTATACTGTATATTTGATATTTAAAAAGTTGGAAATTTGGTATATAAAAGTTAGAAGTGATTTAAAGCTATTGTGACCTAGATTTGTTTCCTGCCATTTTAACATCTTGAACTTGCATTTTTGAAGTTGAGTGAGAAGGTATATACAAGGAAAACTCAAACACCTTGATGTTCCCAAAGTCATTTGCAGGGTATTAAGATGCTCGGGTATCAGATTTTTATGATATATAATTTATAAAATAATTTATATTGTGATATGTATAACATGTCTGTTAGTTAGTCGAAGCCAAAAAAGTTCAATTAACAGCATTTACATTTTACACTGTGATTGTTTCATATTGTTTTCAGGCTTCTAAACACTAGAAATTTAGCATTAATGCAACTTTATGGTTTCGGTTACATGTTGTATACATGTAAAATACTTACTAGTTACACTTATACTGATAATTGTTGCAGGACTATTTATACATCACCGATAAAGGCACTTTCAAATCAAAAATTTCGCGATTTTAAGCAAACGTTCAAAGATGTGGGGCTGTTGACAGGTGATGTGCAAATCAGCCCAGAAGCTCAATGTCTCATCATGACCACTGAGATTTTACGGTTTGACATTTCTTTTATTTAAATGAAAAGTATTTGTAATATGAACTAGCACGCAGTGTATTATTTGTTGTACTGATTTTCCCTGCTGCTATATTATGATTTTTATGCTATTTTCAAAGTGACTCAATGAAATGCAATGAAAATGCTGTCTTTCTTGTTGGATAATTATCTTAAGATTTGTTCGTAGTTTAAAAACCAATTTAATGTAAAAGCAACACACATATAAGTCAACTTTGATGATTATTGAATCAAAAAAGAAAAAAACATTAGAATGTTTTTCTGTGATTTGCTGTAAGTAGTCAGAGCAAGAATAGGTTAAACAACAAAGTTGATTTGCACCACAAGAACTGTGTGGCATTATTAGTTTCCAATAATTTGTTTTGACTATTTGGTATTCCATTGCAGATCAATGCTTTACAATGGTGCTGATACAATCAGGGATCTTGAATGGGTTATATTTGACGAAGTCCATTATATTAATGATTCTGAGGTAATAGTTTTTAATACAATATTCCCTGGCACCCTTTTGTCTGTCTCTGTCTTTCTTACTAATTGCAGCATATTTTTTGAAAATGAGTGGTCAAAGTTCTATAAAATATCACAAAAAAGTTTATTTATTTCTAATTTCAAAAAACCAAACCTAAATATCTCTGAAAAATTTTAAAACCAATTGTCGAATTTTAACAAAAATTTTTGAAATGTGCAAGCAATTTTCGTATCAGTATAATATGAGTTACAATTGCTGTGTTTCTGAAATGAAAATATCAAACACCATTTTTCTCACACATGTGATTGCTTTATAAAACTTACATAGTACAGTCTGAGTAAGTGTCTTTAATCATCATATAAAAGCGTATTTACATTTTTTTGTTATTCAGAGAGGCGTGGTATGGGAGGAAGTACTGATTATGCTACCAGATCATGTTAGCATAATATTGCTTAGCGCAACTGTACCAAATTGCCTTGAGTTTGCTGACTGGGTCGGGTATGCTATATTTACACAACATTTAAATAAGCAGTTTAATTAGAGTTTCAATTACTATATACAACATAAATATGTGTTCGCATTAACAGGTTTCTTAAGTTTCTTCTTAAGTATCATTATTAATTATTAATTATTATCTCTTAATTGTTTCTTCTTCTTAAGGGCGACATTTCAGAAAGGCTTCTTCTTTGGGATTTTTTACTGTTTCATAGTTTTTGAATGCCCAAGAACCAGCGCCATCAGCAATATCATAACTTAATGACTTTGCATCTTTTGCAGGAAAACTAAAAAGAAGAAAATTTATGTGATTAGCACTTTGAAGCGTCCTGTTCCATTGGAACACTTCATTTATACTGGAAACAGCAAGAAAACTAGTAATGAATGTTTCCTTATTGTTGGAGCTGAGGGAACATTTTTATCTAAAGGGTACAATGAGGCCATTGCTGCCAAAAAGGCTCGAGTTACAAAATCTTCAGCTCAGTTTGGACCAAAGGGTACAAGAAGTGGTGATCCTAGACAGGTATTGCCCAGAAACCTTTATTGTAGTTTTTTTGTGAAATTGATAGTTTACTTTAAGCTGATTTAGAAAATTAACCAAAATGAATAGCAGTAGGACTTCCCTTTAAGCTGACTTAGAAAATTAACCAAAATGAATAGCAGTGGGAACTAACATTGGAAGGTCTTAAGATATTATGATTAAATAAAGGCCTGCCAAACAAGTGAGAATTGATGGAGCTAAGTCATTTGATATTAGACTTAACTAACAAGGATATATATTTCATATCCAGGCTTACTCTCAGTCTTTTTCTTTTCAGTTGTTTGGATATATTTGACCTTTGTTTTGGTTTAAAAATGTAAATTTGCTAAAAATGCTTTTAGGACTTTATGGGTTTTAGTGAATTTATGCAGCGAGATGCTGTGTAAAATGCCTGTTAAACATTAACATGTTTATATTTTTGCTTAGTTTTTCAATCATGTTGCTTTTTCAATGTTTTTAGGAAAATGGTTGATTTCATTAAATTATTAGTTAAACAGAAATAATTGTTAGTGCATTTCTGCTGCAGTTTTGAATCGTAATAGAAACATTTTCATTTCTTGTTGCTTGGCCGTTTCAGGACAAAGGTGTTTGGTTGTCGGTGATTGACCACTTGAAGAAAAACAACTTGCTTCCTGTTGTCGCATTTACATTCTCAAAGAGAAAGTGTGATAAAAATGCTGTTGCATTGAGCAGCGTTGATTTAACAACTCAAACTGAGAAGTCAGAGATCCACATTTTCTTTCAGAAATGCATCTCAAGATTAAAAGGCTCTGACAGGCAATTACCACAGGTAGACTCAAGTTTAATGTTTATGTTTCAGAGTTTTGGTAATTGTTAGAACAGAGTGTAAAAATTGAGTGCAAGTTTTAAATTATATCTTAACGTTTATTTCAACTCGCTTACATTTTTTCCGTGTGCAGTTCAAACACGTGTACCTTTGGTTTTGACTTGACCGGCATTAGCTTGCACGAAAATATCAAAGTGTACTTTTGGCTACTGTGTGCGAAAAAGACCAGTTGCAGTTTTTGAAGATACTTTATCTCTGGTTTCCTAAAATTTGCAGTTACAAGTAAAGTTTCTACTGTAGAGAAATGCACTAATTTACTGTAACACTGCATATTCACCTGTTAAAGTTAAGCTATACTTACTGCTTCTTGATTAAGCTTCTTGCCATATGAGTTAGAAGTGGCAATAGTTCACTAGAGGATAAAAGCAACACAATTCAAAATAGTCTTCGAAAGTTTTTCTCCTTTTGTGCAACGGAATGTTCTATTGAGCCAAAAGTTTTTTTTTCTGAAAACAATAGGCTGAGATAAACAAGTCAAAGAGCAGAGTTAAACAATTTGTTTTGTAAACAGTGTTTGCTCCAGTCTTTTACGTATCAAAGGCAAACGTCTCGATAGTTGTCTGCTTTAGTGTGGTTAAATGCTATATGTATGGTATAGTTTATAAAGATGTTAGGTTTTTGAATGGCAGGTACTTGTAATTCACAGAAATACAGGAAAATGAACTTCCAGGCATTTGGTCAGTTATTTAGCTATTAGCAATTCTTGTTACTCTAGGTTTTACATATGCAAGAAATTTTGAAGAAAGGTGTTGGTGTTCACCACAGCGGTATTTTGCCCATTTTGAAGGAGGTTATTGAAATGTTATTTCAGAGAGGCTTGGTTAAGGTGAGTTTTGATTCGGTTATCTAGTGTAATAATGTGAAAACAAAATGACAGTGAAACATAACATAAAATGTTCATTTTTCACTTTATTAGTGGGTTTGCCAATAGATGAAATGAAATTGAAAACAGAAAAAAAAATTAAGCTGTCTTCAAGACATCATTGCAGAAAGGTAATTAAGTTACCATTAGCAGTTACCACACTTTATGGGGCTAGAAGGCCCAAGTGGAACCTTTGCATGGCACCCCATCAGTCAAGATTTTAATTCATTTTGCTGTATTGAACAAAAGGAACAAGTGTACTTCATGAAGTGTGACTACAGGTTTCCTACAAATGTAAGGTCATTAGTAATGTGCAGTATCTGTATTGGTTGCTTATAAAAACATTTACTCAGCTTAGGTAAAGTGTGTTGTTACGTGTTATTGTGGAGTAAGAAAATAATATTTACTTTCTTGGTAACATCGTGGCTTAAAATTCATCTGTAACCTTTGTGTTTGCTGTTCCTAAAGGAGTACTTGATTTCATTATTAGGTATAATTGCTGATCAATGTAGACATATTTATTAATGCAACTAGTCAATGTTCTTATAACTATTAACATTGAACAGCTTCTATTTGCCACTGAAACGTTTGCAATGGGTGTGAATATGCCAGCACGGACTGTCGTTTTTGACTCTCTTCGAAAACACGATGGTACTAATTATCGAGCACTTCAGCCTGGAGAGTACATTCAAATGGCAGGTAGAGCGGGCCGTAGAGGCCTCGATTCCACTGGTACTGTAATTATTTTATGCAAGGGGGACGTTCCTGAAACTTCGGAACTTCACAACATTATTTTGGTAATTCAAATCAATCAATCAGTGGCGGCTCGGATATAGGCTTTGTGGAACTGCAGCTCACCCTATTTTCACTTGATATTATCGATAACATTTAATATAATGAGTCTTTTTTTTTTAATTCTTACTTTATACTAGTACATAAAAGTAAATTTTTGTACGGAACCAGAGCATATGACAGACCCGTGCGCTTCACTGTTCCAAAGACGCGGTGTTTAGCTGTTGTGCGCATGCTGTCATGTGCACTTGTCCGAGATAAGAAGCTGTGCGCGCTAGGCAGAGAGATCACTGTCGCTCATGCAGTACCGACCCTGTAGCGCAAGTTGTGCTTCTTTTTATCTCAGCGTGTGTTGTGCTTAAAAACTGTGTACCATATACTTGAACGTGATAAAGAGTAGAATTACATGATTATCAGCTTTCAGCTATTCTATTTAATTCATAGTTTTTCCGGTTATTTTATTTTACAGAAAATTTAAATAATTTAAGCATGGTCTCCTTATGTCCCCCAAGAAACAAGTTTATATCATTTACTACATAACATTAAAACAATGGTAAAACTTTTCTGAAGCAGCACCCCCACTAATCTTAGCTACGAGCCACCACTGCAATCAATTTATGATTTTAGCTTAAATTTTGCTTTTTGCAATATGAAATTAATGTTTTTTTTGGTCAGTGACCTTGCAACAGGAACTTCTATGTTGCTGGTATTAGAAGGCAATAAATTGACCATAAGGTAAATGAAGTATCTTAGTTAGGAGTTGAGTTATCTTTTCTTTCCATTACATACATGTATATTAATTCCACCAAATTTTTAAGTGTAGTAAATACTTAGTAAATGAGCAATTTGTATGCAACTTAAATCATAATACATGTATAGTCACCAGTATATCAGCCACATGCAACATTGCAAAGTTATAATTTGAAGTGTTTTATATTTTAGGGCAAACCAACTAAATTAGAATCGCAGTTTCGACTCACTTATGGCATGATGTTGAATTTGCTGCGTGTTGAGAAGCTGCGAGTCGAAGACATGATGAAACGAAGTTTTTCAGAGTTTCATACCCAGAAAAATGTAAATGAGTAAGTGAGGGTATTATGTTGGTATTGCTAAGTTTGTTGCAATAGCCTATTAATATAGCAGTTAGCACTTGAGTATTATATTCTACCATCTGTACCTCCAAATATTTTTAAAACAGTTTTTGCTTCTATCAGATTGATTCTTACAACAATTGTGACATTTTTTGCCTTTGCAGTGCGACTTTTATTATTTTCACCATTTATGCTGTGAATAATAAAAATTTGTTAAAAGATTCATTTTATCATTGACTTAAGGCTGATATCTAATATAAGTCCTAACCTGTCTAAGAAAGCAGTTGTCCAGATATCGCAGTTATAGTATAAATGCCCAGTATAGCTGTCATGGACTGACAAAAACAACATTTGAAATATTCAGCTTTGTAAAGCTATCACAATGATTTTTAATGTCATTACTGTTTAGAAAAATTGTAATCATCAGACTGAAAAAAGCCCAGAGCTTAATTAGCAGTAACATTTGTAACTCTTGCACATTCTGTATGATTTCAGGTACAAGGCAGAACTGGAACAACTAAACATGAAGCTTGCAAAGTTGAAAACTATTGAGTGTTCATATTGTGGTGACATCGAAACATTTTATTTGCAACACAAGGAGTACGCGGAACTTCACGCAAAACTACAGGTAAGACAAAAATAATTTAAACATGGCTTAGTATCTAGGTGATTCAGGCTTGGGGATAAAACTTTAGTTTTTATGGAAAGTACTCCAATATCATTGTTTGAAAATGGTAGTATGTGTACTATTGGGTGCATTATTGGGCTAAATATGATCCAGTAAAAAAAAGCAAAACAAACTTGTTTTGTGCAAGCACTGGGTTGCCAGTTATGCAATTTTTTGTCCAGTTTGCAGGTGTCTTGCAACTCTGGCATAAATTTGAAAGACTGCATCCCTACCCTCAAGGTACCTTTGTCCATTATAAACACATCATCCTTGAAACTATAAACAGTTTGGCCTCAATAATTGTGTTTTTTAAATCTATATATTATGGATGTATTTAGATTATACACTGTTTTACAATTGCGATGTTACTGGATCTATAACGTGAAATTTGCATGTAGAAAACTGGCTAGAGTTAATTTAAAGCTTCTTCTAATAGACTATATCAGTAACAAGTATAATCATGCTAGATATTTAAAATCAAATGCCAGGTAATTTGTTTAAATCGTTTAATTACAGAATGTGGTAATGTCCCATCCCCAAATTGGAAAGGTTATGTCTTCTGGAAGAGTAGTCATAGTCCAACATAAGAGTTTTCAAAAGCAGGCAGGTGTGATATTAAAATCGTCATCCAGTAACAAAGGCAAAAAGTTTTCTGTTCTATTGCTGTGTGAACGGGAAGAGGAAAATGAGTGTGGTGATTCAAGTGCAGTTCTTAACAAATCAACTGAATCACATATATCTGAACTTGTGAATATGACAGATTTGTATCTACCAGAAGGACCTTCCAGTCACAAGGTTGTGGAGATCCTGAATGAGCATGTGAAAGAAATTACAACAGAAGTTTTAAAAATTGCCTGTGATAAAGTGTTGGATGATTATAACAAGAGGCAGATACCAAGATTCAGGTGAGAATAATTTTATTTTATAAAAACTTATTTTGGGGTAAAACATTAAACTTATAATTGGGGCTAGAAATGCTGTAGTCGTGATTTGCTCCATAAATTGTTGCTGTTGCTTTGCATTTTTACTCTGGTAGAGCAACAACTGTTCCACAAAAACTGTTTTATTTCAGATTAAATGAATATTTATGTAATAGCAGTAAATAAGCTTAACAAATATGCATGTTTAAAAACTTAACTCATTATTAATTCACAAAAATGTCTTTCCTGTATAGCCAGCGCTCGTCCACGCTACCATGTAACTTGATGCCGCACCAGCTTTCAGCTACCACTGCACCTTCAGTGACTCATTATGAAACGATCTGATTTTGGTAATGATTGTTAAAATTAATACAATCACAACAGAGATGTTTATAAATTTACAAGCGCAGATGTGAGTTTTATTTTGGGCTAACTATGTCAAAAAGAAAATGTACAGTTTTTACTATTGATCAAAAAGTATAAATTTGAATTTGGGCAAAATGATACTTCATAAATACTTCATTTGTGGGCATAATGGTATTGGTCGCTAAACTTTACACAATAAGAAGAAACAAGAAGCCAGCAAACAAATTTTGCCATCCCTGAAGATACACTTCAAGATTTTCGTACAAACATGATTTGCATAGGTACAGCTGCACCAAAACAAATATCAGGTTAGGCACATAGTAAATGTAGGTAAATAACAATATGTAATATAAAATAAAATTTTACTGTGCCAATTGGCTATTTTTCCTGTTACACAGTAGTCTGGATGTATAAAATGACAGGAAACTTGTCTAATTGTATCAGTTTCTATTTCTATTTGTAGAAGTGATGTGGATTATTCGTAATTGATGTTTACTTCCAGAAATGATCCAGTTGGTCAGTCAGCAAACAAAGCTACACAGGATCTTTTGCATTTAGTAGAGTCTAATGTGCAAGGCATACCTGTACTAGATCCTGTTAAAGATCTGGGAATAAATGATATTGACACAGTTGAAGAATTTATGTATTTAACTAAAAAGAGGGAGTCACTGGGAAAGCACGATTGCCTGAAGTGTCCTCAGTTTGATGCACACGTGAGTTCTTTTGTTGGAAAAATTATTTTGTCTAATACTGTAACAATAGGCAGTCTTGGAGACTAGGCTAGGTCATTGAGGGTGTCAATTTGAAATTATTTTGTAAACTTTTTACTTGTTTTTTGTTCGAACAGGCCAAGGAAAGCCACCAGTTTTCAGCATTTCTGATACTCTAAGGATCACTCTAGTAATATAACCTTGTAGTAAATAGCTTTTTCTAATGAACTGCACAGGTTGTTATGAAGATTAATACCAAATTCACACAAGGATGGGCTCTGTAAGAGTATGTCCCATGTTCTCTTTTAGTGTGCCTTTTCAATGCAGTACAAATTTGGGTGGTTATCTGTTCTGAAAAATTGGGTGCAAGACTATTTCGTTTTTTTACTCTAGCACTTCTTTTATTTATTTATTTATCTTGATTGCAGTTTAAATTGGTTAAGTCAAATATGAAGATCAAAGAAGAAGCTGCTAACATAAACTGGTTACTTAGTGACAACAGTTTACAACTCCTACCAGAATATATACAACGGCTGGAGGTATATAAATTATATATTTTTAACAGCTTTTGTTTGCAAGTTTCATTCCATTTTGAGAGTTCCATTCAAAACTCTGTTTTAGGCTTTCAAGTGATATTATTATCCAATGTTTCTTCTGTTGCAATGCTTCGTTGTTGCTCATATTCATTGTTGGCTTTGTAATTCTCTGTTCTGAAAGTAACATGTTATGACCCAAAACTACTATTTAATTAACCTTACAGTGTTTGGTGTCTGTGTTGCAGGTGCTTAAGACTTTACGCTACATTGATGACACTGACGCGGTTAAACTTAAAGGTCGTGTTGCATGCGAGATTAGCAATAATGAACTAATTATCACTGAGTTAATATTTGAGAATGTTTTCTCACATCTTCATCCTGAAGAAATAGCTGCATTGTTATCCTGCATGGTGTTTGAAGAAAAACGATGTGCTGAACCAAAACTGGTTTCATCTTTGGAAAAGGTATTTTAGTTTTTATTAGCTTTATCAAGTATATAAATGACATTCATATGCAAATAAAATCGATGTGAATTAAAAATAACTTTATTTACTATTACAGGGAATGAATAAGATTAAAGAAATAGCTGAAAATATTGGCTTGATACAGAAACAATGTGGGATGATTGAACCTGTTGACAGTTTTGTAGGCAGGTTCAAGTTTGGTCTAGTGGAAGTCGTATATGAGTGGGCTCGTGGCATGGTAAGTATATAAATTGTAGTACACATTTATAATGTTATGTGAAGTATTTTTAACAAAATGGACAATAAAATGTACAACAGTTTTGCAAAATATGTGTAGGTTTTGTTCCACTGAAGACCCCACCTAGCTGGCTTTAGAATATGTGTGAGGTCTTTCGACTATAATGAGCAAATTTGTGTACGTTTGTGCTATTGCTCGAAAATACAATAAGAAGCTGATTTAACATGAATTCCCCATGATGGAATACTACAGATTATTAAAGATTACAGCTGCAAGTAATGTTGTATCACAGGTTTCATTTTTACAGCCTTTTAATCAAATAGCCACATTAGCAGATGTTACGGAAGGTATCATTGTTCGTACGATACAGCGATTAGACGAAACATTGAGAGACGTCCGTAACGCAGCACGCCTTGTAGGAGATCCAGTATTATGTCAAAAAATGGAAGAGTCGTCTACATTAATAAAACGTGACATTGTATTTGCTGCAAGCTTATACACTGTATGAAGCTTACAGTATAGTACTAATTCAACACTTGAAATCTAGAAGTGACAGTATCTATTTATGTTGTGCTTCGTACTGTTAGTGAAGAAACCTGAGGAATATAGTTTAGTTGAAAAGTTGCAGTTGAAAAAAATGGCCTGGGAAATCTCTGATATTTTCAATATGTTATTCCCTTTTTTTGTCAAATGGATTAATGATATTTTTTATACTGATGCTATATATATTTTTGTCAGATTTTATTTTGATAAATTCCAAAAATAAAATACAACCTCGTTAAATTATACAAAGAACAGCTATGTTTTTAAATGCATCTTAGTATGTCCAAAAATTACTAATCCATTTCAGCGTCTATATGTGCACATAAATGTATCTTTGACAAACTCATAAAAAAACTTGCATGCCATACAGATAATCTAACTCCCACAAAGTTGAAAATATAGAACCCTTACAGCATAATTTTTATACTGATGCTATACATATTTTTTCAGATTTTATTTTTATAAATTTCATAAATAATATGTAACCTCATTTAAATGCATCTCAGTATGTGCAAAAATAAAAAAATAAATTTAAGCCCAGGATGATAGTCATTTTACAGCATAATTATTCTTAAGTATGTATATCAAACACACTACTATGTGGTTACAGTATTCTTTCTAGTACATAGCATAAAAATTGTTACTTATTATGGGCTACCAAGTGAGGTTTACACAGTTCTTCATCTCTGCAAAATGTTTGCCTAACTGCAAGTCTGCAGTATGATCTTGAAAGGAAAATCAATGATCATCAGCCACACATCTGAAGAGGTCCATCTGTCTCAGTTTGTTTGTCACAACCACACAATCTGACTGTCATACCAATTATATATACCAAACACTGTGATAAATAACACACAAACTTTGAATGCAAATTTCAGTATCAGTGAACTAGTCAGGCCTATACGTGAAGTTACATAATAGCTTTATTCTCACAAATAATTTTGCATCTGGATTGTTGTCAAAATATTTACATGGAAAAAACATTCTTGTACTACATAGAAAGGAACTACATAGAAAAAACAACTTTAACTGCAGCTTGTACAATGATATATTGCAAGACATAATAACCTATGAAACTTAATTATAATCCTATATTAATAGTTTGGGCAATCCCATATTAATAGTTTGATATTAATCACCAGTATGGGTAATAATTGACCATTTACACTTACGAGGCTACTCACTAAACAGTAAGCACTAACTCTTTTTCTGTCGCTTCCAGAAGCGTTTCACATCATCATGTCCAGTCTTAGTAACTACAACTACTCTTTTAGCAGGGTTATCCCAGACCAAGACACCAAGATCCTGAAATAAAGGAAAATTTGTATTACTCACATCAAGAGGTCAGTCAGCCATTACCATAATAATAAAAAGCTATAAATCCACTAAGTTATTCAGTTTGTTGTTGAGATACATCAAGCGATGTTTCCACTATAATTAAAAGAAATATCACCAGGAAAGATTCATTTAAGTAGTAGTGAGATGCTGAAAAAGTGAATGCCTAAAATCAGAAAATGAGATTGTCATAACTGGTTTCTAACTAAACTAAATTCAATTCTACTTTTTGAACTGATCTGTAATTTAAATAAGACAGTCGATTGCCTACTAAGACTCTACTTACCTTGGCATAATCCCGTAGCAATTCAAAGTCAGATTGAGAAAGAAACTGACTATACAGTACACCGTCACTGAATCTAAATCTGTCTCTCTCTAGTTCCCACAGTTGTATCTGATCGATTATGGTGGGAGGTATCACAGGTTTCTGTATCAAAAACTGAAATGCTAATACAGTGCAGGTAAAACATGCACACTGTACAAATATAAATCCAACTATCTCTTGCAAAAAGCATAAAATTAGGCAAAATTTACAACAATTTTTTGGACTATAATTGAAATCAGAACATGTTTTTGAATCTAATGTATTCAAATCATTGCTTCGTTTGCTGTTTCTTTCTTTATATTTTTTGTTTTTATAAAAACAAATCCCAACAAATTGCAAAACAAAAGTACGGTACCTGCGATTTTTGTTATTGCAACTGTAACTAGAAATCAATGCTGAGCTGTGGCAAATATCGTACATCCTACTGAGAAACTTCTCTCATTTATTTTACTGCTTAGCTGTAACACTGTAGTTTTTTTTCTGGCAATAGATGTTGTTATAAATTTCTGCATTTAATATTTTTAATATTGTTGTTTGTTGACAACTACAGGAGCCGTACGACATTTGAGCAAAATTTGGCACTATCATTATTTTGTTAAACTTAGTGTACAAAAATATTTTCTTAAAAATGCCATTTATAGAGTGCATTCAGTTATTCACAATCTTAAAAGCATTATGGATATACTGTGCTCATCTTGCAGGTTCATTTGGTGTTATTTGATGGTGCCCCATTAGTCCTGTTCAGCATGATTGGTAATGGCCAAAATTACCAAGAACTTTCTCGAATATCTGGCTCACCAACAGTTTTTGAGTTTTGCAGGAGCATTATTTGAAAAGTATCAATATTTTGTGCAAAGCTAGGAAACAAGAACTTCAGGAGTAAGCGTAACTATAATGTTAAGACAATGAATTCTGCAACAGACAGGTTTGGCTTTTTTGTTGCATATATTATTTACTGTCTTGTGATGCAGAAAAAATGACTGTTTACCTCTGACATTCTGCAGAAAAACATCAAGTCTAAATGAATTTTTGTTGCTTTTAAAATTCTTCACTATCATGTTTCATCATCGACCCATCATCCTCGTTATTTGTGTGATAAACAAGAAACTTACATGTTTCAACATTTCTAGATGAGCATGCATATGCAGATAATTAATTATCTGTGATGCTGTAATTCCGCTTCTTAGGGCGTCTCTAACACTGTCTCTTGTTATCACACCCACACTCATGTTGGGAAACCTAAATGAAGAAAGTAATTTAAAGGCAAAAGTAATTCACTTAAATTTAATTTAGTCAAAAAGGCACTGCAATATTTTAGTGAATGACAGTTATTGAAGAACAGTAACAATTGATAGCCAGCTTGTTTTCTGTTTCTGGTCAATTGATATCACAGTTTGCACAATATGTGAACTAAGTAGCTGTTTAGTAAATTAAATTTATTACTATGTGCAAATTTGCTTAAAATGTGTTTGATCACTTAAATTTCTGATTAACTCAGAACTCTTTTCACTGGGATCCTCAAATAACAAGAAAATATTCACACTTCCTTCAAATTTAAATTAATTAACATGTATTCTGTCACTTTCATAGTCCTTTGCATATTTACGTTAAGAATGCAAATTTTAGTATTAAAATACACACCTGTACAGAAGCTCACAGAATAATCCCAATAAATCAATTTGGAGATTGGAGTCTGAAGTAGAAATAATAATGCGGAAACTAAAATGCTGCAAATACAGCAAAACAGTATACACAACTTTACACGTAAAAGTGCAATCCTGTCCAAATTACACATAACATTTCCACTCATGTGCAAATGGGTTTGCAATAACTGCTAAGTTAAAGTTGACACACAGAAATAAATTTGGATTCGCTCATTTCTAACGCAAATTTATGAGCAAATAGCATGTGTGTATTGCATTTCACTGCAGTTACTGCATGGTGTTAGTAACTACACTAATACAAAAGTACCTTGGGTTTACAGACAAGGAACTGACCTGGACGAACTAAAACTAAACAAGATATGACTTACCTGTATATGCGTAAACCCTATAGTTTGTTTCAATGACTAAAAATCCTTCCTTTTCAGCTTCTGATTTTTCAGATTTTGACCCAAGAGTGAGATTAATTGCTAATTTAGTAGGGTAAAATCTTTTTGACTTCCTCTGAAATGTAATAATTATAAAGTATAAACTAAAGCGTCAACATTACAATTATTTAATTGTATGTTTAATTCTTCAGTATATGACATATATACTCTTCTTATACACATAATGGTAAATAAATTGCCTATGTTTAAAGGGGAAAAATAGGGAATTTTAAAGTACATCCAAAGAACTTTCCATTACTTATTACTTTGCATTACACTTACCTGTTTGAAAGACTTATGTAATTGGAAAACAAAATTCCTAATAATTTAAAATATTTGCGTCACCTGGCAAAATGGCATTTCATCACCATCCCAGGGTGCACCTCTGATTCACCAAAAAACACATTGATCTTACTGACAACAAAAAATAATTTGAACTTTTGCTTAGTTATCAAAAGCGTGTGCTATAAATGTTCTGATTATTTTTTCAAACTTTACGAAATATTATCTAAACTAGTTTCAAATGACCTATCATTAAAATGAGGTTGCCTACCATCCACAGGAGTTTAAATTTATAGGTTTTACACAGCAATACTGCTAATGCAACTGCTAATGCAGGCCCTGTATGCAGTAACACAGCATACAGGTGATATAAAATATCAAGACAAATTTTTTAACCTTCATTTATGAAGAGTGGTTTCTTGTGCTTTAACAAAAAGCTCTCTTTTAGTGGCTATATAACAGCCATTCTGAAGAAAGGGAATAACTATTTCTAATCTTGAAGCTAACAAAAGTGTCACAAAGGTAAAGTATCTGTCTTACATTTACTGTGATGTATGCACAGCCTTTCAAAGTATTTTCAGCTACAATGATAATGCTTGTAAACATATATTCATTCAAATTATTTGATAAATCTAACAATTGAATCAGAAACAACTCAGAGTAACTGTGCACTTTCATTGAACTTGTGACACTTATCTTTCATAATTAAAAAACAAAACAAATATCTATCACACCTCACCATTCCAGTCACTTAAATGCTCATAAAGATAGCAGTAAATATTCTTCTGAATATTGTAGATTGCAGGAACCTGTGGCAAGTAAAGCACTGTGATACTGTTTATAGACCAGAATTTCCAAATAAAAAGCCAATGCCACCAATATGCATATTATCACTTGTCCATGCCTAGTCTAATGTGGTTTACTCGTATGTGACTAGCACTTCTCTATTTACACATTTTGGCTTTTATCTTGGGCTTCTAACATACCACTATCTAAGGCTCTGAGCCCCTGCCCAGGTGCTTCCCATGCAAATTTTGGGACTCTGCGTATTATAGTTTTGAGTTATTCACTGCTATGACTTGAAATGTCCTATGTCGTTGACCCACTGACTGTTCACCATATCACTGCCTACTCCAGGTCTCTACCCTGCAAGTTTTGTGACCATTGCACTCTGCATTTGCAAACTAACAAAATAAAAAGTGGATGTCCAAAAAACTCAATGCCAAACATAACGACAAAAAACCAGCATATGGATTCTCTTAGCTCCATGCCATTCGTAAAAGTTTCAGCATGTGAAGAAATGGCAAGCAAAACCAACTTTTAACCACGTAACGACTAGCCAGTCAGAAAAGCCAATCGTGAAGAAATGTGGAATAAAAAGTTACAAAAAGAAATCAGAAATCACATAACTGCCAGTCACTCCAAAACAATAAATAAAAACTGAGTGTGATCATTACACAGATTGGTATACCTTTCTTTGGTAAACTAGCCCCAACTCTCTGAGATTCTGTAAAAACTGCAGTAGTCGGTCACTCATCCCATCTGTGCTATAATCCTAGAAATATGCTACACTAAGTACATTCATATTGTCAGATTACCAGTGGATTCATATCTGATAATATATTAACAACAACTCAACCATAACTTTGTTTTAAAGCATTTTCAAAAATAAGAATGGCTAAATGTTTATTAAACTAATGAGTTATAAACTGCCACAGCCCCAACTGTAACTATTGTTCAATTAAGAATTCAACTCAGCTTACGTATGATTTTATCATACGTAATTTTCTAATAGAAATTCTTACGATATTGGAAATGCTCCACACAAAAGTTATGTTCTGTATAAAATTTCAAGGCCTACATTTTAATACATCATATAACTTTTATTGTAAATTTATTTACAATTTTTATCCCTTTGAACTCGCAGAATGCTACTGTTTGTCATATAAGTGCTATGTAAACTTTGTAACGTATAAGTTAATGTGTATTTAACTGTTAATCACAGGAGTATCATCACTTGTAAACTTCTATCTGGGACTTTGTGTCTGTCTTTTAATTTTGGTGTGTACAGCAATAAAACTTAAAAAAATTATGCAATGGAAAAAAAAGTTCTAATATTTGAGTTATAGGCTTAGTCATTAGTTATTGGCCACATGGTATATCTAAACATTACAGAGATGGAAAACTACAATTTTTACCACTGGGACATCAGTGTTACAAAAGCTTGAGATGTGAAAGACCTATTTCGGTTAAGCAAAAGTTTTAAAAACATCAGAATCAAAACGTCTCACATACGAGATACTAGAATATTCAAATGAAATGATATCTGAAATGATTCAAGTTTGTAATGTTCAAGTTTACCTTTCCAAATGAGAGGAAACTCAACTGAAATATGAATTGCAAACATTCAACTAAATCTAGCCCTTTAACCTGCAAAAATATAAAAATTTTATTATATTAATGCTAAGAAGGCATTAACTTTGATCTTTCTAATGTAATTTCCTGATACTTAAGTCTAGCAGAGAATTCATTTTAATTTTAATAATTTGCAAACAAAAAGATAAGGATGAAAGTTTATAGTCTTGCCTTTACATAATTTTACAATTCTATCCTGTGATAACTTAAGTCTGTTCACATCAATAC
Organism: Tubiluchus corallicola; assembly: GCA_030141605.1. NCBI lineage: Eukaryota > Metazoa > Priapulida > Priapulimorpha > Priapulimorphida > Tubiluchidae > Tubiluchus > Tubiluchus corallicola. The sequence continues at coordinate 387,502 of JAQGDQ010000186.1, read as the reverse complement.
TGTTCTCAAGGGGGACAACAAGAGAAATTTTTCATACTGACAATCGCCCCTTTTCCTTACTCAACCGATGTAATGTAATAGAAAGCTTGCTTGAGAGAGGTACCAAATTACAACTAGCATGAGATTTGAATGTGAGTCCAAAATTAAGTCAATTGACATAACCATACAGTGGGAAGAACAAATTATATGAATTTTTGTAACAGTTAATAACACAGTAGGTGCCACTTAATAGACTCACTTTGGGATAAAAGGGTTTTGACCCAATTAGGCTACTGATTCTATTAACTGTGAGTCTAAGAAACGGTGCCTATTTTCTGAATTCTAAGTGATTCCTAAAACTTTTCACGGGTCATAGCTATACAACTCTGCATGTAAGAATAACAAGCCAAACACTAAACAAACATTCTAAAATCCTAACAGTATTACATTCAAGTCGTTACAAATATTAAACTCATGGCTTTTTGAGTCAAGATAAACAGTTAAATCACACATGCTTTTTTTGCAAAAATAATGAACACAAGCAATATTGCTCTCGGTCAACAAAGTTAGCATAAATTAAGTGCTAATATTTGTGATACAGTTTTTAATAATTGCAAAATAGGCTTAACTGGAAAACATACGTACTGGGACAATTTTTAAGTACTGCAACATGAAATACCAAACTTGAGTTGCTTGATCCAGGAGAAGAAACTGAAACCCGGACTGAGTGATTGACATTTCATCAGATTCACTGTATAAACAAAAATAAAATTACTGACGCTAATCAACACTTTCCAATATTGCTTTAACGTATAAAAACAGACATGAAAGTGAACAAAAAACATGTAAAATATCGGTAACAAAAACCATACTTCCTCATTAAGCCAGCATTGATAAGAACTTGTTTAGTATCTGAGCTAACTGCTTCACCATTATAAGTGGAAGAGCCGACCATTAAATGAAGAACACACTGGAAAAATGAATAAAAACAATTATTGCATATTTTGCAATATATACAGGATCTGTGCAAAGGTGAAATTAAAGCTGTCACTTCACAAATCAATCAATTGTAAAGAGTACCAGAAAATATAGAAATTAGAATTAAGCTTTAGCAGTAATGGTAATAGTTTATTGGCTAATACTTTATAATGTTAACAGATTGAATCAAATAACAATATGAAAGATAACTCTAAACATAAGAGCAGAACATGACAACGCAAGTTTGCCGTAAATGCATGCGCATAATGATCAACAGAATATGGTGAAAGTAGTTGATGCATTTTTTGCATAAGCCCACATTCAACCCTCTTCAAACAGAGGTCGACACCAAAAAGCTGGCTGCCATACAAACAATGTATCAACTAATTTCACCACAGAGGACAAGATACATAATATATTAATAATATTCACAATAATGCAAAAAACCTTAATGATGTAAACCAAGTAGTCAGTTTGGAAAAAGCATTGTAATGTGTCATATTCTATAATTTATAGCAGAAAAAAGTGACATGAAATAATCTCTATTAACAAACTGTTTCTAATTTGTTCAGTTAAGAGGACACTTATATGCAGAATATGTTGCTCTTCTGCAAAGAACAGCAGGGACGAAGTTTCCGTTCATGGGGTTGAGACTGCCATCTACCGGTTTCAATCTTTAGTCCATGTGCCTGCATGTAGCCTGCTGTGGGTAAATGTACAAAGCAGCTCGAAAATACCCATGGCAAATGCATTTAAGTCATAAACTTCAAATAGTTGCTCTCTGGTGTTGATCTCATAACTGTCAATTTTCTGTGTTAATGAACTCCTGGATAACACCATTCAGCACCTGGTTTAAACATCTGACCAGCCTTTCATTACATGAAGATGCTATGTTTGACGTGTTCAAAGGCCATTCATTACAGGTGTCTTCTATTACATTTTCTATCAAACCGCCATGGTGTTATTTAACAAGCCTTTACCTAGATTTTAAAACAAAAATACCTGGAGCGGTTCAGTGAGAGCGAAATCACTGAAGTACTGGTGCATACTGATGGTAGCGACTTAATCATATATCTATATTCTATATACGTGGTGATTGGTATTATAAGATCAGCATCAGTAGTTTTACTGAATAAAAACATGATATTTGAAGACAGGGGTCTGTTTAACTTTGTAGAGTTTGTAAAAAAGGGCTTTGTTTTTCAGGTCTGCGCATATAGTGAGTCTCAAGTAAGTATAGTGCATTGTGTTGTCATACAACTGTATTTTAAACACAAGTTTAATAATTAAGCACCTCAAATGGGTACTTTAATCATAAGGTTTTTCTCACACTTGATGGCAAAAAACTGCACTTTTAAAATGTTTTTTAGTCATTATAAAACTATGTGAACAGAGTACAAGCATACTTACTTCCCAGCGTTCCTTAGAATAATTGTCCAGAAAAGTAGTATCCTTTGGATGCTTGTCAGATCCTAACGAATTTGTGCCTTGCCAAGGCTCTCCACTTGATAAATAAATAAAAATCTCTGAATAATTTTCAGTAATTAAATCCTCATTATCCTCTAAATCATTACCTGATAAAATAATAACTAGATTAAACAGTCTTCAGTATCAAGGCAAGCCTATGCCCATCCCCACCATTACTCTGTGACACTTAACCTGCAATTTAGTTCGGCTTCTAGCCTTCAGCTTTTTACCTCCTTATTTATAACAAGTAGAGATGTCTTCAAGATGAGTAACTTCATAATGTTTAATGATATTTATCACCAACCGATAAGAACCTCATGTTACATAGATTCTTTAGTCTTCCGATCTTTTAAATCCCAGTTCCACATTAACGACAAGCAAGAGGACTTAAAGGTGGATAGCTTAACAAGTGTTAGTGAGCACTGGTTCTAAGGCAGTCATTTTCATTTCAAGTTGAAAGGGCACTGAAACAAACAGCTCTACAGAGTTTGATTACATGTTCTTTGGTCGCTATATACCTATTATCTGATCAACTTGCAGCTTGTCAATGACTGCATGTTTTGAGCTCTTGATATCTAAAAAAGTTTTGATATTTACAAAAATTGGAGAACGCCACAAGGTGAATACCCGACAAGGCTGCTTTAATAGCATGTGTCATTTTTATATACAATTTTGGATGAATGGGCAGGCAAACAAACAAAAAGACAAGCAGACAGCTTTGGATGAATGGGTAGGCAAACAAACAAAAAGACAAGCAGACAGCTTTGGATGAATGGGTAGGCAAACAAACAAAAAGACAAGCAGACAACAGCTATACCTCATTGCAATTCACCGACACAGATAAGTAAATGTAAATGAATCGAGAAAATTATGAAAACACATCGAACAAGAGCCACAGAAGCATTTCGCACATGCATATTTAAATAAGATACACCTAAAGTATATAATAAATTTTTCAACTGTATGAAAATCTTACCCTCCTAGCAATGTAATCTGCAAACGTGTACGAAATGAGCTGCTTAGTAACCAAGCACGCAAACCCCCAGACGTTTGAACCTCATTCCAAATATGTAATCCCTGTAACACTTCAACTGCAGACTTGTGTCTTCTGGACAAAAAATGGACAATTGATCAGAATGTGGACTTCCAGTAACATTTTACTGCACGTGCAGAACACAGCCCCAAAACAGAAAATGTCAGAATGATGATATACAGATCCATTACATGTATGTTTTTAACATAACCAATTAGGCAATTACTTTAATAAGAACAACAATGTAAGCTAGTACAGTAAGTTCTTGCTTAACGATTCCTCATTTAACAATGTTTCGTTTTAACGACGCCGATCATCTGATACCTTTTTTCAGTTAATGATGGTACGTTCGCTTTAACGACGATTTTTTTACTTTGCTCAACGCAAATTTTTATTTGATTAGCAAGATTTTTACCTAATTTGATGCATTTAAACAGTACCTATTGCATTATTCTGTTCTAAAAAGACATCAGTAATGTAAACAGTGTAATTATTATATGTTTTTGCTGTTCAACTGACTACTGATGCTACTACTGTATTACTAGCGATTTGGGTAGCGGTTTGTGCGCAGCGAGCAATTTTACCTGCAACCTAAGTATGTAGGTAACATTCCCAAAGTCGCCCAAGGACTTGACTCTGCAGTGTCTATTGTTCAAGCACTGGCTAGGCTCACATTAACAAAAGAAAAACAGCTATAGCTAGGCATTGGTAAGTAAAATATATAGACGGTTTCAGGTAAACAGTAAGACATTAATCAGTAGAAATATGAATAAAACTCATAGAATGTTTAACTTATATGATTTAAGCAATATTAATTTTTCTCTCTGGAACTTATCTCAATTCTTTTACATTACTTTCTATGGAAGTCTTAGCTTCATTTAACGACGATTCGCTTAACATCGCATTTCGTTGGAACACATTAGCGTCGTTAAGCAAGGACTTACTGTATCTACAAAATATTTTCTTTTTTAATTTGCAATTTTGATCTCATGAACAATGCAAACTTATTTCTTGTAGTTCATTTCTGTAAATGAATAAAAACACTTATTTTTCACTTAACTATAAAAACACCTTAAATTATTTTCTAATAAATAAAACGGCTTATAAGAATTTTTGCTTTAAAAATTCATTGTATAAATTCAAAAAACAATGTTACAAACTCAAAAAACTATCAAACTTATCACACTGTCAGGCAATGGTCGAACACATATCTGGCATGCTATTTTTAGAGAGCGTAGTAACTGTGACAATTCAATTCAATTCAGTTTTATTTGCACAAATACATACAATGTACATTGGCAAAGCACTATAATACACGTTAAATATTACATAAACCGAAAAATATTACAATAGGCTGTATGCAAAGTTATTTTAATAGACAAATATTAAGACATAGTATACTATCACTGTAGAATACAGATTTCCAAAATTTGTGGCATTAATAAACAGTATTTGTCTTACATCATGGTCTCAAGGGTGCTCACTCAACATCACAGGATTTGACAATAGCATAGCATGAAGAAAGTCTGCGTATTTATGTCATTACGTGTAACAAGTAACCATGAATGTAGTAAAATTTAAATTAAGGTTTTATCCAAGAAATAAAAAACAACACTAATGATACTTGCTTGGCAAATTTATTTTCCACCCAAGATTGTACAACAGTCTGTGACAGTGGCTGATGCAAGAATAATGCTCTCAATACATACTGTTGGGCAAGTTCTGGCAATTGTCTGAAAATCAAATTAATTTAAAATTTAAAGGAAATTGGATCCCATTTTGATAGGCTCAAAGATTTCTACTCTACAAAATATTAAAAGGGAAACATATTATTTTTTCAAAAATGACTTACATGAAAGAATTATTACCACTGAAATGTAATTTCCTATTTCCACGACTAGTTCTTCGCTGTTGCACGCATTTGCTATTCACTAGTTAGATGGGCACTAGCGCCTGTATCTCGGAAACACTTAAAATTTGAATCCTAAACTTAAAATTCACTGAGTTTGTGTATATCACACTCAGCCTTGTAAATTAGTACTGTACTTCAATTTTCGCTTTTGCAAACACATGCATCATGCTAGTGGAATCTTTGTGGTGTGGAGAAATTATCTTCGGTTGGGATATCACCACTAGTTAGACTCACCTGCCATTAATTAAGTTTTTAGTGTAACGTCCCATAAGATCTCGGTTACAGTAGCACTACATACCTTAGTAAACAGTGCATTAATGGCAACAGTGCTGCAATCACGTTAAAAAGAAAAGTGAATAATCAAGTACGTTTAAAAATCGCAAAGTAAAGTTGTATCAGTTTCTTAATTGAAAGACACTGGTTAGAAAAACAAGAGAACACTAATTAAATGGCATGTAACAACAAACAGTAAGCAACTATGATGCCCGCAGCCCAAGTTCTCGCTCAATGCATATCTGCAGCCTCTAGCAGTATTCTGCTATAGCTGCTATACATTTCTGCATGTCACTTCCTATGCAAATGACCTGTAGTTCAATTTCTGTTAGTCTGCAATAATATATTTCTAAATTAAAGGAATGCTGCAGTATGTACATTCGGATTCAGGTTCCGATAGTCGTGCAGTGGGTTTGTCAGGACCACTTCTGTCCTGTAACCTGTAGGCATAATCGTTGCTGAATAACTAATATAGTGAAGTGAACATTGCCGATGACACACAAAATAGGTCTGCTAGCATACCGATATACAGCGAGACACGTTGGTTCATGATTGTAAAGTTTTTCTAACGAATTAACAGGTAAACTTTGCAAATAACTTAATAAATTTTCACACTTGAGTTCATGTACATTAAACGTAGAAGCTGACATATTCTTTACTGCTCAAGTGATTGTGAAATTCAAGAAAGGAAACAGCGCACTATCTGTTGTGCCACCACGCCAACAGCCATAGAACAAATTTGTTAAAGAAAAACCGGACGATTGTTTACACTCCATCCCATTTCAATTCACTGTCCAAAATTTACATATTCTTGCCTATAAAAGTTACCAATTGTTTCTTATGTTTAAATAATTAGCTTAGGAAGTTAACCGAACACAGTTATTGCTTACGTCAGAAACTAACCACAGTTTGTGCAATGGCAGACATCTTCCCTTGCGCGTCAAGCACGTTTGTGTAAGGGTTACAGAACTGCTTAAAGGCGTGATGTCACAAAAATGAGCTCTACGTCATATGACGTCAGAAACTAGCACTGAGTTCATGATCATGGTTATCACAGTACTACCTTCTATTTGTCGGCCGTGCGAATGTGACAAAAAGGCACCATTGCCAATTTTAGTAGATTCACTGAGCCGCACGTAACTCTGAAAGTTTAACAAAATTTGTGTATCGAGGTAATTATTTTTTAACCTAAGCTTTGATTTAAAAAAGCTATTGTAGTTTTCAATAATTTAGAGTGTTCTTTATTATTGAACTAATGTTTATACAATCAAGGCTTTCCTTTAAGGTTATTTTCGCAGGAAGAGGGTTGAGCATTCTCTACTTAGTCTACTAGAAAGCAAATTTGAATTGATCCAATTTGTGATTGTCGAATTCGAATCGAACCAAACTTCAGTATTTCGAATCGAATTTGAATTGAGATTGAGAGATTTTTGAACAAATTTTCACACCAGCAGAAAAAAATAGTCTTATGAATATCATGCATGTTGCTCGATTTTGTTCTGCAGTACAACCACTAATACATGTAATTTGTTTAAAATTGTGCACAGAAATCACAGCTAAATTATGCTGTGATGTTTCAATCGTTTTAATGATAAAGGACATATGTGATTGAAGTGCTGCATTATTCGAATCTATAGTTTTACGTTTGAAACAAATTCGAACAAAAAACCTCGTTCGAATTGAATTCCAACGTTCGAATTCGACTCGAACTCGATCGTTTGATGCTCATCCTTACTGAGGAGTGAGAAAGTGCTGCAAATTTTTTCCAGGAAAAATTTCTTGTAGCACTTTTTCGAAAATGGAATGCGTTGTTTTATAGTTTCAATGCACACAAACACCTCATGAGGAATTTTCTTTGTGGAATTCCACAAGGGAATTCTGTCGCCAGCTATAATTTTGTTGTTTCGTTCTTTCCTTGGTGCCCACATTACCTACCAGATAATCAAACAGGCACTAGAGAGCAATGTCCTGTGCAGACACAAGTAACACGATTATATTTTAATCCATTTTCTTTTATTGTTCTTTTTGCAGCTTTATCTCTAGTCCTCTTCTCTTCCTTGTGTCCATTGCGATCTGCACTATTTCTGGCAATTTCCATGCATTTTTGGGTCTTAAACTGACTCTTGTAATTATTTTTCAGTCACGTGCAACATATTTAATTTGTTTTTTTATTACAGGCACTTAGAAACATTTATAGTCAAAACAACACAGTTTTGTTAAAATTTCACTTTGCATAGTTAAAATCATGCCAACGGCTTCGACAGACTACTGCTGTCATCATCATCACTTTTACCACTGATAATGACAGCAGTAGTCGAAACGTTTGAAATGGTTTTAACTATGTAAAGTAAAAGTTTTAATAAAGTTGTTTTATTTTAACTATAAGCATTTAATTTAGTTTCTAGCACCCCTTTTGCTTGCTCTAGTGTTAGTCTATTATGTGCCGTTTGCTTTGTCCTATGGCTGGGTCTAAATAAAATTGATTAAAATGAATTGAAATATTTGCTCAAGGCTACGGTTCAAGGAGCGTGCATATGCCGTATGGAAAGGAGAGACTAAAACTAAAAACCGCGGGTCTTAGTCCTATCCAAGCCATCGGCACTTTTATATGATTGCGGTCATTGCGGTAGAAATCTGCGTAATGCGTGCTTGGTGTAATATAATCTCGGTGAAACTTTAATCATTTATTTATTTCTTTGACAAGTAATTTCGAACTGCCAAAATGGAGCTTAGCCAAGAAAATTTAACAACATTAGGAAATTACCTTCAAAGCACTCTGTCTCCCGATGCTCAGGAACGCAGAAAAGCTGAAAAGTTTTTGGAGTCTGTGGAAGGTTAGAAGTTACACTATTAGATTACTTGTTAATCAAATTGAATCTACTGATGTTAAATATGATCAATTTCTTTATGGGAATTACACAGATTCCTTTTATTTTAAACCTGTTACTAAGTAATGATGATATAGTTTATAAGTTATATGTTACATATGCTGTATGTACATGTACACACTGGCATTGTATATAATAAATAATCTACTTTAATCTAATCTAATCGCATGACAAAGAAAAAAGATGATTTGCAATGTTGTGTGTGTTACTGTTTGCATTAACTTAAGCATTTTGTGTATTATCCTCGCAATACCTGTATCAATAGGTCTTCGCTTTTCTTCATTTGATTTTCTTGTAAATTTTCTTCATGCTCTTCTGATGATGAGTCGACTTGTTCATTCTGCCAGTGGATGGATCTCTTTCCCAGTTCTCCAGATAATAGCCAGCATAGTGCAGAGCAGTGGCTATCGTTTAACTAGTAGTGATGATATTTACAAAGACATCTGATACTGGTTCAGATCACCCACAGTGGCGAATACAGGGTTGTGCAGAAAGAAGCTTCTCCTAATTAACTGGTAGCCCTTTATCCTGATAGAGACATTTATAAAACAAACTCACGTCACAGTGTAGCATAGTTGCTCCCTTTTCTAAAGAGCTGAAAATTTCTCCTCTAAGACCTCTGTAGCCCTGTCAAACACTGGTACGAAACCCCACCGAGTTCCTCTAGGAATGGCTTTTCAAGGCTAAAAGTGGCCATTTTTGCTCACTGTCAAACACCATGTAGAAAAGTGTCTTTGGTGGTGGAGAACTTGGAGCTTTTGGGAAATTTTATATTTCTTTGGAAGGAGAAATTGAGCTGCATGGTACTGTGTCTTTTTTACAAGCACTTTTATCAGATGACAGGTGAGTGAGTGACTACAACCACTGTTCTACATTATGCTGACCATCATTTGAAGAACTGGGAAAGAAGTCCAAACACCAGCAGCATGGACAAGTTGACTTGAAGCTTAAAGAGAATTCACATGCGTAAAAACATTACACAGAATCTAGTTATACCAGCAATTCATTGATTGCTATCTTATTTCATTTTACCTAGATCAGTTGAAATAGAATGTAAGAACAAAACAATTAAAAGCATGTGTAACTTGCAAGGTGGTGTCATATATTTCATTTGACGTTTCAAACCCTAAACAATTGCCTGCCTATTACTCTAGATAGATACCGTAAATTGGGGCGACTTCGATCTCATGAGTGAAACAGATATGTTTTGGTTGGCTTGGGTAATTATATTTTTATGCTGTAAAATTTTCAGTTTTCAATACATGTGGTACCACACGAATGTAGGTAAAAATGGCATAGTAAAAGTGACACAGAGAAAAAATGGTACACATGTTATTTTGATTCAAATAATTTCTATAATAAAACTAGAAAACTAGGAAGCAAACTTCTGCCAAGGTCGAAAAATGCTAAACATGTTCGTCAGATTCTTCCATTAAAAAACATAAAATAAAGATAAACATACAAAAATATACCTGTATAAGTGTCATATAGACTTTAAGCAGAATTAAAATCAACAATGCATGGACATTTCACATAGTATTTGTCTACATTTCTTTTCCGTTTGGCAATGGTATAATAAACTGGCGGATATACATATTTACTAGGGATGCAACGGATCCAGTTTTGCCGGTTTTGGATCCCGATCTGGATCTGCAAATTAATGTAAATGATATTTGTATGCTTGAAAAACAAAACCGTCGGTAAGTCGGCGTAATTAAAAACTATGTTATTGTGCTTCAAAGTAGAAGGCACCAAAAATTTGGTGAAATGCCATTTTTTGTTTTTTTATAAAAGCAAACAATGAAGATACTCGACTTTTGTATTCTAGCTTCAAATCATTAAGAAAATGTTCAAAAATACCCGGTACCAATTTTATGACCCCGTACCAATTTCTATGGCTAGAAAAAAGGACTACAATGAAAAAAATTTATTGTGTCTTCAAACTCTGATAGTAGCTCATAGAAGCAGTAATTGTGCTTGGTGTTTTTCTGTTACCAAGCCCAGGTCTTCCTCTGGAAGAGCCATCTACTGGATTTAAGCATAACTTCAATGTGTTCTTCCAAAGTCCATAGCAACCAACCCTTTGTACGTTTGCTAACGTATTTTGTAGTGTTTTGTAGAAATGCGACGAAAAGCAATGGCTAACTTTAACAACAATTTTTTTAAGGTTTGTACTTCAAATTTAATGTAGATTATCTCACTTTTAGAAATAACATAGGGTGAAGAGCTTGGTATCAACATGATCCTCACGAAATGGAGATTCAGGATGTGTGAATAATTAGAAAACCATAACTGCTGACTTCTGGATGTTTGTTTTTCCTAAACAAGCACACATTGCATTTCTTTAGCCCTGATGTGTTGGCTTGCCTGTCTATTTTCGGGTTCACTGAGTAATTTTGAGTGGAAACACTACAAACGTTGATGTACTGTAATTTTGAACTCTTGATCCGTGCTTGATCTAAACTAAAAAGCTGCCAAACTATGCTTTTACTGGAAATTTTACAGTTCCTGGAAAGTTATAATTTTACAATTTTAAAGCTGCTTTTACAGCTTTAAATTTTTAGCAGACATTTTTGTGGAAATAGTACTGTCTCTGCGTGCTACTTCGTGGTCATGGCCTTCGCTATGCTCACTCTGTGAATTAACAGACTCCATTAACTCCTTTAAATATAGATAAAATGTGCAAGGTATTAATCACAAATTTCTTTTTCAACTTCTTGTTTAGTCGTCTTTGGGCAGCTTGAGTTCAAAACCTCTTCATTATCTAAACTCCATTGCTTCTTTTATATAGTAAATTACTTCTTGTAAATTGCTTCTTCATCAGTCTCCTGTTCAGATTTAATGAAGTCTTCATTTAAAATTTTGTTGTTAGTAGTGATGGGCGATTAATAGATTAATTTGCATTACAACATAAATCGACATAATCGGCAATTAGGCAGTAATTTAGTTAATCGATGGCAAAATATTGACTAAAAGGCTGTGTTTTAGCACAAATAAACTGAATTCTTGCATTTTTTCTTCGTTTTTCTCACCTTACACAATGCACACAATTGCAAACCACAGTGTTGCAAGCTGGGACTTCTTATTTATTTTCACGTGACGTGTGTATTTGACATAGTAATCGAGTAGTTAAGGTATATGCGTGTCTGTAAAAATAGTTTGCGAGTACGAAAATGGCAGACAGCGACAAAAGCCATGAAGAAGTTTACAGGCTATATTTCACTGTTGCAATGATTGAAAAGTATGGATAAAACACTAAAAAATTGCTGCAAAGATTTTTCGTGACATCGAATTACAAGAACAAGATTGTAATCATATTAGTAAATTTCAAAATCACCCATCACTAGTTGTTAGGCTATATTTTCTTCATTACTTTACATTCCAACAAATGCTGTGTAGTATCATTCTCTTTTTTGTGCAGTAGCAATTTTAAATTTTCTTTGAAAGAACTCTTGTAGTTACATTTAACCACCGCAGTATTCATATACCTCTCTCACTTCTGATTTCATTACATTCACTTTGTTTTTTACATGCTCATCTTCATAACTCAAAGTTTTTTTATTTGTATCTTTTCTTTCCCCCTGTTTAATGCATTCACATATTTTATTTTTCACCAATTTCTTCCACACTGAAAAGTAACTTCGTTCCAATTTGTTGCAAGTCCTCAAAACGTGAATATTGCTAGTTTTTGCTTGCACTACAAGCATTGCATTACAGATTTCCGAAGATCTCGATAGAAAATAGAAATTCTTTAAAAATGAAGACTATTTAGGTAATTAAACTGTTCTGTATATTTTTTCTTATCTGTTGTCATTTTTTTCATAGCCTGTAGTCAGTAGTTTTTCACTTAGAAAAATAAAACTACAAACAGTGCAAAATCTGACCAACATTTTAATGGATCCATTGAAATTTCCAGATCTTGAGATCTGGTACATCCCCAGTATTTATAATTGAAGTTAGCTTATGAGGCTGTATATTTGTGTAACCAAAGGTTATAGACATCCCCAGTATTTATAATTGAAGTTAGCTTATGAGGCTGTATATTTGTGTAACCAAAGGTTATAGACAGTGTTACACACTGTCTTCCAAGCGAGAATTTCCCAAAATGGAACCTGGAACTAACTCGTAGTTGTTTTAACTGGCGGAGATAGTAAAAAAGAATCAGCTACGCTATCTTGTAGCCATACCCTCCTTTTTCCAAAGAGCAGTGACATTCCCCTGAGACGCCCTAACAGTTTTCCATGGATATTTTTGGTGCATGTTGGTCAAGTCTTGTGAAAAAAAGGACAAAGGAAAAAACATTCATTTCAGCAGTTGTCAGTTTTCACCCCTCCCCCATCCAGGAATCTGCTTCAAAATGCATCTTTTTTGTCCCCTTTTCATTTTCTTCACAAAGTTTCGTGGAAACCTGTTAAGTAGCTTTTGTGTAATAGGCTTACTGCTATATAACTGACGAAAAGCTACCAACCAAACAAACAGCATTGGAGTATATCTTCCTTCAATGGCAAAGATAAAAATAATTTACCCCATATGGTAAAACTAATCCTAAAGTCGTATTTTATAAGCGTGTAATTTTTTCCTATTTTTCCATTTGTGCCATTTTTCCTATGCCATTTGTACAGGTAGTAAGTGAACACAATTATTAAATATAATACAGCATTGAATCTTTGCACTAATCTGTTATACAGGCCAATATAACAAAAAATTAGATTTAGATGCAGTGTTTTGATACCCCATAATTTTTGTCTAGTGGAAATAGGCATCTAATTTTTATGACAAGCAACAGAAATGTGAGAAATTATCACCGAGAACCTGGCAGTTGCTCATATCAGACAAATTGAAAAATTGAAAAGAATGAAAAGATGTTATGCGCGACACAGTAAATGTTGTAAGAACAAGTAGCATACTACAAGGGCAGACAGTTGATATGGTGTACCATATTCAACTCTATATAGACATTGCAAAAATCAGAAATTATGTAAATCTGGAGTCAGCCGGCTTTGCATGCTGATACAGCGTGTTGTACATGTTTTAACAGATAGTAATGTGTTTTGTGTTGTAGTGCTGTTGGCTTTACAATTTCTTTAAAAGGGGTAACTGTATCCATCACACACTTGTTTAATGTTTAAATACATGGGTAATCCATTAAATCAATAGGGTATCTGAGACGCCCAAAGTATCTGGGGTTTTTGTATATGTTTTTAAATAAAAAAAGACTAGGTTAAAATTAAATCTACTACATTGAAACTCTGTGTGATATTAGTTTAAAAACACAATGTTGTAGTGAAACATAGTTCACTTTTTATTAATGTTCAGAAAAATTAATCGTGAAAAACTTCTCCGAATCACCCCGGGTTATGGTATATGTTTTATAATCCCAATTTCCGAGTGCTTGGCAGAACAATAGGTGCCATTTTTAAAAAATGTGGTTTGATCTGGTTTTGGGCTAGAATGCCCAATATAGCAGGATGGGAAACGAGGCTAATTGGACAATCTTACTATTGGGCCATCTAGGCTATATACTTTATAGTGCTGCCATCTGTCGGCAGTTAAGTAGAGCGAGCAGAGAGTTGTAAGATTGGGTTAGACCAGTAAAGTTAAGTTTTGCTTCCTCCAAATCAGAATCAGTATGTCGTCTAATTATGAAATCTATGTATATAAAATTGATCAATAATTAATAATCATATTATAAATTGAGCATCAGGACATTGGGGCACTGAACAGTTGGGATTTTGGTGAAAGCAAATTGACTATTTGAAAAGTAGAAACTGGAAATAGGGCATTACATTACATGAAAATATACAAGGTTAGTAGTATACTTGGGCTGAATGGAAACCACCGCAAATGGGCTGAGACCTCTCTAAGCCTAATTGATACTAAGCTGAAACTGTTGCTGGCCTACAATCAAAACTACACTTGAATGTAAACACATTGTTTTGTAAAATGTTTTGGTTTTGTAAAATAAATTTCATTGTGCTGAATTTGTGTAAATTTGTTAAAAAAGCACCTTATGACAATACTGATGTGCCTAAAAGTTTTGAAGAGAAATGTGAAAATTAATGCAAGTAAAGTTGTTTCTCACTGCCATAGAGATTATTTTTAACTGTTATTGACAACATTAACAAAAACTTAAAATATTGTTGAATGCCTACAAAGTAGTTTTGTTTTCGTTTGACTAATATAATTGCATTAAGTCAGTTAATTCCATTTCAAAGTTAGTTCACTTTTTATAATAAAAAATATTCTTCTTGCAGGTAACCAGAATTATCCTCTTTTGCTCCTCCACCTGGTGAATAAATCAGACGTTGCATTGCCTTTGCGCATCAGTTCAGCTATAACTTTTAAAAACTTTATAAAGCGGAATTGGCGTGTCACCGAGGAAGGTACGGACAAAATACATGAGCTGGATAGACAAGCCATTAAATCAGAAATTGTGGAATTAATGTTACACAGCCCGGATCAACTGCAGCGACAGCTCAGTGATGCTATCAGCATTATTGGTCGAGAAGACTTTCCAGAAAAATGGCCACACCTGTTAGGTGACATGGTGTTTAAGTTTCAAAGTGGTGATTTCCATCTCATTAATGGAGTCCTTCAGACGGCTCATTCTTTATTCAAACGTTATCGACATGAATTCAAATCACAGGAACTGTGGACGGAGATTAAGTATGTGTTGGATAACTTTGCTGCTCCGCTGACAGAGCTTTTTAAGGCTACGATGATACTCAGCAAAGAGCATGCAAGTGACCCAGCTGCACTGAAGGTCATTTTTAGCTCTTTGGTCTTGATATGTAAGCTTTTCTACAGTCTTAATTTTCAGGATCTTCCGGAATATTTTGAGGATAACATGGAGGTGTGGATGACTGCATTTCTTAGCCTATTAAGTATCAACAATAAATTGCTGAATACAGAAGACGACTCAGAGTGTGGGTTGTTGGAAACTCTGCGTTCTCAGATCTGTGACAACATCACAATGTATGCACAGAAATATGACGAAGAATTTAAACCTTACTTACCTAGTTTTGTTACAGCCGTGTGGCATTTGCTTGTTAATACTGGAGCACAGGTAAAGTATGATTTGTTGGTCAGCAATGCCATCCAGTTTCTCGCTACAGTGGCTGACAGGCAGCATTACAAACATTTATTTGAGAACCAAAGTACATTAACTAGTATTTGCGAGAAAGTAATAGTACCGAACATTGAGGTTAGACCTGCTGATGAAGAACAGTTTGAAGACAACCCGGAAGAATATATTCGCAGAGACATTGAGGGTTCTGATTTTGATACAAGGAGAAGGTCAGCTTGTGATTTAGTTCGAGCTCTCTGCAAGTTTTTTGAGAAACCTGTGACAGACATTTTTGCTCAGTACATTCAAGCATTGCTTCAAGAATTTGCCAAGGATTCCTCAGCAAATTGGAAATGCAAAGACACTGCCATCCTTTTAGTGACATCTGTAGCAGCTAAAGCACAAACGCAAAAGCACGGTATAACACAAACTAGCGGTCTTGTTAATGTTGCTGACTTTTTCACTAGTACTATAGCACCCGAACTTCAGGCTGCTAATATTAACACTCATCCTGTACTAAAGGCCGACTGTATCAAATATATTATGACATTCAGAAACCAACTGCCCAAAGAATTAATTGTAGGCTGCTTACCAGTACTAGTAAAATATCTTGGTGCTCAAGCAGTGGTTGTTCATAGCTATGCTGCACATACTTTGGAACGACTTTTCACTGTCAAAACCCCGCAAGGTCATGCACTTATACTAAAAGAAGATGTGCATCCAGTAGCCGAGTCTTTAGTATCCAGTCTTTTCAATGCATTGTCTTCACCTGGATCTAGTGAAAATGAGTACATTATGAAGGCAATAATGCGAACCGTGTCACTACTACAAGAAGCTGCTGTTCCTTACATTCCTGCCATTATTCCAAAACTCAATCAAATCTTACTTGCTGTCTCTAAAAATCCCAGCAAGCCTCATTTTAATCATTATTTGTTTGAAGCGCTGAGCCTGTGTATAAAGGTGACATGCGCAACAAACCCGGAGTCTGTTACCAATTTTGAGAATGCCCTCTTTCCTCCATTCCAGGAGATTCTTACGCAGGATTGTCAAGAATTTATTCCGTATGTTTTCCAGATTTTGTCATTGCTTTTGGAAATGCATAAAGATACTGTGCCAAATTCGTACATGGCTTTATATCCTCATTTGTTGATACCTGTCTTATGGGAACGCCCTGGAAACATTCCTGCTTTAGTACGGCTCCTGCAAGCTTTTATTGAACATGGCAAGGACAGTGTTGTGGCTGGTGAAAAGCTAACTGGGCTACTTGGCATCTTCCAGAAGTTAATAGCTTCTAAATCGAATGATCATGAGGGTTTCTACCTAATGTCAAGCATTGTACAACATATCTCCCCTGAGCTTTTGGACCCTTATTTGAAGCAAGTATTTTTAGTACTTTTCCAGAGGCTGACTAGTTCAAAGACTACAAAGTATGTGAAGGGCTTACTAGTTTTTTTCAGCCTGTTTGCATGGCTGCGAGGAGCACCAGCTTTAATTCAAATTATTGACAGTATTCAAGTTAAGATGTTTGGCATGGTCTTAGAGAGATTATATATAGCAGACGTACAAAAAGTAGCTGGCAACATCGAAAGGAAAATCTGTGCAGTGGGCATGACTTTGATTTTAACAGAATGTCCAGAAGTATTTAAAGGAGACTACTCAAATTTGTGGCCATCACTTCTGCAGACATTGATTGGTTTATTTGAGCTTCCACAAGATGAATCTCTACCAGACGATGAACACTTCATTGAAGTGGAGGATGTGGCAGGTTACCAGACTACTTACTCTCGTTTGGTTTTTGCAGGAAAGTCAGAGCTGGATCCTTTTAACGGTAAAATTCTTGATGCCAAACTCTATCTTGCTAAGCAACTTCACAAGCTAAGCACTGCATATCCTGGAGAAGTAACTGGAAAAATTAGTTCTGGCTTGGCTGCTGATGCTGCCAAGTGTTTGCAAACTTATCTTCAAGGGGCTGCTGTCACAGTCAATTAGTTACAGTCATATGTTAAAAGAAAAACTTTAGTTAATATAAAAACAGCTACCTGTATTCATAGCTGCTATGGGGATAACATGTAACGCATAAATCAATAGTTGTCTACATAAATAAATCAATGAACTTTGTCTACTTTTGAAGCGTGTTTTGCCAAGTTAATCAAGAGTTTGCTTTAATTGAACAACTGAATAGCAATTTTGTTATTAATGTCATGCAGTTTAGTGTTAGGTTATCAGTTCCACTGTCAGCATTGATCAATTATTTTTTAAAATTGTTAATTGTTCAAGTTTGCACTCATATCAGGTAGCAAAAAATGTAAAGAAACTGCCGTCAAAGCAAATACATGAAAATTTATTAATTCAATTAATAAATTTACCAAATGAAGATAAAAAAGATTAACCGTTAGGCTGCTGGTTTTCTTTTAATAAATATCGCGCAAAGCATTTTTTGCTGCAAATGTCTCGGTTGTGTAAATCTGACTTTTGATTAGACGAACATACTAGGTTTGTAAACTGTGCTGAATTAGTAATTCCATTGTAATTGGTGCATTTAGAAATTATTTACTACCGTTAATATTAAGTTTTGTCTAAGCGTATGAATGTTTTGAAGTATCAAAAATAATGTCATGTAATGGTAAAACATTTTGTCTTTAAAAAAAGTAGTTCTCATACCAGTTATCCACATCTTGTACTTATTTTGAAAAGTTGGAATTCATCTCCATTTAGCTTTGATACTACATTGTGTGAACATATTTGAAAACAAGCATGTTTTTGTAATTAGCTTTTTTGCTTTTCTTTACTGGCACATATTTAGTTATATTACAGAACTGGCTAATATAACATGACAAAACTTCCAAGATACAACGTATGAAAAAATTACAGTATTTGCAGTATTTCAGACATGTGGATGTGATTGTGGTATTCATTGCAGATGCTGTAATTATTCACTTGCATTATCATATGAGAACATGTTTCTTATTTCTAAATATCTTTTGCTTATGAGTACCGTTGCTTTACATGTAATATAATAATAATAATAATAATCTTTATTTAAAGTCGGCTTTTGGATCAACAATTAACATTAGCTCATAGAGCTATTATCGCCGACTGTAAATAACAACCTACAACTACATAACAGAGACTATTATTACCCCACTTTACCCTAAATACCACGCGTCAGGCAGGGCAAAGCAGGTACCATTTTTAAAGTCTTTGGTATGACCCAGCCACTGGTTCGAACTCACTACCTCCCAGATGGAAAGCAGATGCATTACCACTAGGCTAAACCGTCTGGTCTCAGAAAGAGTTACTTTCATGTAAGTGCTTGTACTGTGCATAAACTATTCCAACAGCTCAAGAAAGACTGCGAATAAAAATTGGGATTTGATTAAAGGCTCTAAAGGAACAGATCGTTGCTAAAATTTCACATTTTAAAAGTTTTGAAATAGTTCATGTCTCTGTAAATTTTGGCAGTGCCTAATGTGACTACACTATGTTATGGACTGCTTAATAAACTCAACTGTCATCATCTATTTACACTGTAAGATCAAATTAAAGAAAGACTGATTGCATTACAAATAATAGTGCAAGCGAGACCTATATAATATAGGTATCATGTCTAAAATATGTGTATCACCATCGCCCATAGATGTACGACATCACATCATTCTACTCATTTTCACTCATTCTACTTAATGATTGCTTAACTGCAGTTTTTAAAATCCCTTTAAAAACTTCTTTAATGAATGGAGTTTGCTAGCACTGTTATTTTTAATGTGACCAATATCTCTTTAATTTTATGTCATATGTCATTATGTTAACTTTATTTCGAATAATTGATGGCAGTAGAATTTACAACGCAATTAATGATATAGAGTAGGACAAACTGGGCACTGTGCTAAATTTCTCTAATGCATTCTTTTGCTCTATGCATTAGAAAAATTTAGCACAGTACACAGTTTGTCCTACTCTATATCATCAATTGCTTTGTAAATTGATGGTAATAAACAGTTGGTAGAAAGAAGCTTGTACATTACTGTCATTACAGTATAGTTCTTATTTTTATTTTGCATCAATTACCATATCATTAGCATAGAAAGGTCTAAACTGCTGAATCGTCATACAAACAATTATAAACCACAAAATGACAACGACATTATGCTTTGGTATATGTATGGCTACGTGGGGGCTAATGCATAGCTGCATTTGCAAAAAACAAGAAGTATAAACAAGCAGAATGATGGAAAATCCATAAAATTTAAGAAAGTTAGCACTGTTAAGCGAAATGAATTAAAAGCCCTCAAGAAAAATCATCAGTAAAAGTTGTCAATATTGGCAATTATTGATCCAATGCACAAAAAGGGGTAGACGAGAGCAATAAAAATGTACAGGACGGTAAACATTGATAAAATTTACGAAATTAGCAACTGAAGAGCAAACCGAATTAAAAACATTCAAATAAAATCACTTGTAAAGGAAGTCATAATATATCAGGCAGATCTGGTTATCATGATAAAATATCTTAAAGCAGTTGCTGCAAAAGAATAAAGAAGAAGATCGAGCATGCACTATTACAAAACTAAAGAAGGAGGCTATACCTCATAACTTGAAAGAAACAGCATATTTAAAAAAAGAAATACTTATTGTATGTAGACGAGAAAGAAAATACAACTGCAGGAAAGTGACAATAAAAACGGTGTTATAAATACAATAGTCTGCTAGACGAACATACCTTAATTGAAAGTACAAAGTACGTTGTAGATCACAATAAAAAATTTATACAGAAGCATCAAAACACATTAAGTATCACTTACATAATTTCTAAAACTAAGCAAAACTCATATTGAAAAATCTGTTTTGGCTTTTGCTGTCCGTGTTCGTCCACCTCTGTTTCGTTTGCTGGCTTTCTGAGGTTCATTTTCTGGCTTGATTTTGACTGGGGAAGCTGCTGTCACAGGAGTAAAGTTATCAGGTTGGTGATGAGGTCCAGGACCTTCACCCCGGTTTTTACTAACCTTACCTCGATGTTGTCCTAACTGTGAGCCTGCAAAATTGTTCAAATAACTACCACATTAAACCAAAACAATAGAAATTGTCTTTAATGGAGTAGAAGTGTAAAGCTAATACATAAGCACATATTCAGACTGTTACAAAACCAGCCAACTAGATTCACAAATTAGACTGGTTTATACCATGGCATTTTAACCACATTATTCCATCATGGCCACTTTTATATAAATGAAAAAAGAAAAAACTCTGCATGTGTAAATGTAAATGTGTAGAAAGAATTGGAAATCACCTTATTCAACAAACTTACTAACTGCATTGTTACACGGTAATTAACTCTGTTAAAAAACCATGAATTGCACGTTTCCTTAAAGCAAAAGCCAAGTCCATCATGAAGTTGACCTTATACTAGTATTTGAAAAAAATGTTACAAAGTTTCAGCAATAAAATTGTGATAAGTGCCTGGTGTAATTAGCAAAATCAACTTAAAAGCGTGATCGCTTCAAGCTTAGGTGTACACATTTTGAACAAAAAAGGGTGCCATCTGGTTGCCGTGCCAAATAAACACTTAACTTGCAAGGTGCTTGAGCGAACTTCTTTTGCAGCTGCAGTGACTATTATTAACTACAAACAATCCAAAAATGTTAAACGAAAGATTATTAATACTATTTTTTTTGTTTTTTGATAAATGCCTTTGCCCACTATGTAATGAAAAACAGTTAAATAATTATTTTAACAAGATAACAATGAACTCTATAAGATAATTAAACTGCCTAGCACCTCTTATATGCTTACAGCCTCGCTGGATTCCATGCTTAAGTGTGTTATTATATTGTGTAGTACACACGCATTTAGAGGTATAAGCCTGAGGGTTAAAGCAATGTAAGCACTTTAAAGTTATTGCAAATTGATCCGCCGACTAATTTTTACATAAACACAAATATTTCATCAGCTAAAATAGTACAATTTCTGCAGAAGCTTTGTGCTATCCCACCAGCTTACATCGTTTTTGGAAATATTCTGCAGCAAGGGTCGTTTGGTGGGAGACAAAATGATTTTAATTTCCTTTACATTTTTAAGCAAGACATTTTATGCACACATATCATATGGTAATTTCAATATTTTTAAGTGTCTATTAAAAACAAGTTTATTGTTGTTGTTGTTCTTGTTCGAGGGTTGGTTTTTCCTTTAACTTTTCAGTACTATGTATGATCGCAGTGGCATAGCTAATAGGGGAGCAACCGTTCCTCCGAGCAAATTTTTCAAAATTAGAGCCTTTTCAACAGTTTTTTAAACTCTTTAGTTCACTTATACGATAAAAGTCCAATGCTTTCATATTTCTCTTTTTTAATTGCATAACCTTTGGAAGCTTTTTCTGGAGTCATTACTTTATTTGACCAACCTACAGCCCATGTTTTTAAAATGAACGTGCATTTATTTAACTCATTGTCTAAATTGTCTTTACATTTTACTATGAGGGTGGTATAATTATCATGTCTGTTGTTTTAAGAGTGTTTAGAATATCAAGCATATTATCGTAGATTTTTTTCTGGTAATGATGCGAAGGAATGTCGTGAAGAAAAACACTGAGAAACTATCTGGACGGGACAGAAACAAGATAAAAGAAGTCGTAAATCGAGAGAAAGAATCTATGCATTAAAACTGTTTAGTATGTGTCACACTTTTTTATGTGCTTGCTCCTCCTAACTTTAGATCCTGGCTACGCCCCTGTATAATAGTACTACTTAATTAGCGTAAAATAACCAATATTTCTTTTCATTACTGTCATGCCTTTTGGGGTAATTTGGTCATGATTTTTCACAGGAGCAGAAGTTGCTTGATTGTTAAAAAGAGCTAAACCCACTTATTAGTCATTTTCTGCCAGTTAAATGCGTTTCTTTGATTAGCACCTGATAAAAACTGTGAGGTTGTGTATATTACCTGGTGTATGTGGATACAGTTTTGTTATATTTCCAACAGCTTTTGTTCGACCTTCTCTGAAGACCAGCCTCTGGTCAAGTCGCAAGAATTCTGGATTTTTTATGAAATGAAATTTTACGCTCGCTTTGTCTCCGGTTCGTAAGCAGTCTTTAGACATTGAGACAATTGTGGCTGTTTGCCTAATGCTGCCACAGTGAACTGAAATACAACACATGGAAACATCAACATTTCAAAATGCAAATTACTGTATGACTTGAACATTTTTTCAATTACACTGGACAACAGGTAACTGGATATTATCTGAACAACGGTCAGCTGATATCTATACCTAAGTTGCAATTTAATCACTTTTTGTAGAAAAAGCTAAGGTTTAGCAGACAAGAAATTCCATAATATAATAAGTAGCCATATTTGAACATCAGGGAACAGACACAGTGATTCTTAAAAAAAGTTTTTTGAAAGTGAGGACAATAGTAAGTTGTTAAAAAATTAATAAGCAAATGGGTGTAAGAACAGAATCACATTACATGTTGAACGAAAGCACAAAATAAACTCCTTCAAGGTGATACGAAGAGGTCCTGAAGGTTTTTCTGAATGCATTCTAAAAATTGGCAAAGGTTAAAAATTCAGGGTCATACAGAAGTCAGGAAACAGTAATAAGAGAATATTATCAACTAACACATCAAACAAAAGATTAGGAAGAGCTCAATCTATTGATGGAACTTTCGGGGTCATGAAGATTACCGAATGAGTAACATAAGTAAATTATATATTGTTTAACAACAAAAAGTATTGTTTAAGTTTATATAGTTACATGTAGTCTACACACAGCAGGAAAGTACAACACAGTTAGTGACGAAGCCACAAATAAACAGAACTGTGACCAGTTTAGTAGCTATACTGTACTTCTCGTTTAGTCCTGCACTTCCAACACTTTCCACTTTAGTTTAAATCTTACCAAGAATCTGCAATGTAAAACCTCGATTCCGGTGCACAATATAAAATTAGTTGTGAATATAGGTTGTCTATTATATATTATGTACGTAAGACATATGTAAGATATATACAGTAGGCACTGTTTAATAGACTCATTTTGGGCCCGAAGTGTTTTGACCCAATTAACCGACTGAACCTATTAACCGATGGGCGTAGTATTACAGGTATAGAAGTATGAGTCATTAGCTCACTATGCACTGCAAAAAGTTTTTAATGAATTTTAGAAATGAAGTAATGCCTAAATTCCTTTGTGCAGTTAAAAATTAGAAAAAATATTTTAAAATATTAATTTATATAAGTGAATCAGCAATAAATTAAAAAGCATGCTTTTCTAAATCACAGATTTTTCTAAGTCTGTTTATTTGCAAAAATTATAAAAATTCCTTCAAAGTCGGCAGCTTCATTTTCTCGCAAAGAAGTTGGCCCACAAAGTTCTCGTAATTATAAAAACGTTGAAAATATTATTGTTGTGTGTGACTAAAGCAGTTTTGAATCTTCTGCTCACTTACATACACAAGTCACAAGGCATACGTGCTGATTACTGTACCTGCATCTTTGACTGTTAACTCATTAAGCCTGAAAGCATGATTTGCAACAAGAGCATCAAAAGGAAACTGTTAGGCAAGTTATTAAATGTTTAGCTTCCAGAAATTCTTTGGGTAACAGTGGGCCAGCGGGTAACAGATTGAAAGCAAACCTCTACGCTAGCGTATTAACACATGATAAACATACCTTCTTACAAACAAAATGGTACTGAACATGATTTTTTCTGCATACATAGTGCAGAAAAGGGAAGTAAAGATGACACGAAACTAGAAAGGCTCTTTTGGCACATACAAACCTTTTATTTAAAGCAGGAGAAGGAAAAATATTGAGTCAATTATGCAGAGTTATTAGAGTCAATTACTGATAGTTTTTACATAAATTTGAGTAGAAGCGGCCCGCTCCGGGCGTTTTTGAGTCAATTAAGCAGTTGAGTCTATTAACCGTGAGTCTATTACGCGGCGCCTACTGTATATGTCCAATGCTAATTTAAAGCCTTTCATAGCAAGCAAAAAACTTATTCATGTACAATTTTTAATTATGATTCTGCTTACAGCTGTATACTGGTATATTTCGCCAATGAAGGTCCCATTTCAGTCTTGAAATGTTAGCAACGCTGCCGAGAAAATATGTTCGTCGGGCATGTTATGGGAATGTTTAAGCGAGTTTCATAGCTTTTTAGAAAGAGGAAGAGCTGAGCTACAAGACAATGCAAGTTTTTCCCTAAAATTCCTAAATGAGCACGAATATCGATCGACTAAATACAAGTGAAAACAGCAGAAATTTCACATCTAAAACTGATACACACGCAGCGGGCACGATTATAGTCTTACATCACACTGTCTATAATAACTAGCAGAGGTGACGTGGCTCAGTAGGTTAGAAAGATTATTTTGCATCTAAAAGTTGTGGGTACAAATCCTACTTCAAGCTTTCTGTTTTGATTTTTTATATCATTTTTCATTTCACACTGTTTGGACATTATGCAAAATGTGTCTGCCAGGTTGTGAGTTTCTACAAAATAATGTGTATAAAATAATTTGCATTTTTGTTTTCTTTAAAATTGATTTGAGTGTGCTAATGGTAAAATGCTATTGATATGTAGTAAATTACGTTGATTGTAGTAAAATTAATTATTATTCAGCAACTTTGTGCTCCTGTCTGGAAATACCTGTGTGGTCATGTTGTGCTTGGTAATGATAAAAACAATACAGGGCTTAGTTAATGATTAGACTGGTGACTGGTCACCTGTCAGAAAATTATAGTTTAGATTTTGCTAAAACAAAATGTTATTCCTAAGTAATCAAACATTCAATGGAGGCAATATTATGTAGTTCAGAACCTTGAGTTACAGCTACTGGTAAAAAAATTAAAAACTCCAATTTCACTAAAGGTTTCAATGTCAAGCGCAACAGTACCTACATGTATAATGTTTACTATTTTGAAATATCTTTTTATTTGAAAAACGAAAGTTGTCACATAAAACATCTCCTGTCACAGAAGCAGAATCTTAGCACAGTTTTTGACACAGTCAAAAACGTCCACTAGTTTTCATGTATTTTTACTTTACACTCTGAGCTGCTGAAGTTTAGTAATTATATAGTAGGTTACCCATGGCTTGATAACGAGTACTAATTGTTGTTGGATGATGAAGTATAAGAATGTCTGCTTCAAACTCCCAACAAGCCTTTGGTTTGAGGTGAGGTGACACCATCACCATGCCTTTCCTGATCTGAGAGCGTTTAATCTAAAATGCAAAATTACATAATTATTTTTACCACAGACGTGCACAGCTGTAAACAGCAGCTTAATTCTTAACAGCCAAACATCCACAGCAAATCATCGTTTTGTCACTAGATATACAAGATAATGCGAAATTTCATCATGTTGGCATAAAGAACAAATCTGTTTACAATTTTGGTAGTGTAGATTAAAATTAAAATGTAAAAATGGTAACACTGCTTATTTCCATTGCACCACAAAAAACCAGCCAATCATTAATGAGAAAAATTATTTATATTATATATTTATTTATATCTTTTAAAAAAATTATCATATGACTCAAGCCATTTTACCTTTTTTAAAGAAAAAGATGCTGTCTGACCACCACGAACGTATTTGACAGGCATACGTTTCCGATGTATGCTCTTTATTGCAACAGGTTGGAAATGACCCAGAGGGTCGGGTCCCAATAACAGCACGTCATTTAGCTGTATGACGCCTTTCAATGTTGTCCCTGATACAACAGTACCTACACCCTAAACGAAGCATACATTTTCATGACATTAACAACTTTTGTTAAGCACACTGCTGTTTAGCTCAAATTCAGCTCTTGGAGTTAAGCATTACCTGCTCTAGTTAGGACTTGGATGGATGACAACAAATAACTCAGTAGCTATTACATTACATAAATTTTGATAAAAATGCTTTCATATTTGCTTGAAAAGACTATTACAGCTGTGACTTGAGCTACCTACTTTGAGAAGAGTTAAGAATGTTTGGTACCGTATATACTCGCATATAAGCCTACATCGCATATAAGCCGACCCCCTAAAACTGCTTTAAAATGGCCAGTTTTTGCAAAAACCCGTATATAAGCCGACCATCAACTTGTCTCATCCATGTTGCCAATTCTGAAGAGAGGGAAGTCACCAGCCTTTCTTTGATCAATAACATACTTTTGAAAACCCAAAAGTTTATGTTCATATTGTGATGGCAATTTTTGTGCAATTTTCGTTCTCTGTCTCAAACTTATAGAGTGCCTGTTCAGAAAACGTGTACACCAATATGTTCCTCTATAAGCCACGTGACCCTCGTCTCCCCACGCGCTGCCTACCAATTGGCTGATGACGTCGGCTTGGTTACGGCTCGCAACTGGTGACACACAGTGGTGTATTGCTAAATAAAAAGTAGGTGGACGGCTAGTCTCAAGACTTACCATTTTACATTCACAAATTTGAAAGAAATTGACATTATTTAAAACCGTTTTTTGAAAAAATGAAAACAAGTAGATTTAATATTAAACCCGTATACATTTTTAATATTTTTTATCTAATGAATACAAAAAGCAGACATTTATTGAAATGTGAATTTTTTCTAAAAAAAAAGTGGGTGGACGGCGATCCCCCTCCAATACACCACTGGTGACACACAACCAAATAAAGAGTCAGATAGCGATGAAAATGTGTGGCTGGAAAATTGGCATTAGTGTCTGTCCTTGTGTTCATTTTGCTTCATGCGCATATAAGCCGACCCCCTGATTTCAGTATTGTATTTTATAGTTCTAAATTCGGCTTATATGCGAGTATATACGGTAGTCATGTGGTTCATATCATTTAGGCACCACATTACTTTATCACATCACTTTGCATGGGTACCACAGTCGTTCTGCAGCTAAACAAATTGTGTACACAAAAGTTACCAAAAAGTTTTACTGTGTGTCACTGCATAAAACATGAAATTAAACCAATTATTACAATTTTTTATCTTTGTCACTTTTTTTATCAGTGACAATTTTTTTATCTTTTCACAAAAGTCAATAATTGATATAAATGTAAATGGCTGAACAAACTTTAAAAAATTACAGCTTATTTGTCATTTGGTTTTTGTAAAGTTTTTATGCGAAAACTGCATAATCTAGTGTAGAAAATATTCCAATTTATAACGCTACGGCTGTAATAAGGCTGTCATTTGAATATAACTGTGTGCTTTCGTTCAGTTCCGTGTCAGCTGCTTTGTTTATTTCTTTGCACAAAGGTGTGTGCATCTTTCATTTTGTTAAGTGCACACA
Source organism: Tubiluchus corallicola (assembly GCA_030141605.1). Taxonomy (NCBI): domain Eukaryota; kingdom Metazoa; phylum Priapulida; class Priapulimorpha; order Priapulimorphida; family Tubiluchidae; genus Tubiluchus; species Tubiluchus corallicola. The sequence goes on along the minus strand of JAQGDQ010000186.1, from coordinate 359,641 downwards.
GGGGCGTCGTGCACCAAAAAAAATTGGGGGGGGGGGGCCCAACTGTATATAATGACGGAACTTAACTGTTTAAAAAACGTATAATTTTGAAAAAAAATAAACAGTATTTTGCGTGCAAGAAAAACTATTTATTTATTCCCAACTGGCATTTAACTTAAAGCTATAGCAACGGAAACTTAATTAAAATTAAAAATTAAATTAAAATTTAATTAAGTATTTATTAGCTGTCAGGAATCCGACGCAGAACTATCAACGCAGAACATCACTCCAGAAGAGCTCAACCACAGACTTCAAGTCCATATTCTTTGTTTTCTCAGCCTCAACTGCAAGGATCATCGGGTCACTCAGTCGTGCCTGACTCATTGTACTGGGGGGAGCATTCTTGACAAATTGCGGGAACACGGTTGGACTTGAAAAATGAAGTCAGATTGGACTGCCTTGACATCGTTTAAGAAATATAGCTAAAATCGCAGCGAAAACTAGCAAAGATTTTCCTAACAGGAGAAAAATGATGAAATGTGCTCAAAATTACGCCCTTTTATGCAGCAAACTCGTGGGAAAGAGTCGCTAAGGAGTAGCAAAGAGTCGGTAATGTCCAATCAGGAGCTGGCTGAGCCGTGGCTCATCAATTTGTATCTCCCAAACCGACTCTCTGGTACTAGGCTAGCTCGACAAACTGACTCTCTGGTACTAGGCTAGCTCAACATGACTTCAATGTTTGCATTGTTTTTGCTCTATTATTTCACTTATTCTCTATTATAACACACTGCTGAACGAAGCTCGAGTGCTAACTGAGCCGTTTTGTTAACTAACAGTCTTTTGTGCAAAAACGCTAATGCTACTCAACGAGCTGCTTTGTTAACTGTTCCTGCCTGCCTCCTGAATAGATTACATGCAAACAAATTAACTACATCCTGACTTTCAGGTAAACACATACTCATGTTCATACTGTTCGCATTTATGGAGCACAGGCTAGCTATTGCGTGTCAAAAAGTCGGAAATAAATTTGCTTACCGGTCTCATTACGAGCCGCTGACACCCTTCAAATTTTTGACATTTTCTAAAAAAAAATTGGGGGGGGGGGCGGGCCCCTATGGCACGATGCCACTGAGTGCACATTACTGCATAATGGCATTATTTAGCAGGTGTAAGAAAGCACAGAAATAAGCTTAATTGTGCAAATTATGAACCTAACTTTAACTATTTTGCATTTATGCCGATTTCAACATAGGCTGCCCAGTTTTACAGAATGAACAAATATTTGTACTGAGAAACAATAAGGTGCCTGTAAAACCACAACGGCGTTTTAGCCAATCATGCTCATGCATTGCTAGTGTGAGCAGGCGCTCTTTACAGGAGTGTCAAACTTTCCCCGATTTAAGACTCAACATTCCTGACTAGAAAATAATGAAATTATTAATTAAATCTGTTTCGCACCACACAAAAAAGTTGAATTTTGCAGGCTAACTTTCCTGCACAAAGTTATTATTACACCAACTGAAAAATGATTTTTGAAAAATCAAACAAAATATTGTGACTGTAAAATCATGTATTATTGTGGGGAAATGTAGTATTTGGTGACACATTATAATACATGACCAACATTATTTAAAACTTGGGAGTTCTAAAGTCACCAACTGCAGACATCCTAATAAAAACTCATACATAACTGTACAAAAGTTGTCTAAAGTTGGTATCATAAAACAGTTTATCAAATGAATAAAAACAACAATGTACTTACTGGAACAGAGTACGTGTCATCAATCTGAAATTCTGCTGGCTTTTCCTTATCAAAACCCATCCGCGCAGATAGCAAATTCAGAAACATTTTTAAAAGATCCATATTGTCTCCAGTAACATTAGAAATTTTAAATATTGGACAAACCCTAAATTATGACAAAAATGCTGTAGCACAATTATCATTAAGATGAATACTAATTTATTACATCAATGTTCTAGTACCATGATGCCATCGGATAATATAAATAGATATTTATATTTCATAGCTCAGTTTGATAACTTGCAAAGAGCATTAAACAAAATATGCTATTCTGTCATTTAGTGTGCTACTGATAGGTTAAGTTTCTAGGTAATAAGCTGAATAGTGTAGTGCTGTTTATTCTCTATTAAAATATGACAATAAGTTCACAGCACAACTTTAACATGAATCTGGCTTCTACTACACCAGTACATTAACTGTGTTGAAGTAATGGTCAGTATTCGTCAGTATAATGTTAAACATATCATTAGATCACACCTTTCTGAGCTGAAATTAGTTGCTGTGACAACAACATCATCAGTGTTCATAACCATAACAGGGATCTTTCGACATCCCGGTGACCTCAATATCCTCTGGAGCAGCTTCAATGTTTCCTGAAGGACATTTGAAGGGCACATGTCTATTTTTGTCACCACGACAAACACTGGAACATTTAGTGCAAGAGCAAGACCTAAATGTTCTTTACACATGCCAACTACGCCAGCATTTGCACCAACCTATGAAAACAGTTCAAGACACATCTCACAAAAAAGTTAGGATGCTACAAAATCCTGACAATACTGACAAAATGCAATTGGAGTTTTCTTGCGGTCAGCAATACATTTTTCAGACTAGACCACGCATTCATAAATGCCTGCAATGTTTTACCTGGAATACTGTAACTAAGCTTAATTATGGGATAATAAAAACTTTAAAGTCTCGACACTATTTATTTTAAAATTATTTGTAATTATTATACTTACAATTAACATACAAAAATCAGGCATGTGTCCTGTCATACCAAACACTGTAGTCTTTAGATATCGTTCATGCCCAGCAAGATCAATAAAGGTTATCACCTGAAACCAGACATTTTTAAAGGTTATCTTCAGGCAGACATAGCAAATCCTTGTTAATAGTTGTGATAAGAAAGCGGTATATTAAGTAGTGAGTTACAGGTATAATAGAAATTTATCTCGAAATCTGTAATTGTTTTAACAGAATTTACCATCAATTTAAAAAAAATAATATTTATATGCCAATCAATACATACAAAAAATAACAAAAGCGTAATACGCTTAAATTAGTTGCACTGTCTATTTTCCTTTCAGTTTTGAGTTTTAGTTATATTTAAATTTAAGCTGGAATTGCAGTCTTAATATCAGCATAGCAAAAATATTTTGATTAGAACATAGCTAACATGCTTTACAAAACAAAATTCAAAAATCTCACTTTAGCTGAATCCTCACAAATCTTCTTCCAGTCCAAATGTCCACCATGTGTGTCTGGTTTATTAACTATTCCTCCTGAGCTATCAAAGCCTAATATGTCATTACCTGTGGCAAAGAGTAATAAATGAATCAAATGTGTATGTGTACTGTAATGTGATAGTGTGAATATATAACTTTCAATATCCCATATACTTTTAATGGGATAAACTTTGTGAGTCTACTTCACAACTTGTGAGTAAAGAAAAAACAAATAATGAATTTAGTAGAACTCCATAGATCCAATGTCAAACGTTACTGAACAACTGTAGAATAGCTTTTTTCCCCAAATGGACAAATATTTCAGCTTCTAATGCAAACTATTTCTTTCATTTCTTAAGTTCTTATGTAAAACGAGAGTATCACTAAGAGTTGATAAAAAATCTGGTATGTGGCAAAAAAATAAAAAAAACAAAAACTAAGTTTAACATATATTAAAATGATCGACATCCATTCAACAAGTAAGTATATGCCTTGATTTTCATACATTTTTTATTTTTTATCATTGCGGTTGAGATCTATTGGCAATCTACACAAAATTTGTGAACTACAAAAATATACAGATTGTTGCTTAGTTCACTAGAACTGGAATTTGGAGATACCAGAATTAAAAAAAAATAAATTTTACCCTAAATCAAATACAAACAGAAGTAGAAATAAAATTAAGAATGCTCATTATAGTGTGAGGTATCAGAAATAAAACTAGGAGCACTAAAAATTACTTGCCTACACTGCTAGTTCTTCCCGACTCCATTTCATGCTTGTGTCGGAAAAGTTTCATTCTTGCCATTCCTCGGCCATTATCCAGCTCACCATGTGTCAGTACACCTAGAAGAGTACTTTTCCCTGCATCGACGTTACCAACAACTGCTACCCTGTTATTGAAGAACAAAATTTGCAAAACTTAATTTGAACTTAACATTTTGTGACTCAACACAAATTTATTTATAGTTTTTTTTCGCAAGCCTCTTAGCTGTGGAATGCTTTAGAAGAATTCATTAATTCAAGGCTAATTATAACCTAACCAGCTTTAGAAAGAACATAACAGGTACTGCCACTTGTGGTAGAATGTATCTGTCATTTGTCAGAATTTTCCCTTTCATGACCTGATTTTATATTTTTAAGGCGTGTTTGGATATAATTGGTACAAAAAACTGCCAATTTGAGTAATAACTCCATTATAAAATGTAGATATGTCCATATTTATTAACCAAATAAACCTAAGATGTCTTGATTCAAAAATTCTTAAGCTAAGTTCATAAAAAATGATATTCACCTTTTGGAAATAGATTTATACTTACCTAACTTCAATGAAATCTTCTACTTCTGATTTTTTTCGTATCAAGTATTCCGCAATACAGCCAGTAGCGAGCATGCGCTTAGAAAGCAGTACACAGTCAGCATTGCAATTAGCAGCTAACATTTGAAGTGTTTGAGCTGAAGCTTCAAAATCTTCCTCTGGTAAGCCTTTATCAACTTCATCTAGAGAAGATATAACAAAAAATAGAGAGCAAACCTTGCTTGAATATAATTAAACATAATAATAGAGAGCAGAGTGTGTTTGACTATAACTGTTTTTCATGGATAATTTCAGGATCAAGATAATTAAAAACATTGCAAGCCATGATTGTTTTTGTATACAGGATAAACAGCAATTAACACATTTAAGTATCACCAGAAATAAAAGCTCAAGTCTCAAAAGTAATACTGAAATTAAAAATATTTCGTGCTTTTTCCTGCTAAATTAATAAATAGGTAAATAAAAATTTACCTTATTTATTGTGAAAAACCAGCAAGACATGGGAAAATTGTCATCCAATCTCTTCAAAAACAGCACAAACACACGTGTTAATGTGTTACAGCTACGCGTTAATTTAATGCAAAGAACTAAATACACTGGATTGTACTATGTGTTTCTATTCTCACTGAATATTTTACACTAGATTTCATCATGCCAGTGCACCGATTTACATTTTCTTCCTGCTATTTTGCAGTAAATTAAATCATAATATGATTATGACTTATTTTAAGCAGTTCTGTATTAAAATACCTTAACAAAGGAAACATTGTACAGCGTAACAATATAATTTTTGCTTAAGCTTACCTCCTACACCTACTGTGTACAGTGTTTCTCCTTCCTCTAGTCGCCTCTGCATAAGCTGCAGCAGCATACTGTACTGGTCTTCAGTTGGAGAAACAAGCACTGACTATAAAAATTTAAGGCAAGCTGCAGCAAAATTATCAGTGTTATTCAGTTAAATAATAAAAAAAGTGAATGATGGAACTTTTAAGCAAAATAAGATGGCATGTTTTTGCTTTGTAATCTAGGGCTTGCTAGTTGACGACAGTTTGTTCTAGAATGCATTCAAAATGAAGGGAAGCACTTTCCTTGTCACTATAGTATGTATTTTAATGTTTTCGTTTAATCAATTCCATTAAATCCTCTAATGGCACTTCAATACAGATATTAGAAACTACTCCTGCCTTTATAAGCTTGCAAAGTTACTTTCACACTAACAGTTGCTAGAAATGCAACAGCTAAATAGCCCAGAATGGCTTTCAAGTAGAAAGTAAATATTAATAACAAAAACAGAGCTAAGTTATTACTAAAGATCAGCAATGTATAAACCCACAATAAGCACTTAAACTTCTATTTCACTAGGACTAAACCAAGGTACACCTGCTTAAGCCAGCAGGTTTCGAAAATTTTTAACATTATAACTTTTGTTCAAAATTTTTTAAAATTATATGTTTAAATTGAAATGCAGTCGCACAATTTCACATTCTAAGACACAAATCTATTTGGTTTTTAAATTTAAATGTGGGTTTTGTACCTGCTTATAAGTATAGCAGGATTGTTTCCTTACCTTACTGCTTATAACAAAATCGTCACAGCCGTTCATCACACTGTCATCCGGGGCAAATAAATTAATGCCAAACTGAGTTGGCGGTTGCTCGCCTGATGGTGTGGCCACTGGCGTCTCTGGTGGAGAACCAATCAAGCCTGCCATATCTCACGTGAAACCACAGAAATCAGTTGTTTGTCCAGTAAAAAGTGAATGTTCTATGTCATTTTTATTAAGCCACAAAGAAAATTGGTCTGTTTTAATGACGTTCCATTCCAAAATGTGCAGAACACTAAATGCTGACACATTTAAGTGTGTAGAAAACTGTTTGCTCTTTTCCTCTTCACATCTTAATGAGCTTAAAAAATATAAGAACTTTAGCTTTAGTAAATGTTAAGAAATTATTGGCAAATACAAAAATTTCCTTGAAATGTACTTTCACTACAGTTGTGTGTTGCTTTGATGTTACCTTCTCTCACATACGAGTCTCAAATAACAAACTTTTTGTTCCTTATAAACCTCTCATAAGTTTCTATAGCAATGTAGATATGCAACACAGTAAATACAAATAGAGCTGATGCAAGATGTGGTGCAACATAAAGGCTGATGCAATCATCTTCTTTTTCACGTAACACGATGTTATTTAAATATTCAAAAATAAACTCTAAAGCTTGCCACTTATTAAAAGGTAAGGATAATTATAAATAGCACAACAAAGAAGACATAAAAAGTTGGATAAAAAATAAATTAATGGAAGCCATATACAACAAACGCAAAGTTAGTTTTAATAAACTGTCAAGTGAAATGATTATGCCCTGTGGCCATGATAAAACAATCAATCACAATTTAGTTTTAGCAATAGGTTATCCAATAACCAACACACTCTTTATTTATTAAATACAGACAATTTTTTCCCAGTATTTTACATTTATAACAAGATAAAATTAATAATGTTGTTTATATTTTTATTCTAGCAGCTTGCCAAATCAATACAACTTCTAATCAGCTTAAATTAGTCTTATAACAACTTTTAAAGAATGAATCAAAGGTGACGACACCCACAGCTTGCATAAGTTAAATAACTCCCAACCTTGTAACAAGCTATTGGGAATAATTGTTATTGGTAACCTTACGTTTACAAGTTTACTGTTGCGCCATGTTGATGAATGACGATCTATCCACAAAAACAACGAATTTGATTTAAATAATTGCATGTTGTTCAAGTTATGTCGCGTTTTTTGTTCTTTTATTCCTGCTAGTGGACTAGACAGACAGCGCTGCAGTAGCCGTGTGTAAACATTTCGACACAGGGCGTTAGGCCACAAGACTTTTGGACGAATTTCGACACATAGGTCATTTGGACACATATTATGGGCTTATTTGGACAGATAGACATCTGGACGCACAGATTACTTGGATACAAGGCATTTTGGACACACACATATATATACGTAGGCTATTTGGATGTATGTAATCTGGACACAAGACTATCGCTGCACTGACACACATTTTAGTTCTCATTCATTATACTGAACAACTGTGAAAAAATGCAGGGGTTTAAATGATAATCATCTTGTTGGTGATTGTTGTTATTTGACCTCTTGCTAATTCCGTTATAATTTGGCTGACTGCTGATTTGAGTTGTTAGCTTGTACCTGGATATTTAAAAATTATAAGAAATCTAAATTTAGCCTACTAAGCCATAAATTATGCACTCTGAATTAGATCTACGTGTACCCTGTCAGTATAGCTCAACCATAAAAACTTCTCAAATTGGTGTCCTTTTATAGCTGTGACAGGAATACCAAAATTTATTATTGTTTGTGCCAACTATATGGCTGTGACCAGGAAAATTCTGCATCACATGACATTTGCTGTAAAAAGGTTTTTATTGCCCATTTTACTTACCTTTAAAAAAATCTTTCGTGCCGATGTTCGTCATTTGTCTTTAATTAGCACCTAAACAGCTTAATCTATATTGTATTATTATCGCACTTAATAGCACATTAGAATTAAGTTTTTCAATCAGTTTAGCATGAAAAGTTACAGTAAGAAATCTTGTTTATCCATTTCAATTAATTGCTGTAGCATGTTAATCACATACCTGTCACAGTTGCCTGAATCATTGCAGCTATACCATAACCGCATTCAGATATCCCCATACTATGAAAACACTTTATCACTTACATACTTTTTGTCCTGCAGACTGCAAGCACCATTGGATTTGAGGTAGCAAGCAAAAATATTTCAAAATAGATAATATATATTGATAATCTGATAATATCTGTCATGTGTTTGATCGCACATTCACACTAAAAACTGATTGAATTTTAGAATAAAGCGACTCAAGTTTACCTGTCTCCAAGAACAGGGTATAACAATAATTAAATAACCAATAGTACGATCCCCCCTTGAACCAGAATGGTATTTTTGGTATCTAAATAGATTATGTATCCAAATTATTTACATTTCTAAATAACCTGTGTGAAAAATATTGTCTAAATATCCAGTATCCAAAACCTCTAGTGCCAAAAAGGGCTATGCATCCAAATAACCGATGTGTGAAAACAACCTGTGTTCATATAATCATATCTGTCTAAAATGTTCTGTGTCCAAATAGCATGCGCACCCAAAAACCTCTGTAGCCCTTTAGCCTAAAATATTAACTCAAGCTCTAATAACAGAATTAAGGAGTTCGCACAGAGTTACAGAAATTGTTGACTGTGCCAGATTTTCAAAGTTGGAGTTTTGCTTATTTCAGTGTCATCGGTCTTGTTACTGAGATCGAAGTCCTATGTTGTTTACTAGTTGGTGCTGTTGATTGTACGGATTTTTTAGACGTTTAGATATGGTGGCAATTGCTCTGACATTAAATAAAGATTATTGATTATAGTTATTTCTTTTATTTGGTCACTAAGAAATATTATCACTTGTTTAGTAGATAATGACCATGGGAGACGATCCAGTTGTGTCAATGGCTCTTCCTGGTTTGATACAGCCTATCTTGGATAAGGTAAATTAAAATTGCTTTCTTTGTGTTGGTGTTTTTCGACACAAACCTTTTCACTTCAGTTATTTTCTGCCTGCTGCACAGGTAGAAATTAACGGTAATTAATGCATTTTTACTCCCCAAGTCCCGAACTTTTCAAAGTTTCTCGCCATGTATCTGCACATTTTGAATTGCAAAATTTTGCAGATCATGAATTGGTCAATTTAAGCAATTCATAGACTGGCTGAAATTTATGCAGACTAGCATAGAATTAGGATTTTATCCAAGGTTCAATTAGATCTCATTTCGGAGAAGCAGGATTAGATATTAATCAGCATTGTATGCAGAATTGCAAGTCGTAATTTCAAGCTTATATATACAGCTGCTGTTATTGCTAATAACTAATTAACAATTAATAACTTATTAATAATTATTCTGTGATCTTCAGTAACAATATTGTGTTATTAGTACTTATATAATGTCTCATTAATACTTATTAATATTGTCAGATGTGCTGACACATCCATTGCTGAAAAATACAACATTTAACTGTGATTTTGTATCAGTCTACTTCCATTTAATTAGTTAGCTAAGTTATCTATGTAATACAAATTATACCAAAAATATTAATGATTGTTACTACTAACACTGAATGTTACTAAATAACCTTTTGCACAAAGCAAAGTGCAATACAAAGCACTGTATGTATTGTACTGTATTGTATTGTGTTTTACCAATGTACATTATAATTATGTATTTGAGCAATAAATTGAAATTGAAATTGATGGCGAAGCCCCAGTACTTCAGAAACAAATTACATGTTTGCAGTATGCAGACAATTTGGTTTTATTAACCACTTCACTGCTGTGCAATTTGTATTCCAGCTGACGCACAAGAATATTTAAGTAAAATGAAAAGTTGCTACTGCTATGGGCACTGCAATGTTATTATAGTATGGTTGTTACTACATCACCACCACTTCTATTGTTACTATTGCCGTTGCTGCCATCATAGCTGTTGTGACAACCCCCCTCCCCCACCACCACCACCACCAGTGCCGCAGCTATTACCAATGTCATTGTTGCTACCATCTCTCATCGATGTATTAGCAAACTTGTGAGAATGATGAAGAATGCTGAGAAAAAAGAGGGCGGGAAAGCAGAATAAAATGAAAGCAAAGTTTCTGATATGCAAAATATTGTTGTGTTGTTACAAATAAAGTTTCATTATGATTTAAATTCACAAAAATACTGTAACTGTAATTTTTTCTAAAAGTATTAGTGTCAATATCATTGTCGTCATCAGTGTCATCACCATTGTCATCAGTATCATCACCATCATCATCTCTACACTTGAATTGATACTTTGTGATTCTAAAAAAAGCATTGCACATTCAAACATACATACATGAGCAAATATTGCCTAATTTATATGCATGTGTTTACATGGACATGTATGCACACATCACACAAACATTCACACATACGCATAATGCAAGCATACACACATACAGTTTGGCCATCCTTCACTGAATCAGTACAGTTCGAGTGTCGTATTTTGTACAAAATTTCTTGTAAAATATGTATGAGCAGTGTTGTCAAATGTTTGACCCAATAGCCATTATAGTGTGTGGAAGAAATAAAGGCAGGCTTAATGCTGTAATTTTTAGCTTGGATGTACTCAATTTATCAACCATACAATGTTGAAATATTCATGTAATTACACGTATGGACTGGCTTCACCTACCATTATCTGAGGACTCAATCCCAAATTTTGCAAGGTAGTCCCTAATTTGCTGCAAACTGCATCTTGTCTGGGCCATTTGAGGACAAAAAAATCGACAAAGATACAGGAAAGCTATGCAGCAGTGGCAACGTAGCATAGTTTTTGTTCTCATTGCTAGATTCCTCAATTGCACGTGGCATGTGTAAGTATTATTGCTACTGGCGTAGGCATCAGTTAATTTGCATATTTAGCATGATGGTAGAGTCTCGTCGTCATGCAGGCCAGTCGGAATAGCATTTTCATGATGGGAGATTCTCATCATACAGTGAAGTGGTTAAGCATCAACAGACATGGCTCTCAAAGAAACAGTAATGAATTAACATCACATACCGAAAATAATCTTCTACACATTAATTACAGAAAAATAAGGGTAGTTGTATTTGGGGAAAAAACCCTCGGAAACCAAACGCTTAGCTGCAACTCAATAAGTCTCAAAACAGAAATACACATAAAATACTTAGGGGTTTACTTCATAAACACAGGAATGTACCATAAGCACACGGAAACAATGAAATGTTTAAGGGCTCTTTTCAAGCTTAAAACATTGATCTTTAATTATAACTTTTCATTTGCCACACAAATATACACAAATAAACTCACTCACTGTATGGCTTTGAAATATGGTCCGCTTCGTACTTCAACAAACTGAATAAAATAGACAAACACGATACAGAAAAGTACTTGGAACATGGAATCGCTTCCCGTTTGAATATATTCAAAACCGCTTGGCAAAGTGGGTCTTACAAGTCCGATCCACAGCTTCTAACATTGCTTGCAAGCAAAACTTGGTTTATACCTCTTACTATTAAATGCAACAAAATTGGTGGTCAAATGCGGTCCATCTGTACATGTAAAACCACGAAATACTGTATTCAAGACACTATTTTATCAACTAAACAACCCAGATTATTTCCACCCAACTCGTTTATGTTTTCCAGATTACTTTTCAAAATATGAAGACCTCCACAGTTATCACCTTACCAAAAAAACTAAGTGCACTGAAAATGGCCTATAACAAAATTATGAAGAATTGTTTAAAAAATGGCCTATAACAAAATTATGAAGAATTGTTTTTCAAAGACATGCAGAATGACAACAGAAAAAGTGGTAGTAACAAGTAAGATTTTATAGACAGGTAAAATTGGCTGTGAAATTGAATACTACTTAACAGCAGTAAGAAATAAAAAGAAAGGGTGAAACTTAACCAAAATAAAAATAAGTGACCATGATTTAGAGATAGAAAAGGCAAGATACACCAACAAATAGAAAACGATATATGCTCATATTGCAAGAACAATATTAATAGCTTTGTTGTAGAAAATGAACTACATTTTATATTTGTTTGTCCATTATATATATATATATATATATATAAAGTCGCAAATGATATAAACCTACTTGGACAATTCGCATCAAAATGTTTTTTAAAGAGACAGCGAGTGATTACCTCAAAATAATAATAACATAAAAGTGGTTATTAACAGTTCTTTCAAACTTCCTGAAAAAAGTACTTCCTCATAACGTTACTATTTCCATGTATTGCTCTAGCTAAAGTTTTTTGTCTCAAACTACCAAGGAAACCACAATAATTACCTTAATATTGATGGATAATGTATATTTATGCATATATATTCTCTTCCATTATGTTTGCTTGTTTAATTTTGTTAATAAAATTCTATTTATTTTGATGAACTACAATATGTATACTGTGATTTGGCAAACTCAACCTGTATTTTTATTCCTGTTTTATAATAAGGTAAGATATAAACTATGTACAGAATGCTTCTTTTGTTTCTATTTTGTAAATGGCGATTTGCTTATTTATCTATGTTTAGTAAACCCAACCTGTATCTATATTCCTATTAATAACAAAGTAAGACATGAATTATGTACAAAATGCTTATCTTTCCTTTCTTTGTATATAGCGATATGCTTAGTAATCTTAGATATGTTTTTACTCACACATATACTTATCTGCAAACTGTTAATAGTATTCAGTATTCATAAAATTTATCGTGTTGCTAGATGGTTTAGTTTTGTATTGTGTGTAATGTCCAATAAAATAAATTGAATTGAATATGTGCTCAATTTCTAAATTACGTGTAACAAATTTATCTACAAACTGGCAACTCTGCTGTGCTTCAACAAATATTGTTAGACAATTTTCATGGTAATGAGGCATTCTAGTTTGTATAGTCTAGTTTTGAAAGCATTTTATAATAGGCTGAAAATTTTGAATAATTTATTACTCGAGTGTTCGAGAACAAATTATTTGAAATATTGAATATTCTACCCTGGGATACTCCCATGCTCATTGCGGCAGCCAGCACATAGAAACAAATATAGACAAAAAATACTGCTCATCAGTTACTGTACCATTGTGTACTTTATTTATTGAACTGGAATGACAAATTTATGCATGCACACTCTCTTGTATGGGCTAAACTATGTTAATTATTGAGCCATGTGAACATCTGCTGATCTGGAAATCTGACAAATTTGTCTGTATTGAACTTAAAAATCAGCTGTGCTCAAGTGTTTTTGCAAAAGAATGTTCTACAGCATTTGAGTGCAGTTTTTCAAAAAGTTCCCATCTATCCCTATTTGAACAAGTGTTATTTTTGCAAAAAGTGGTATAGTGACATCAAAACGGCTATAGTAACTGATTATGAATATTGCAAGTGATTATGTTTAGTAGTCTATGCTATATGGGATATTTTCTAATATATTGTCTAGGTGAATGTCAATCTTTTTGACTGTTAAGCTTCAGAGAATTTAAATTGTTTGTTTCATTTTCAGCTTGGCACAAAGGACAAGGCAGCTGCTCAAACACTTCGCATCGCTTTTGATAAAGTAAGTGTAAATATTTAGCTGAGCAGTAACATTTTACTTATTTTGTATTGGGAATTGGCTGTTATCTTCAAGGCAAGACTGTGTAATGTGAATTTTAGTGACTATCTTATGGAATTATGATGTTTTTATTGGACTTATTCCATGAATGGGGCCTAAGTGATCATTCTTGTCATGCATTGTCATGAACTGCATTTTTGTCGTGAACACTAGGCATAGCCAATTGACAAAAGTGGTCAGAAAACTGCTAAGTCACACATAAGTATACCTCACTGGACTGCCGTAGAGGTCGAGTGATAAACACGCTGGGAATGGGTCCATGTTTGTGTAATAGTCTTGTTTATTTATTTCTTAAATGGTAGTTCAGCTGGTACTTGCTGTTGAAATCTGTATAAACTTTAATAAATAGTAAAATGTCTATGCGGCGCAATTGAAAGCGAGCACTGTGTTTTAAAATGTCTTTAAACATTGCGAAAAATTGCATATTTAATCATTGAACAGATGGAGGCTGTAACACTTGTAACTTATAAATTAGCTTCATGACATCAATTATTTGGACAAAAGACAGTTTCAATTGCAAATAAGGTTGCAGTTTGTTAGGGCGAGTTCAAGCTCTTTCTATAAAGTACGACGCTGTTTAGTGTAATTAGTCTGTGTAAGACTAATTTTCTGCTCAAATTAATTTCGTTAAATTTGTCATACAATTCCAATATAAAGTTTATTTTCAATGAAATTCAAATGACAGGAACAGTGTTTTGATTTTCAACCAGAATCTTATACAGCAGACTCAACCTCTGAGCTATAAGTTTCTTCACTGCTAGACTTGCCTTTGAACTCTTTTTGGTATTTTTGCTATGATTTCCTGCAGTATGGGTATAGTTGCATAGTATTCCATTTGCCGTCCACATCTAGCGCCAGGTTCAGTGCGCATTATTGCTTTCCTGGCAAAAGTCGTGATGTGTTCTTCTTACTGAGCATTTACTGCACGTGCAGGGTTGGTTACCAGTTTTAGGATGAAGCTCTTTCCTAGCTGCTGATGTTTCCTTAATCAATTGCTATCCTAGCAGACTCTATCCTTCCAGTGATTGCCTCGTATGAGTTCCAGTTTCTTCATGTTCCATTTTTCTTTCCAAATGATGAATCAGCAGGTTGTATTAGATCTGTCGCCTTAGGAGGAAAAACCTGAAGGAGATATTCAACCCCAAAAACGGCTCAAGCTCCTCTGTGCTATTATGCCGGGAAAACTTGTCTATAAAATACCTGTTGCCTACCTACAGTGATTCTGAAGTTTCACCATCCTTTTTTTCACACATTCAGGAGCTGCTCAGTGCAATGAAGGCTAAGTAAATACCAAAAAAAGACACAAAAAGTGCACTTCAAAATTAGTCTGTGTGAGAGTATTTTTCCACACAGACAAATTACACTAAACAGCGTAGTTGTAGACTCGTTTGTTTTTTTAACACTTTGATACGATATAGTGATTTAAGAGCATTTGCTCCTCCATTCACTGTTTGTCAGGCTAGTAAGGCTACTTGCCGTTTCTTCTAAACTAGCTCACTATTGTATTCCTCAATTAGTCAAAACCTTAATAAAGCAGCCATTTATTACACGTATATTTATTTTTAGCTGTTTTAAAGTATTGGTGAATATGGATATTGATTGTATTTATAGGTAGAGGCCATGCATCCAGGTTTCACATATGACTTGGTCAATGGCGTATTGACACGTGTTGATTTACCTGTAAATATGAATGAGAACATGCTCCGCTTAGAAGGACATCAAACTAATCCAGGTACCTTTTCTAACAGTAGTCATATAATTTATTTGATGGTACAGAGTGAAAGCCTATATGTTGAGATGTAGGAGCGTACATTATGAGTTGGATAAATGTTTCGAAAATGTGTTAATGGCGAACCTTTAATTTTCCGAATTGAGCCACTGTCAAACTTTTTATGTTAGAATCGAGTTGCCCCAAATCAAATGTAGCAATAAAAACATTGACCGATCTGAATCAACTCGAACTAGATGCGGTGCTGAATCAGGTCGAACCGAACAATGCTTTTCTATACGTCATTCAAAAAATATACATGATTTGGGAGGGGATTTTTAACATTTGATTTTAGCCCTATTAGTGAGAATGCTACTGCCAGCATGAAATGAAGAGTTTATACGCATATGCATACTATACATATTATTAATATAGTAAGCATTATAAAACTAGAAAAGTTAGCAAGTTTTTGAAAGAATTGCTCTGCATGTTAATTTGAGTAAAATTTGTTATCTACAAATTTAAAAGGCACAACAGGTTGAATGTAGCTACATAACACAGCTGTACTGTATGGCCACTGTGGCAAATCTTTTTACAGCATCGCACTTTTGCAGCTGCTCATCTTGTTCAGTCTACTGTATGTTGTCGCTGCTGTAAGAAATTTGTGGTACCCTATATGACAGAATATTGCATTTGGAAGAGTGAGATCATGCCTCCTCATCATGCCCGCTATTTTGAATTTAGAAGTGCCTTTTACTGCACCCCTCTTATGGAAAATACACTCGTGACTCACTGGCTCCTATTGCATTTTGTGAATAAAAACTTATCTTTTTTAATCCAATTATGATGTCACTCACGGTGTGAACGAATAAATTTTTTGACAGTTAAAAAATAGGTTGCAAATATCAAAATCGCTAAATTGAGCCCTAAACCGCGCTTGCTTAGAAACGTTCAATATGAGCAATCTTTGCTTCTGCTTGCACTCCGGGTCTTTTACACTTTGCCAAAGATAGGTGCTGCATTGATCACATGGTGTGTTGTTGGGAGCCGTTTGGACCACTGCGCCAAGTAGACCACTTGATGCGCTAAAAGTAGTGTCCTACATGGGCAGCCCAAGTAGGACACTAGCGATTTTTGTCGAGAAACTTGCTCTGGCAAAACTTGTTTCCAGTTTATATTACCATTGTTTATAAGTATTGTTATGGCATAATAAAGCATAAAACAAAATTTCTTTTAGAAATGGATATTCCTTGGCAATTTACAAATGCATTTCTTACAATAATTTCATCATTATGATTAACTCCATTAATATATCATAACATTAAACCTAGTATCTAATGCTTTAAAGAGAGAAATTCTGCACACAGTTATTACAGAAATAATTGCAAATTTAAAAATGAGACAGATGCTGCTAAGCCTTCACAACACCAAAAAGTAATTTTTAACATTTAAGAAAAGCAAGGATAATTAGTTTTAATATTATCAGTAGTATTGTAACATGTAGGGCACTGTCCTACATGGCTCGCTAGCCCATGTAGGACACATAGATCGCTAGAACGTTTACATATAAGAAAACAATTATTTGCCCAAGAGGTAGTGAAACGGATCACCTGTTTGTGAAGTGAGACAAAATCAAAAATGATATACCTTAAACAAATGTTGAATTCGCAAAAAAGTGGGGTTTTTTCACTTCAACAACATTAATATCGAAACCAAATTTAATATTGTCCGTTCTACCAGCTCAGAATAAAATTCTTTTATTTTATTAGATGTATAATAAATTATTCAACGTGTATTAACGTTTTTAATTATTATTATTACATAAACAAGCACAACGGACGGTGTCAGTACACTTAACGACTGAATTCACGACCTGTCTCTAGTGTCCTACTTGGGCAGCCCAAGTAGACCAATTGGTCTACTTGGCGCAGTGGTCCAAACGGCTCCCAACAGGTGTGTTTTCTGTCCGCTGACCGATCAAAAATTTATACTATTCATTCAAAAAATGATTATGTCTGCATAGTCAAGCATTCAGCTTTCAGTGTGTTTAGCAGCATCATAGCCCTCAATAGATGGAGCCCTTACTGTAAAAAAGGAACTTGTGCTGCAGAACATAGATGATTTTGGTGATGCGGATGCAAAAATTTTGAAAGAAATCATAGACTCGATATTCTCTGAAGGAAACGGCTGCAAAATATCCGTGCTGCAAGAAAGATTCATGAAATGGATAAGTTCATCCAGCCAAGTCGGAGACTTGGAGGGTGCATTCACTTAATACTAGTACAATGGCTTACTGAATAGACTGAAAAATGACAGAATGGACTAGTTAATTATGGTTCACTGTGTAGCTCACAGAGTAGAGTTAGCTATAAAAGTTAGCTTAGCCAAACTGTATGGTGATGTTCAGGAACTGCTGATTGCTCTTTACTGCCTTTAATGATCGTTCTTTACTACCTTTTTAAGAGATCCATGAAATTTAAATGGTATTTTAGTAGCAGAGCTAATTTTCTAGGTGTAACATCCTACAGTTTTCCAAAAGTGCATGGGATGTGCTTTATCAATCATATATGAAGTGGATTGGATCACTTGTTGAACAACTGGGCTTCTGTTGTGCCAGACAATTGAAAATGACATTACCAGTACTAGGGAAAAATACTGGTACAGATTTTAGAATGTACATTAAAAGATGTGCTTTAACAAAATTTAAAGCGATGTGATTAATAAATGGCAGTATGGCTAACTCCATATTAAAGGATATTTTTAGTATATGTTTAAGTTTTTCTTTAATAGATTGCTTTGTTTGTTCTAGAATTTGTTGTGAATCGCCCAGAGATGGCATTTAAAGAACTTAACCACAGATCAGCCACACTGAAAAAGATTTTAAGTCGAATACCTGATGAAATTAATGACAGAAAGGCTTTCCTTGAGACAATTAAGTAAGCTAAGCAATATTAATCACGAAATGTTTTACAAGCACTGTGATGCAAGTTTGCGATGTTGTTTTATTTATTACAAAATAAATAAAAAAACTGTATAATTATGTTGAAAATTCATAGTTGTAAAAGAACATTTCTTGAATACTGAATTGTCTTGGCTATGGAAGTATTTGTAACACTGATGCTTCTAATTGTAAACTTTCAGTTTATTGTATATGCTAAATGTTGCAACTTGTGTACTTTGTGTCTGCTGTGGTAGCAGGGGGAAGTAAAAACCATTCATATGGCAGGTGCAATAGATTCAAGATTATTTATGCCAAATTTGAAGCTTGTATCAGCATTTGAATGATTCTTCCCAAATTTGCAGTTATTCGCTGTAATGTATTGTGTGACATTTGTTTAACTAGCATTGTTTGTATCATGAACTAGGAATCAGTTGGACGTAGCGATTTCTGTTTGTATAATTTTTGCTAGCTTACTGTATTCCCAGCAAACATTTGGTGCAGTCAGTTAACTGAAAGTTTATATTTTCAGGGAAATAGCTAGTGCTATAAAGAAGTTGCTAGATGCTGTTAATAATATATTTATATATGTCCAAAATCAACAAGGCAGACAGGTTTGTGAAATTTGAATTCTGTCTTTGCAATAACACTCCATCATTTTTATCTGCTCAGCTACTGGAAAACCCACAAAAGGCACACGAATGATGTGATCAGTAATGTAACCTTAATTATTTTCTGGTAATGTAACATTTATTATTTTCTGGTAAAACGTTAAGACATTATTTGACAAAATACGATAACGGCTTCTACTTTTTTTGACATTAACTACACATGGAACATTCATGCAGTTAAGAAATTGTAGCCACACAAAATATTTTGGAATCTTTGCCACAGAAGTGGGTTACGCTCGTGTGGGACCTGTCTCATACAGTAGATTATAAAGGGGGTCCAAGACAAAAAACAAGGATTTTTTTCTTTTTCGTTCTATCTTCAGCAGACAACTAATGAAAGATAAATGATGCAAAATGCAATAGCAACAAAATTAATACAAATATTAAGATAGGCTAAGGCTAAAGATTCAGTACAGTAGGTTATACTGATCATGTATCACAAATCTGTAATCTTCAAATATGTATCTATTTGTAAGATACCAAATTGAACCACAATTTTGTTGCAAGATAATTTTATTATTACATGGCATTTTGTTTTCAAATTAGAAGATAAGGAAAATGGCCTTTATATAATGGCACCTGAAAGACGAATAATTAAAGAAAACATAGTTCCGGATGTGTAAACATTGACGTTGCCAAATCTGTCAGACAGTTTGCAAACAGTTAGTGCAGGACCTATAGTATTTGCCATTTTAGCGTCTATTTAATTCGTGCTGGCAATTCGTGCTGCTTTGCCAATGATTTTTATTGACAGTTGAATCAGTTTTAGTGATGTGAGTATCAGTAGCTCGGCGTTATTAAGTGGGGTCATTAACAGCCATAGTGTGTGACCTAGACTTCAATTAAAATTTTTGTTATCATATCTTTCAGCATATGTTGTGCTGAACAATTTTTTAAACTGATTTTGAACTGAAATGAAGTGATAATGTTTATGATAACCATGTTTTGATTAAACTTTTTAAACCCTTTCGAATTAGATTGTAGTATTTTCTTAGTCTGTAACTAGTGTATGTATATTACGTAGTTAATTCCGAAATCCTTTGAATTAGCCACAACAAATATAAAATCAATGCATAACACTGTTACTTGTTCTGTAAGGAATTTACTAATACTTTTGACTTGATGTTGACTTGTTAATTAAGTTAAATTGCGATTTACATAATTATACCTTTTTATGAATGCACAATATCGGTAAATTTGATTGGTTCTTACTTGTACATGATCTTCAGTGATCATGAGTTAATTTCTAAGTTTTTGCTATTAATAGTAAGGCAAAGTAATAAAATGCTGCTTAAAACGCTGGTATTTCTTTTAATGCATTCGTTGTCATTTTTTCTTAATACATTAAATAGAAACACTGCCTGCACAGAACTTTTCAAATGTAAATATGAAAGTTTTACTTGAACTTCTTATTTTTTAATCGTTGTGCTTACTGTTGTATTTATTTGCAGATGGTTGAAGCACGAAAGAGGGAATTTGTCAAGTATTCAAAGCGATTTAGCAATACGTTAAAAGATTATTTTAGAGAAGGACAGTAAGTATGCATTTTTGTTTTATGCAAATGTTTTCTTTTTATTTCCTCGGTATCTTAAATTGTAAATCTTGCTCCCTCCCAAATAAGGCCAGCATCCTTTTGTGATAAGAAGCTGGTTACATGGTTAGGATGTAGGAAAATGATGTTTTGTTTCTTTATTTAAAGAGTAATCCTTGTATCAAATGATTTTTTTGTCTTATACATGTAATCACAAAGTTTGACCAAATATAATGTAGGTCTGACAGTATCAATGATTTATAATGAGTAATATTATTTGGTACACCTGAGAGTGCTTAGTATTATTCTTATTCTCACTTATTGAAACTTAATAAAATAGAAAAAGAATGTTAACTGAAAATTGAAAAAGTAGTCTTTTATCGGCTTACCCATGCCGTAACACATTAAAATTTCAGATTTAGGTAACTATCATACCGCCTCATGAATAACAAATATTACGTGTAATAAATTAAATAGAATAGCCAGAACCAAATTCACTAGCGGTAAGGTGTTACTATGCAGAAAATAACTGAAGTGTACTAACAGTAATTCAGCTATATGTTATATTTTGAGCTAAAGTCTGTGTTGTTTACATTTATTGATAATTATTATTTGCAGTTCTCCAGACTTTGAGTTTACTGGTGGTTTTGCTACCCAAGATACACTGCTACTTTAATATAAATAAATTAGAATAGTTACATTTGACTTTTTTGGTCATTCATGAAAATTGAGAGACTTATTAGAAGAATTGTCAAAAAGTCTGGAGTGAAAAACCAGGCAGTCAACTAGACAGCATTATGATATAAATTTATTCGTTGTTTTTACAGGCCGGATGCAGTTTACCACAGTGCCAACTGTCTTATCAACCAAACTAATCTGATAATGACTACAATCAAGCAAAAATGTGATTAGTAATATGTCGTGTAAAAAGTGTTACATGTGTAAAAATTAATGTAGTGATTATTGCAGTAAAATATGTTTTGAATTGTACAAAGTTTTATCAAAATATGCAATATATGTGATAGCACTATCTTCATTTTACCTGTGAATTCCAGTTGTCACTATTTGTAACATATGTTTTCCATGTTACTTTTGAAATGCAAACTGCTATATCACAGCATGGCATTAAGTTTAAATCAATTTATTAGTGCATAGTTTATGCGCTTGTCTTGGCATCAGAAAGTGTTAGAATTGAAATGGCCCTGCTTTCATGTTTCTTACCCATAGCAGTGCAACAAACTTTGCACGGTCCCCATGTAGAAACTTTCAGTGTTCAAGTCACTAACGAAACTACGATTGAATAAGTAGAAGCTAGTGTAACTTTAACTAGTTACTGCACCAGCATAATACCCATTTCCAGTATAACACAAATTTCAAGTGGATATTATTTGAAAGTTTTCAACAATTATGAAGTAAAAACCCAATAACAAACCCAGTGTGATGGCATTCATTACATTGTGTGAGATAGACTGATTTTATAAAATATGAATATCATATAAATTGTTATCAACACTGATCTGGCTTACTGTTGGATTATTCTTTTAGTCTAGCTGATTATTTTTTGTTTCTGCTTTTGCTGCAGAATGGTCGAATACAGCATCCTGGTGTTTGATACTATTTATAATTTTGTAAGAAAAGACAATCATCCTGTAAGACATAGAGCAAATGCATGCTCCTCATTTGGTGTACTGAATGACGTACTAGTACTCTAACATGTTAAATATGTGCAGTAATCTATTTTTCTGAATGTTAAGTGTTTTTTGAAGTTGGTTAATGAATACTGAGCATGTCATTCCTGTTAACTTACAGTAAAAACAATGCTAATTGCTGTTTTTGCTATGAATGACAGAGCATTTAAATTGTTAAAGATTGATTATTTGTTAATTAACGAATTTAAATGGTAGCAGTTTTTCCTTTGATTACATTTTTAGAAGCCTTGTCCAATAGGAACGAAACTAAGAATGGTAGTAAATAATTATATTCAATTGTTGACAAAAAAATTCTTGTGGGTTCAATAAATAGATGGTGTCTACATAGCCTATCTTGAGCAGGCAGAAAATTGCAGCCGAGTTTGTTTTAGGTTATGTTTAGACTCTTAAAGATTGTGAACTTTTCCATTTTGTTTATGTGCTGATCACCCACAGAATGTGCATTGCAGTTTCGATATACTGAAGAACTTATTATAGAAACTAGAGATGGAAGAGTGTACTGCAACCATCATGCAACCGTTACAATAAGTTCCTTTCTTATGTTAAGATTTTAAAGGGCGATTGAAGTAAGACAACTTGTGTTGTTTATGCAAGAATAGCCTAAAATAAAACCAAAGGCTGTTTAACAAAAAATGAATATTTTCATGTATACGCTTGTTTTATCTATAAAAATTAGGAGAAACTATAAGTGTAAATAAAATCATAATGAGTTTTATTAGATTTTTAAAAATTGATTGACAACAATGCTAATGATTAATGAGTGATGAACATGATGGGCGACTGAACAATGAATATAGCTGATTGAAGCAAGGTAAATTGTGTAATATCTGGGCAAAAATAAATTGACCTGAAATAAGATTGAAATGTTTTGTTGTGTTTATTCGTTTTGTTTATAAAGCCAGGAGAAATTACAGGTGTAAATAAAATTATAATAAGTATTACTAAAATTGCAAAACTTCGATTGACATCATTGGTAAAGACTAAAGAATGATGAACACAATGGAGTGACTGAGCAATCACTATAGCTGTTAATTTATATAATTATAGACCCTTTAGTTTTATTATTTCGAAAATGTGAAAATAAAACAAAGGTGAGCAACTTCGTTTCTTCTATATACATATGCAATGACAGACAGTTATGAATTACTGAACTTTATTAATCCTCAATTGAACAGCTCCACATGAAAACATTGTCCCGGGTCACACTGTTACTGTAATTTCTGTGCATGAAAAAGGCGAAAAAAGTAACAAATAACCATAATTAGACTAATCGTCATTGTAATTACTTATTAACACACAAATGCGTCTTTTAAAGAGTAACATGTATTATCAACTTTGGTGAAACACTTCAATCATCACAGCCACTCATAGCAGTTAACACAACAAATATTATCGAAAACGGAATATTCAAAGGTTTCTTATCTTGAAAGCTTACGTTTGTGTTTATTTGGCTGCTAGAGTTTGGTGTAACTGTTGTTGTTTTTTCATTGTGTCTTTTCCGGTTGAAATTACTAAATATATTATAATGATTTAAGTTTTAAACTGAGGCTTCTCTAAATCACACTGACAGCAATGGCGTCAGTTAAAGTAGCTGTAAGATGCCGTCCGCTGAATAGGCGAGAGGATGGGCTAGATAGTTCTGTCATCATAACAATGCAGGATAAACGGACATGCATCGTAAATCCCAAAATTCCTATGGAATGCGCTGAAGGTGATTCTGGAAGAGAGCGTGCAAAAACATTTGCTTTCGATTTTTCGTACTGGTCTGTGGATGACAGAGATCCGCATTTTGTTTCTCAAGAAAAAATTTTCTGTGATTTAGGCTTGGGGGTTATTGATTCTGCATATAATGGTTATAATGCCTGTGTATTTGCATATGGTCAGACTGGTTCTGGAAAAACGTATACAATGATGGGTGACTTGGACGATCCAAAATATGTCGGCTTAACACCTAGAATATGCAAAGGTCTTTTTTCTAGAATGGATGGGGCGAATGATGGGGTTACATATCGAACAGAAGTAAGTTACATAGAAATATATAATGAGCGTGTCAGAGATTTACTGAGAAACAGTAGGTCAAGTGGTACACAACTTCACTCATTGAAGATTAGAGAGCATCCTGTGGAGGGACCTTATGTTCAAGGCTTGTCAAGGCATTTGGTAATGAATTATGCAGACATTGTTGAGTTGATGAACAAAGGAAATAAAAGCAGAACAACAGCAGCAACAAATATGAATGATACAAGTAGCAGATCTCATGCCATACTAACCATTGCATTTTCCCAAGCTAGATTTTCTCAAGATATGCCAAGTGAAATGGTCAGCAAGATACATCTTGTAGATCTGGCTGGAAGTGAACGGGCAGATTCAGCTGGATCAGCTGGAGTTCGTTTGAGAGAAGGAGGAAGCATAAATAAATCATTGGTGACTCTAGGATCAGTGATTCATGCTCTTGCTGACTCGAGTGCTATAAAGTCTCCTGATAGAAAAAATCCTTTTATACCTTATAGGAATTCAGTATTGACATGGCTGCTTAAAGACAGTTTGGGTGGAAACTCTAAAACTGTTATGGTTGCAACAATTTCTCCTGCAGATATAAATTATGGCGAAACTTTGAGTACCCTGAGATATGCAAACCGTGCCAAAAACATTATCAATAAACCCATGGTGAACGAAGATCCAAATGTTAAACTGATACGTGAACTTCGCTCTGAAATTGCTAAATTAAAGGCAATGCTGGGTGAAAATGTGAGGTTGTCACCAAGAGTACAGGAGCGATTGCATGAAAATGAAGCACGTGTGAAAGTTTTAACTGAAGAATGGGAAGGAAAATGGAGAGAAATCAACAAGATACTTCGCGAGCAAAAAAATTTGGGACTTCGTATGGAAGGGATGGGTATTGTTCTTGATTCGGAATTGCCGCATATAATAGGTGTAGATGATAATCTTCTCAGCACAGGTATTGTTTTATATCATTTGAAGGAAGGAGAAACGAGGCTTGGATCTAAAGGAGCAGCTCAAAAGCCAGATATTTTGCTCGCTGGATTGGATGTGGAACCGGAGCACTGCATTATACATCATGATGACGATGGCAGAGTCACTCTTATACCTTTATCAAATGCAAGATGTGCTGTGAATGGTCAGTTGGTCCATGAGCCTACCCGCCTTTGGCAAGGTTGTGTAATTTTGCTGGGGCAGACTAATGTATTTAGATTTAATCATCCTGCTGAGGCAGCACAGCTTAAAAAACAGGGTCACAGTAATACATCCTTATCCAGGAGATCTTTTCTGAGCCAGTCTGTCACTGACTTGACAAAATCTTCTGAAAACCTTACTTTGCAGAACACCAGTTGGGAACTTGAACTGAAGCATCACAAAGAATTGGAACAAATAGATGCAAAGCGTGCACTTATCACACAACTTGAACAGACCTATTCTGATGCTGAAGAACAAAGAAATGAAAGCTTAGAATCAAGAAACGAGACACTCAAAAAGAAAAAACACGACATTGAAGTTTTGAAACAAGAGCTCGATCTGTGTAAGCACAGCTTAAATAAAAATGAAAATCGAGTAACAGAATGGCTTAAACAGCCTGTCGATACTATAAATAGTAATGGGAGTAATTTAAACCTGGAAACCTCTGAAGCTGGAGGTAAAACTATGGAGAGCAGTCATACATTATGTCTCAGAGAAGAAGAGTTGTTAATAAAAACAAAAGAGCTTGCAATTTTGGAGACAGAATATAAAGCTAATGTTGAGAATCTTGAAGAAGAAAAGAAAAGATTTGATCAGGAAAAGCTGATTGAGTTAGATAAAATTGAAACTGAAAAGCTCAAGCTTCAGGAAATGGAAGCTCAAGAGAGAATTAATGCATTGGTAGAAGCAGAAGTAAAACGTAGGTTGTTTGAAGAAACTTATGATATTGACAGAATTTGCAAGCTTGCGAGAGAAGAGGAAAAGAAAGAGAAGGAGAAAGTGATCATGAGTTTGAAAGATGAACATTTGCGTGAGATTCAGCAACTGATGCTTAAGATAGAGTCCAAAGATTCAAGTACTAATACAAGTGCAACTGTGCCTAAACGTGATGTAGCTGTTTTATCAAACAGAGATGATAAAATGGTGATAAAACAATCCCAGAGAAATTGTACAGATTATGACAATCCTGTACACATTACTATTCCGTCCTTTATTCTACGTGGCAGCGGTGCCATCTCCTTCTATGAATATGAAATAAGTGTGAGTGTGCTTAGTGATTCTTGGATCATCTTCAGAAGATACAGAAGATTCTGGGAGTTGCACAATCATCTGAAAACCAAGTACCCAAAAGTAGCAGCTTTGTATTTTCCTCCTAAAAAGTTCTTCAGTAGCAAATCTGAGAAAGTGGCATCTGAGCGGCAAAAACATTTAGAGAATTACCTTCAACAAGTGATAGCAGTTTGTCGTGAAGAACCAGATTGCCCACTTCATTTTAAGAATAGGGCATCCATGTCCAAACATGTATTATGGGAATTTTCATCATTTTTCAAAAAAGGAGTTTTTGAAACTTCAAGATATGGAACTGGTTAAGCTCAAAAAATGAGGGTATTAGAATGACATATTGATTACTTAGAAATTATTTACACTGTGCAAAAGTAAAGTAGGTCATGCGTTCAAATTTTGTTGACTGTTTCCCAGTTATTATGTTGCACTGGAAATGAATGTGTCTTGCTTGTTATTGCTGCAACTTTTTTACTTGTCTTGAATGAATGAATGTTGGTGTTACTTGACTGCTATAATGTTAAATAGTAGAAATTAGGTAAATGAAGTCTGAAACTATAAAGAAAAACATTTGCCTTGTTCACCATATATTGGTTTCTATTTTATTTATTGCTACTGATAAAATGGTATTTTAAAGTATTATTTTCATTCTATATTATTTTTTTCGCTATTTATTATGTTACTATAATTAGTTTTGAACCATAGTATAAAACAGTAGAAAAATTGTTTAGCTTTATATGTTGATGTATCAGGATTTTGCTTATTTATTTATCACATAGCTGTTTATAGTTGATATCGGGTATAATGCAATCTCAGTAATATTGTAGAATATATGAGCTAATAGAATAAATGGATTGAGTCTGTTTTCATTCCATCTCACTTGTCCACCAAGAATAATTGGCATTAAATTATTACCATCATGCCTGTTATTGAGTCTTGAATTATTATAATAACTTTTTTTTAGACATTAAAGTCTAATAGAGCTATTGCTTGTGATAGTTACAAATGAATATTTTAAACTTTCAAATCTGTGGCTTGTTGAGTTTTGTTTATACTCGATGGGTGACTTCTTGTTCTATTTTTGTACATAGTGTTAAACTTTGTATATGAATGGACTGTACAATTATGGTTAAATGCTCTAACATGTACATAAGGCATTATTCCTATTATTCTAAGCCCTTTAACTGCTGTTACTAGTGTAATTATCGAAAGCTTGAGAAAACTAGTTGCCTGGCATGCAAAGGTAAAAATTGTTGGAAAATCGAGATTGAGTTAGTAATAAAATGACCAAGCTATACCTTGAAGATTTCTTGAAGAACACTGTTTCAGAAGGTTCCTGAAAAAAAGCCGAGAAAAACTGAAGCTATACAATATACATACTGTCCTAATATGACGTTACTTCTTTTTGATTCCTGACAGTAGAAGGCTTTCATTATTAATTGCACCATACTTTAATTTTGTAGATATGAATGAAGAGCTGATTGCACTTAGTGCTTATTTAATGGCTGGACATCCAAATATGATTGACTATTGTTGATTTTTATCTGTACACTTTCAAATAATATAAAAACTTGAGTCTTCATTCATAAAAATATTATGTTTATCAGTTCCCACACTTTGGCTTTGTAGATATGAGTGAAGAGTTAGTGCTACTTTAATGACTTGGCATCAAAAGTCTGTACATGCACTTTCAAATAATTGAAAAATCAGCTTTTACTGATAACGTTTGTGATAGTTATAATATCACTTTCTAGACAATGTGGACGAAAAGTGTACCTTACTGAATTGAATTCATGGCTTTCTGATGATTACTAAGATTTTGTTATAATGATTGGCTTAAGCTGCATTTTTTGTCAGAATTGGCAAAGAATTAATTATATTGATTAAAATAATATACACATACTAGCGCATTTCATGACGAGCGTTTACGCTACTTCTGTTTTGTGAGATTTTCGTGCACACTTCTTGTATGTTCATAGACCGTTTAAAATCATGTGGTCTCGGAAAGCGAAGTGCTCAAATGTTTATTTATTATAATATCAAGCCTTGGCGGGCCTCCTATATATATATATATATATATATATACATAGCTAAACATAGTAATCTCATATTTAAACTCCTTTAGACGCCAAAAATTGTCTTTTATATAATAGTATAGCGTTTCTGATCGCTTAAAAATGTTTGAGCGTTTATATATATATATATGATTATAACATTCTTATAACATATTATTATAACCCTTTTTGCCCGTTTTTTGCATATCGTCTTGTGGGGGGTTTAGTGAGATGTGATATTGTGTAGTGGTTGGGGTAAGTGTGCTGTGGATTCTGTGGTGTAGTGTGGGTGGTCTGCTGCGGGTATTGTGGTGTGATGTGGTGTGGGTAGTGTAGTTGGGTGATATGTGTGGGTGGTGTTGGTGGTATGGTGGGTGTGGTGTGGCATGGTATGAGTATTGTGGTGTGGGGGTGAATTATAGTGTGGTGGGTGTGGCACAGTATGGGTGGTGTGGTGTGAGTACCATAGTTTGGGTGGTATGGTGATGTGGTGGGTGCTTGTAACGTATAATATGGGTTGTATGTTGTGAATGGTGTGATGGGGGCAGTGTGGTGGGCATGGTATGGCGATGGGCGTGGTGTGGTGGGTGGTTGTGGCATGGTATGGGTGGTGTAGTGTAGTGCAGTGAGGGTGACATAGTGTCGATGGTGTATTCTAGTGTGGTGTGAGTTGTCGTGGGTTTAGCTAGGCTATATATGTATATATATATATATATAATATATGGTTGTATATATAACCAACGAGCCTACAGTTCTAACGACAGCACCATTTTATGATCTGCGCATCAAATAAAAGGTCTCGAGATCGACCCAAAGATTTCCATCTGGGGATTTATTTTTCGAACTGGGTCAACTGGGAGGACCGGCCAGGTCAAACAAACTGCAAAATGGCAATTTTGATCGTCTTTTCGCGAAAAATGGATAACTTATAAGCTCTTATTTCTAAAGAACGGGAATGTGCCAAGCTCAGTGTACAACCAGCCTCCAGAAAATCTCAATTTGTGCAACTGATAATCGCCATCGTCATGTGATGTGTGAGAGTTTGGTGTGATATGGCATGGTGTAGTGGGTGTGGTGAGTATGCTGTGGATGGCGTTGTGTGGGGGTGTGGCATGGTATGGGTGGAGTGGTGTGAGTAGAGGGTATTGTGGTGTGAATGATATGGTGCAGAAAGTATGCTGTAGATGGTATGGTGTGATTAACATCGTGTGGGTGGTGTGATGTGGGGTAGTGTTGTGGTGTGATACGTGTGGGTGGTGTGGTGTAGAGATGTGTGCTGTGGGTGATGTTGGTGTAGTGTGACAGGTGTGGTGTTGTTGGTGGTGGGTTGTGGATAATGTTAATGGAATGGTGTGGTGTGATGTGATGCGGTATATGTGGTGTTCGCATGGCATTCGCATGTCATTAAACTCAGTGGCAGAACTAGATGTGGCAAGCAGGGGGGGGCGCAAAAATTTTCTGGAAGGGCGAGGTATCCGAAGTGGTTAAGTAATGGTTAAGCTAATTTTTAACCCCTTTTATACTGCATGCTGGCCTATAATTAGCATGTGTAGGACCGCGTAGCGGACAGAGCAATAATGAGAAAATTAACTCTCAGTTAACCTAACGTTATTAATGTGCCTCTAACTAAATTGTTATTTACAGAAATTTATCACACGCAAGTTTTAAGAAAATAATGAGCAGGAAATAATGTCAAAATGAAATGTGGAACGTTCATAATCATTCAAAAAGTCACACCAGCTTTTTTACGACAACAAGTTTATTGTGTGCGAACATGCGAACTGCAATTTTCACTGCAAAAAAATTATTTGTCCGATTTTGCAGGGGGGCGCCCCCTCGCTCCCCCCTAGTTCCGCCCCTGATTAAACTGACGAAGATTAGGAAAAAAGATTGCAAAAAAAGTGCAAGAAAATTACTCAAATCACCTTATAAATAATTCTTTTTTTAACTTTTTGTGTAATTTCAGTGCATAAATGAAAAAAGTACAGTGAAATAATTATTTAACGGTGTGCAACTATACGCTCCAAATTCCTAGAATAATATCGTTACGATAACGACAAAATCAAATTTTTCGTATCGATACGATACTCGATAAACATCGTGCCGTATCGTATCTTTAACATCCTTTTCTTCAGTAGATTCAAGCAAAATTTATATTACAAAAAAGTTACACCAACTTCCAATAATCTAGCACTTTTGCGCTAATAATTATTGGCACATGCCGGATATATGAATATTGGTATGTAGCAAAGAATAAAATAGCATTCCTACTTTTTAATTAATGTCAACTTAAATTTTGAAACTTCTTGCTTCTGTATTCATATTATGCTTTCCTCCTAAAGCATTTTCAAGTAGTGATCTACAACAATTTCTACTAATTTAAACTTAGAAAATATATTTTTTCTTATTTCAAATGCACATTTTAGTGCTAAACAGTTTATTAGGGATAAAATCGTAGTTTTAACAGTTACAGCTGTTACAGCAGGGATAAAATCAGATGACATTTTGGAGGTAACATCGCAAGACAAAATGCTAGACTTTTAAACGGTTAACGTCTTAAACAGTTTAGTAGGCCTAGGTTTAGAAAGCTGTTTTAATTGTTGTTAAATATACACCAAGTAACTATTGTATCTGATTCAAATACACTCTTAAATGTTTCTTTGTGTTATCTCGCCTTAAGCCATCTCATTAAATTTTATTATAAACATATTTACTGAGCTTGTTGTCAACGACTTATTGTACAGGTACTTGAAATTTCTACTGATCGAACCTAATTAAGAAGCACGTAGTTATTACTCCATTTTTTCCGACACAGTGCCTTTAGCAGTTAGTTATAACGCTCAAGTAGTGTTTGACAGTTTAGATGAAGTTAGACGCTAACTGATGTTTCGTCTTTTTTAAAGCACGTACATTTTTTAGTTTTTTGTGTAGTTATTAAGAAATAAAAAGTAATATTTCTTCTGCGCATTTTGTTTGTTGCAACAAGTATGATCGTGTGATGAAGGCAAAGGCTGTGGTTTGAAAAATCGTCTGCCATTTTAACCCATTCTTTTGCCGACGTTTACAAGTAAGCTTAGATTTCTGCGAGAAACAAAATTAATGAGATACTCGCAGGAGTTTGTGACCCCTGATTAATATAGTGACAAACTGGATATTTAACGCCCCAGGACTTGAGGGTCCCGCAATTGTCACTTTCACCAAGTGTTATAAATAATGAGATTCCAGTTCTGCGATCAGTGACAAACAAATTACTGGCAAGTAGTGTGTTCAGAATTGTTTTAATTAAAAAGGATTTATAAGTTTAGCTGTTTAATTTTTTCTATAAGAAATAATCTTGTTTAACTGATTCTGGCTGATCAAAATACATGTGAGCAACCTTTGACGCAAATTTGGTGTGAGGAGAGCGTTTTATGAGTTAAACAAATGACAGCTTGAAGTGAAATTTGTGTAAGTCGCAATTTTTAAACCAATTTTCAAAGATTTATGAACGTAGGGTAGTGGTTCGTAGTTTAATTTAAGCCTATAGCTTTATTTTACAACTAACTGAATGATGACGCGGTCGACGTAGTACCAACTGAAAAGGGTAAGTGGCTTGATATTATTCTCTCTCCCTCCCCTCTCTCTCTCTCTCTTCCCCCTTTTTCTCTATCTCTCCCCCTCGCTCTCTCCCCTTCTTTTCTCTCTTATACACTAGTACTAGCCAGTTATGTACTACTTTGTACTATATACTAATAAACTATAATATCTCAATATGGTGCATATGAACAACACACCTAATTGAAATACAGACCTTTTCGTTCACTGTCACGCCGATTTTTTATGTAACTGCTGATTTAATCTTTCTGGCTTTTCTTTCGTTTTACGTAGTACTTTCTATTTACGTTCTTTAGTAAATATGTATTATATGCGTAATTACCTGCACATTACACTGGTAACGTAGTTATGAAGTTGACAAATTACAGGTAGCAGCACGTAAGGTTGTAATAAGATTTAAAAAGTAATAGAACTTTTATTATTGACTGCACCAGCGACTTAAATAATCGATGGGCTCGCAATTTTATATCGATTAGTAAAGTAAGATAATAACAATTTCAATCGCAACAAGAATAATTAATAATCGCTTGTACTTATTATCGAAATATTTTAGAAAAATATCAGCGGTTTGTTGCAAAAATTCGGGATTTAATTACGCTTTAATGTAAAGTAATTGCAACTAAACTTGCTTCATTTGCTATGAAGTTCAAAAGGTGAAGTGGAGATTTGGAACGTGTAAGAAATTAATAAAATCGTGGTTGGTTTATAACCACTATAGTGCCTGCAACGGAGGTGTTCAAAAGAAATGGAATTTTGTTACTGACAGTGAAAATGATTTAGCAAACAGAGATTTTTCTAGTGCTGTGTAAATATGTATTGTTGTTTATTGCGTTGATTTCTTGAGACGATTTGAAATATTTCTTCTATCATTATATGACAGCTGGGCACCTTACATAATTTTAATAACTGAAATAGAAAAACTACTTCTTTAAATACAGGATTATAGGTGCCAAAAAACAGGTAAGCTATCTGCAATATCACAAAATATTTGTTAACTTCATATTCAAAAATTATTAAATCACTTTATGTGTACTTTGTTTCGTACCTTTATTGTTTCAGATTTTGTAAAATGCACAGCCTTATTTCACTTTACAAATTATTTAATGAATAGCAGCAAAGGCACCGTAAACACTTTTGAAATGAATTATAATGCCTTGATATGAAAATAAAGCATTATATATATATATATATATATATAATTTTTATGATTTGCAAGTTAGGTGCCTTTTAGAACAATTTCAAGCGTAGACCAAAAATACCCATGTCATGTAGACTTGAATAAAGCTACTATGAACTATAAATTTACTTTATGGATAGAGATGATAATGCAAAATGGGAATAGTTTCTATTTAAAGTTTTTAGCCAACGTTAGTGCGACAGAATTTTTTTATCGAACCATCTTGTATGCACGTGTATGTTACGATGAAAAAAGAAGCAATATAAATAAATTACACGTGAAGGTAAGTCCCCAAAGCTGGTTTTAATAAGGCACAGGCTTTTTGACACACTCAATGCAGATTAAGAACAGAAAATAATTGGAGATCAACACAAGTTAATTATATAGCTTCGTTAATTGCCGACCATTTCACTTGGTTGAAATTCATGCTATCAGACAACAATGGCATTCTCAGTTTAAGATGGCCAGTGATACATAAAATACCTTTTATGCTAGGACAGTTCATAATCCGTTAAATACACTTTCTTTGTTTATTGAGAACAGTATTGTGCTAAATGTTAAATTGCCGAAGACGATTTAATTTAGGATAGGTGTTGGCCATGTTATTGGCAAACCTGGCAGTGAAAGTGATAGGGATAGGTGCGGGTGACATCACCTTCGGGGCTAAAGTGGCGTCGTGATAGCAATAGTTGCTTTCTTCTTTTGTAGTCAATGAACTTTTGTCAAATTTGAGCTTACTGAACTTGTAAACAGTTGTATATTGGTCAATAGTGACAGAAATGATTATTATGGGTGATCATAAGTGTTGATTTGTGCATGATTTAGTTTCATAGGAATGTGTTGTAATATTCATGAATACTCAAAACTGTTCCAGAGCTAAATGTCGCTACTCGACATTCACAGTTAAATTATGAAAAAAACAGATGTGTAATATAGAACGAAAAGGTGATATTAATGAAGTGTGATTCCATTAATCTTTTGGCAGCATTTCCACAGAATCTAATAAATTCGACAGTCAGGTATGCTTACTAGTAAGGGGAAGCCATGAAACTTTATTGTTGAAATATTATAGCTAGCAGAGTGCTTCGTGAAAGAAAGGTTTTTGCCAAAAACTGTCAAAATCAATAAAAAATTTCCGTTTAAATCTTTTTCCTGTATTAAGATGCTTAAACTCCTTTTGGGAGTATAAAAAATATATACGTACAGGTTTGGAAAAATGATTTGAGATTAGTTTAAATCGATGTGATGTTTAAGCTTCGGTAAGACAGCAACATGTGCTTATGAGCAAAAAGGCAAACGTAAGGGGGTGGCAATCACTTGACTTATCACTTATACAGAAAAGAAAACGTTTATGTCATTCCTTTAGTAACCCGTCCCTAGTATAAGAATTTTCGGATTACCATAATTTTCGTTAAATTTGCATTTGAAAACTTGAAGATTCAAAAGGAGACTCAAGATTATTACCATTTTGTCATAATTATTCTTGTCATTTTAGTCATATCAGGTTTGGTGTGCCTTGACTGCCGCATATGAGAGGGATGTAAAAGGTTTCACTTACAGCTAACCACTTAAACATGAATAATAATCAATTAAAAAAGTTCAGTAACACCAATCGATTTAGCTTAACGAGGTGAATTAGAAATATTAAAAAATTACTGGCGCGTGCCTTGTTAGGGGCGATCTGTATAAAAAATAACTATATCTTTAGTTATCACTAAAGTTTTTCTTGGGACGTGACAGTGCTTTATGAACATAATAGTAGAACAGCGTTTAAAATGTAGCATACTATATGTATCCCAAAGAATTCAACCAGCTGTTTATATAAACATGTAGGCCCATAATAATTTAAAGTCAAAATCTGTAGTTTTTAGGTGAATGTGGATTACCGATAAACTTATTTATTTTCGTCGTTACATAAAGTACTAATAATGTAACTGGTCCTACTATTAAAAAATAAAATTCTCATCTGTGTGTTACAATAGCTAACCGCTTTACGTCAACACACATTCATTACCTGTATTACCTAATTACTCATATGTAAACGTCATTACAAATTTTAACTACCTTAATAGGTTTCTCTGTTGAACTGCAAAGACGCTTTGTAAATACCTATCAAAGGTATTTTTATTTACGGTTTGAATTTTAGTTATTGTATAGGAAATTGTTCTGACATAATAATTTTGTGATGAACCTGATCCACGCTCTTACTGGGTTTTGAATTTTGTGATTACACAGAACTCTATCTTAAATTGAAAACTTTGGGTAAAACTATTTGAACACTAGTTGGTTTCGAGTAATAAATTTTATTTAGATTAATTACAGGATGTCGTTAATTGGCTTAAGCACATGCATCCTTGCGCTGCAAGTGGGCGAAGCTTGGAGGCCGCACATTATACTGAATTGTTGATTTCTTACTAATTTCAATATCACAATAGCTACACACAGTGAAGACTGTTGGGAAGGAGAATAGCTAGAAATTTGGTACTTTATAGGAAACTAGTACAAGGCTGGCAATTTTCAATACTCCTCCATTATGCATTCCGCATGGTGGACAAGTACTGCTTACCTCTCCATACGGGGATATTCTTAGTGCGTACGTAGAATATCAAAATAGAAAAGTGACAAAAAACGTGTTCTTAAAATCCAACACATACGACAATATTTACATATTTGTTTGCGTCTTAATGTAGTTTCTTGAGGATCTGTGTATAAACGCCAGTGTGATCTCAGTCACAAGGCAAGAAGAATGCGGAACTGGTGAAGGGGCATCAGCCTTACAGGAAAAACTAGTTTCAGTCACACAAACTCTTCATGGACTTGGATATAACGTTGATACGACGAGTATCATCTGTACGTCGCTTATATGTCGTTGCAATCATTGCGCTGGCAGTGGTATTCCCATCATGATGATGTTTTAGCATTACCGTTATCATAATCGTCATCACTATAACGACAATCACTTTTGCTATCACATCCGCCTCTTTCATCTCTGTCACCAACACCAAAGCAATTACTTCAGGAGACTTTGTAAAAATATCATATATCGAAAATCATACGCTCTGTCGAAGCTTGCTAAACAGTTTTACTTGAAAAACAGCTGCAACGTGATAAAATAAGTATTTTTATTCAACATACTGTCATGAATATAAAATTTCTGAATCAAAAATTTAATTATATCACTACCATCATTATATTTCCCTCAGTAGGCTTTACAAAAATTTGTCAAATTATGACACACTCCGCCTAATAAGTATTGCAGTAATCGCAATGAAGAACCCTAAAAGAAATCCTCCTGTACTAGTGGCAGAAAACCGTATAATCATCGAATTATAGGACTGTGTAAAGTCGTTTTTCCAAACCATACAAAGTTTATTTCAAAGTGAAATTTAAAATCGTTAAGAGCTGCAGTAAATCGGTCCTCATTGCAAGGTAGGGAAACTCAAATCATTTTTGATAGTAAGTAATTATCATCCAGCTCCACTTGATAACAATAATATTAATTAACACATTTTAATTTGACATCTTTAACATGACGTTTTTTCAGGTGATTTGACCGAATATTTCGCATTTGAAGAATGAAATCGTCAAAATGGATGGGTGGAACGCGCAATATGGACAGCGCTCTCAGACAGAACTGGTTTGTCAAAGATGTCTACAATAGTGGAACAGACAACAGATCTAGTATCCACAGTTGCAGTAGTCGTAGTAGCAAATCGAGTTTAGTAAGTTGTGTAGCTCGGTTTTATTATTACAAACATATAAGTTTAAAAAGGACGATTAAAAGCGTAGTCATAACATTTTCACACACATGCAGGTAATTACAAATGCTTATTGTATTGAATGTTGGAATTATAGATAATAATTTATATAGGCACAACAGAGCACACAATAAAGTGAACAAAGCACAGTAAAGTGGAAAAAAATACATATTTTAGTTAACTCCTAACTATCTACAGCCTAATTAAATTTCTGCACAAATCATAAACTTTGGCTACGCATGCACAACCACATTCACGTTGCATTTCAGTGTAATCGCTAAGCTGGTGGCGTCATCTTTGAGCATTTATTGAGTCATAAACGGTAAAAGAAGTCAAAATGCCCTTATGGTCTAAAAAAATTCTTTATTTCTTCCTTCAAAATGGTCGGGAGATAACTCTGGTGCTCATGAGCGAAATTCTAAGCTTATGCCTAAATATTTTCCGCTAAAACTAGTAAAATTTGCGAAGTTCCACTGAAGACCTGAAAACACTATTTGTAGTACACACACGCACGCACGCACGCATGCACGCACGCCACACACACACACACACACACACACACACACACACACACACACACACGTGCGCGCGCGTGTGTGTGTGTGTGTGTGTGTGTGTGTGTGTGTGTAGTTAAGCCAGAAAAAAGCAGTCTCTTTTGATATATGATATATATGATATATGATATATCATAAGAGATTGCTTTTTTCTGGCTGAACTATTGTGTTTTGAATAAAAGTTGCACAGCTAAAAGTTGCATGTCTGCGCGTTCGCATTGAAAACAGAGCATTGCAAAACAGTTGCACAACTAAAAGCTTGAAACCAGACTGCAATTTTTACTGCGCAATTTTAGTTGCATGTAAATTGCGCGCTCTCATAGACTTGATTGAGTTATTTACAGATTTTGTAAATTTTAAGTCCCCCCCAAAAAATTGCATGTGTGCATGGGGCCTTAATCACGATGTAACATTTGCGGACATAATAATACTGCACGACAACCTTTAACTGAGTGCCTCTGCTCTGGGCCGCTGGCATTAAATGTATAGCAATAACCCTAAAAATAACCTTAGTTGTGGCATTCTTGCTAGGCATCTACTTGCTACGATACAGCTAAGGAAAATAATTATAATTACAACCCACTTAATAATGTGAAAAGTGGAGTTTATTAACTATTTCTGCTATCTTTCTTCGTGTCTTTTCTTTTTTTCCGTCTTCTGCGACTAATGTCTGCGTGACAGTGCACAAGACTTTCCTGCGAGCTTTTTTCTTAATTAGCTTTTCACTGATAAAACGCAACTAAGATCGTTAGATAGTTTCAGCTGTAACTGTCAAATGAGTTGTCATTTTTAGAGGAGTTATTTGTTATTTAATTAAGCTACTTCTCAAAAGAAGTAGTTAGCAATGAAAGTAACATTCCGTAGACTTACTGACACATTTTTCAAAAAACTACCTGCTCCATGCCTACTGTGGTTTCCTTTCATGTTTACAACAGTTACAGCCTAATGCAATTTTTCTTTGGGACTGCTTCTACGTTAAATTTTCTTGGCACATTTACAGTCTATATATTTATATATATTCATAATCATTATTATATTTACAATGGTTTGTATTATCAGTTGGTGTTAAATAAGTTCCCCTGTACGTAGGGACTGGGATGTTACTGAGTCTGTACAGTAATAGTGATGTTGAAGTATAGTTGGTAGCCGAATAAGTCTTAGCCGTCCATAAGGCAGTAAAACCCAACTCCGCAATCGATTCACTCAACAGACAAGACAATGGTAAAATACAAAGTTTATTGTCATTGCTCAAAAAGATGATAACATTAGAAATATGGCAGGTGCAAATCAAGTAGCAAGCCCTACAACGACTGGAAATACAAGTGAAAATTGCTCGCTCACAGTTTCCCGTATAGGACTTCTCGGGATGCTAACAAGCAGAATCCAGTCTTTCTGCTATTAGGCGAAACCTTTGATCTTACAAACGTTGTATGCCTACTTTCATTTAGATTTTGCTACTTTCATTTAGATTTCTCGCTCGGACCTGTTGTCTAAGCCTTTACAATGGCCAGAGTCGGCATTTTCCCAGACCAAAAAAACTGGTATTAATTTACTTAAATTTTGCCTACTACAATAATTATTTTACCCATGGAGAAGAACCAAAATGTTTTTGTTAGCTATGTATGTACCTTGTGAGGGCTGATCAACAAAAGCAGAATTGTGTTTATTGAATGTGGAGATTGGAAACTAACTTGGTTTATATAAAGAGCAGTATTTCCTAGAAAATACAGAATAGCTTGAATACAGTTTGCCACACGGCAGTGGTATATTCTCGAACACCGTGACTCTGCCTCTTGTTCCTGAATACCTTTTTTGTCGAAAACCTCTACGAAAATAACAGCATGTTGTCAAAATAATCATCACTGGCCATAGAACATTATCAACTGCTGCATTTGTATAGCGATTTCAACTTTATTATAAAAAACACAGTTTACTAGCTGTTGTTTATTTACTTTAGTATCTATGTGACAGCCATATGTGTTGTGTATGTTATCTAAATTCCTTTGCAGTGTCTTATGAAGCGTTTTATGTCAGTATTAATGACAGTATTGCATTGGCACGGATAAGCTATGGAACGATAATAAAAAATCCTGTTTGTGATTTCAATGTCGTTTCTGATTTCTAAAATGGGCAGTAAGAACGTTAACATTAAGAAATTAACGCTACAAAATAATTCATTAAAAGCGATATGGTTATACAAGACCGGAAGTTTATTATATAATATAAATACAGTTTTTTCTGCACGAAAATTTTAACAAATGAAACGGCTTTGCCTATGTATATTGCATAGTGTGGTGAGGCTTATTGTTTTTGTATGCATACGCAATATGATTAGCAACGCACTTTAATGCAGGTCACCGCTTCTTGTTTGATTAGCCGTGACTGCAAAATATGGTACCAACAAAAACAATGCGGGGCTAGGAAATGTTAGTAGAAATTTTAGGGACGCTCGATTATACTAATGCAGGATGTT
Source organism: Tubiluchus corallicola (assembly GCA_030141605.1). Taxonomy (NCBI): domain Eukaryota; kingdom Metazoa; phylum Priapulida; class Priapulimorpha; order Priapulimorphida; family Tubiluchidae; genus Tubiluchus; species Tubiluchus corallicola. The sequence goes on along the minus strand of JAQGDQ010000186.1, from coordinate 319,441 downwards.
ATTAGGTACTTCAGTGAAGGCGATAACAAGTGTGCCAAAGAACTGCCACAAAATGAATATTTTTAATACGCGATAATTTGTAGAATAATGAGTAATATAATCCACGACTTTACTGCAGCAACCGAGCAACAGCAGAAACGTAAATTGTTACATAATATTTTAGTTAATTATATTAAAAATTAATATACTCTAACGGTACAAAGAGTACTACAAATGTTTCAGTCAAATGCATCTGTTAAAGTGTATTTGAATTTTCAGATAAGCCCACCGCAACAGTATCGATGGTTTGCTATATTACAAGAGTAGACTAACAGAAAATCCTGAAAAGGTTCTTCTCTGAAGTTGTAGGGGCTCTTTTTCTAAAAGTGGGAAACATAGCCAGTCTCATCAATTTGATTCTGTTGAATCTAAAAAAAACTGTTGCCAGCTTGAAAAACTATCGGAAAAGAACAAAAACGCAAAAAAAACAAAATGGCCACCAAGCTTTTGGACAAACTATACAAAAGAAGTTCCTAGAAAATTAATATTAAGAAGCAATTAAGACACTTATTCTAGGATAGTTGGACCTAAGCAATCCATGCCTGCTACTTTCATTTAAAAATGGTCGCCGTTTTCAAAATGGCCACCGCAGGTCACGCAGTTTTATTACTTGTTTCCCCAAAGATTTATTATAAAAATAAAAAGCAAATTATTTTGAGCAATTTGACATTGTTGAATCTGAAAAACTGCTAGATCACACAAAGAATGCAAAATGATTAAAATAACAATTAAAAAATGAAAATGGCCGCCGAGACTCGACATATACTTCAACAGAATGGTGAAAAGATTACTCATACGCCTAAAAGTTATGAAACTGTTACACTACGGTAGGCGACTAATTTTGGATAAGAAGTTATGGCCGCCATTTCCAACGTAACTGACAAGATGACTGTCGCTAGCATATATACGGCATATCTTAAGCTATTAGAACCAATAAGGTAATGGATGGCTTTATGGGTTTTCAATGTCAACTTATCAACATCTGATACTTAAAAATACCTATGATATCACCTATTTAGAATTTCAAGGTGCCTAGCAAGACAGCTGCAGCTGCTTATGTAATATATACACTATAATTCATATTAAGTCAGAATGGATGATGATTGTTGTACATTTTAGCTAAAAGTAATAAAGGATTTAGAATAGTATTCAATATGTACACTATTTTCAAGTGGCCGGCAAGATCCCTGATGTTAGGATGTAAAGGCCACATCTTAGCTGTTCGATAAGGTGATCATTTTGATTTGTAAATGCAGTTTTTCAAGGTCATCTTTTTCTCCTCACAATTTCGTATGGCTAAATATTTGGCCTTTATAAGCTAGTGGCAGTCATCTTTTCGATCACCTTGAAAGTGGTGACCATATTAGATACTACCCTAAATCCCTAACTTTTAAACTTGATACATAGATATTAGTCATCAAGCTATTTGCCTTACAACATATAATATAGCTAATATAAAATTATTACGCATTCAGCTACAGTCATCTTGCCAGTCGTCTTGAAATCCTGAGGTAATGTCATAGTATTTTTAAGCATTAGATGTGGATTCTTTGACTAGAAACCTATATTTAGACACAAAAATCGTCACTCAAACTGCAATTTTATCGGCAATCTTGAAAATGGGTGGGGGGGGGGGCACATTAGATGATTTTTTTATTGGTCTCATATACAAAATTAATCACCTTGTTGGCTTTCACCATGATTGTGCAGTTTCATAACTTTTAGGCAAAATGGTTTTTACCATTCTGTTAGACTATAATGTGAGAATTTGGTGGCCAATCTGGTTTTTATTAACCTGTTTAAGTCACTTTGCATCCTTTTTGAATCTAGTAGTAGCTTTTTTAGATTCAACAAGGTCGAATTATTAAAAATAATTTGCTTTTTGTTTTTACAATAAATATCTATGTAAAAATTGCATGATTAGCATAATTGTGTGGCTGCTTTTTAAAACGGACTGGCCACTTTTGAAATAAAGGTAACGGAAAAGGTTTCTTAAATCCAACTAACCAAAACTAGATGTCACAACCGCTTCTTAAGATTCATTTTCTGATAATTTATTTTGATTTTGGCCTGCCTATATTATTTGTGCAAATACTTTGTGGCCATTTGTTGCATTTCTGGCCATTTCCAATAACATTTCAAGCCGGCAACCATTTTTTCGGATTCAGCATTGTCAAATTGACAAGACAGGCTATGTTGGCTGCTTTTAGAAAAAAGAGCCTACAGGGTTCAACTTTTCTCAAACTTCGTCTACTCTACCGTAAGTTTATAATCAAGTAGCTATTCGCCAGCATTCTATACAATATGTAGCGTAATTGGTGGTAGTTCGCAAACTCATTAGAAATAGATTTATTGTAAGAGTACAATTCAATTTATGAACCAAATTAAAGTTCCTTTCTAGATATGTTAAAAATCGCATTAGCTTATGTAAATTGTCTTTTTTGTCAATGGATTGCGTATATATAGCGTATATGCTTTGCACAACACGCAATGTTCGAACCTTTTACCGGCTACAGGTGGTGAATGTTTAACTCGTTGCTTACTAAAATTAACGCTAGAGTTGATTATCAATGCGATCTAAGGTAAAATAATTTTCTGTCGCTAAATTTCATCCATCAGAGTGAGTTGTTCTGTAAAGGTGTAGATATTTCTTAATTTTTAATATTGGGTTAAACCTTGATGACCAGCTCAGCTGCATAAGCGTTATCCATCTAACGAATTGGTACCACATTTTACACAAATCGGTTAAAATAATGCAACAACCAAGCCTCCTCTAAGAGGTAATCTAGCAAGGCATATTTAGAGGTGATGCTGCCAATATTTTCTTTATTCATTTCAGGCAATTACAAGTCCACAACAACAGAAAAAGCTTTGACACACACTCTCTCTCTACTCTTATTTGGTATTAAAACAAGCAAACTGTGTTTGTCTTTTTCGTAAAAACAATTGTGCACATTTGAAGGCTTGTTGTAGCCCGACGTATATCAGCAGCAGCGTTAGTTTTTTTAAATACAACAATCTGTTAATTACATTACATTAACTGCAATTTTTGTTTAGTGTTCAGTTTCAGAGCCTGCGTAGTTTAAACAGTCTTCCTCCTTTTAGTTATTGAAAAAAGCACGGCTAAAAATGGGATTGCACTTTTCTGACACTTGTCATGGTTATAACTTAAAATGGCGTTTTTAAATCTCAGAAATATGCTTTATTGTTCTTAGAAGCTTTCGTCCCTGACTCAGAGGAACGGAAGTTTCTAAAAAATAAAGAATACTTTTTGAGATTTAAAGAATATTTTGATCTTTTTATTGCTATAAGCATGTATGGTATAAATAAGTTTCCTTACGATTTTTTTAGTATTTATAATAATCTCGGATCCACGTTGAGATGTGTCTAATATTATTCTTCCTTTACTCTATCAGGCTAAATCATACGATACGATATATCCATGAAATCGATATAACGGCGTCTTTACAAATTGAACTTACTGAAAAGCTGACATAAGATGAAAAAAATCTGTCTAACATAGAAATGAGTAAATTTATGTACGCTACGATGAGCACGTCGTGACTAGGCGATCCGCCCACTTTAATTGTGAGCTGGTGACTCAAATTAGCCGTAAATACTGCAAGATGCCTACAGACACTAATCTTCAACTTGGAAACTTTCTGAGTGTACTTGTAAATGTAATCGTCACTCCTTAATTACTGGCTGTCTCCAGTTGAGAATATAGAAATCTGCAAGAATATTCATTACCTCCTAGGCTTACTATGAAATTCCAATTTTGTATTATTAAGTTGCTGCCATCTTTATTATAACAGTTATCAAGAGGGATAAATTATACTTATGAATTAGGCTTTGGCATGATTAACATTTACTGTATCAATACAACCGGTTATAAATTGGGTACAGCATTTATTCTGACACAGTACAAGACAGTGAAGATGGTAATAATTATGGCTTAGCTTGTCTAGTTGTTCTAATCGTGTTGCCCGTGGATATATCCATACCCACTGACCTTAAACTAAGACAGTTAAACTACTTTTAGGCTAGAAGCTGTGTGAATTCAAGTTCCTTGTTGTAACACTTTATTGTCACTTCGAATGCAAGCTGCATACACGATTTTCAACTTCTTCGTACATTAAAGCAGTTTTCAAAAGTGTAACCTTAAAACAAAAATAAAGTAACACGTTCTCATTCCAAACGACCGGTTCCATTGCAGTTAACTTTTACATAAAAGTGAAGAGCAAATATGCAAAAAGTGTCGAGAGACGAAAACACTGATGCTGTCTTAATTTTTTTGGTTTTTGTAAACTTTGAATAAAAAAAAAAGTTCGGCTCGAACTATTAGTTGAGGGACTCCCTGCAAATTCGAGATTCTGCAAATCTGCCTCCGCCAATAGATGCATCACTTCTCCTAATATTGTTCGCAGGCTTAGATTTTCGTTTAGATTTTTAGTTTTTTTTATAAAGACACCACGCCAGATAAACTGTCTGCTTTTTATAAGATTTTCGTAAGAATATTTTCTGATCCCTTAGGACAACGAAACAAATGCACCGTGCCAGGAACACCTTTTTCAAATTTTACGTGTTATATGAATCTAGTAAATTATATATAAAATTTGACCATTCGTAGTGAAAACAGTGAATTGCTTCTTTCGTTGAAATGTATTCTCGATGTACACAAATGAAGCACCGGCAGATCACGTAATAATCTTATCATCCTATAATCGTATTACATAATATTCATATAATTTATAATTTATTAACGCCAGAAAAACTGGTGCAAAGCAAAAAACTAAACGCCCATACAATTTCAATATTGAAATATATCAACAGTACAAATATTGAATAAGCATTGTTCATAAAACAAATAGGCGTTTGTATAAGCAATTTAGTTGCACAAGCAATGATCACAACTAATTTATGGACAGAATTTAAGACTTAGATAAAAATTTAACAAAACGTTAAGTTAATGCAACTTGTGGCGACGTAAAAGAAGCAAAAGAAGAAAGGAAAAAATAAATAAGATAAGCCTTTCGCCATGGCTTCACACTTCATGTACATGTATTTATCAGACGAAAAAGAGAAAACCATAAGTTAAGTCAGTCAAACTAATTTAAAGTTCACTGCAGCAAAAACCGTTGTGGCAAGTTATACGCTATACTGTAACATCATAAGCGCTGAATATTACGACTCTCTTCACTTTTATCATAATGCACTAGCTATAAATTTTTAAAGAAAAATCTGTTAGTAGTGTATTAGTGACTTTCACTCGAAAAGGTTTTATTGGAATACAGAGAAAATATAGTTACAGATAAGGAACGAACGGAACAAAATTACTCTCACGTTAATCAATTTTTTAATTTGAGAATGTTGCTGATTCTATCGAAGAGTTCAGTTTCTATTAAATATTGCAACTAACTAGATGGATAAGCAAAGAAATGAAAATGAGCAAATTGTAATGCAGCAATTTGTTTTTTCACTGGGCCAAGAATTAAATTTGTAGATGAAATCAGTTAATCCCTATTATTACACACTACAACTCCCCCAGTGACCTTTGCATTTCACTTAACCTGCAACACACCTGTTCAAGGCTGATTCACTTAAAAATCATTCAAAGCTGAAATGACCAAAACATTTATATTGATAAGATGGTGCAAAAATTTCAGTTTTGAAAAGTTTCTGATTCTTAGAAATTTAATCCTGGTAACAATGCCAAACCATAAATAAAATATTTCATTTCTGGAAAGTATGGAATGATTTCTAAGGGCGTATGATATGTCAGCCTATTGCAGACTCTCTTCCGCCTACTACGTTGTGCATTATAATGTGCATGGTGCCCAATAGACCGTTGCTTGTGGGTCACATCTCACGTTGTATCAGTCTCGGCTTGTAGTCCCACGTTCCCATCAGCTAGCGTATGATTCTGTCTCTATAGTGTACCCGGGATATCAAAAATTAATACACGTAAAGTATCTTTAATGAAACTGTGAGTAAAAAAACATTTGTTCTGTGCAATAGCGGTATTACATCGTTAGTGAGTAACAGGATCAACAGAATCGGAAACGAGTTCATTGGAGGTATCCATTGAATTCTGCAGCAGCAATGAAATTTATTTAGTAGATCATTTTTTTACCGAAGATAATGGCTGATTTAAATGAAACGACTGCGGATTCTGAATCAATAACTTCGGTAAGTTTATATATGCATATATACTAAGAAGCAAAGTCTTACTAAATTTGTAAGACTGGTTATGCTTATATGATATTAAATGTTCCTGTAACACTGAACATTTTAATAATACTCCATGGGGATTTCTTATCAGGATTTTCACGCGCCAGTTATTATTACATTTACAATAATCTAGGTCTGCAGTCCTTATTAAATGTAATCCTAGATGTACTTTACCCTCCCTCCTATACTTTCCAAGTACCTATTCAACAGGATGATGTCATTGTGCACCTTTAATTGTAATCGCAGCAGTAGCGTCTATTCTTTTTATTGTAATGATTGCTGTTATTGTTGCCATTTTTGCTGTTGTAGTTATTTTTACGCTGGAAACCAAACTAGCAAACATTTCATCGAAACGCAATAATTTGCAATATCAATAACTTTGCACCGATAATTTCGATAATTTTTCTGAGTAAAAAGAGATCCAAGCATATAAAAATGCAGTGCAGGTACCCGGCCCAGGACTTTGTTTCTTAACATCTATTAAAATGCTCAGCTACTCACGAACAGATTAGGTTTTGTGTTTCACTGGGGCAGTAGTCTAGGGCTTGCCAAACTTCCTGATACTAGTGCGGCTAGTAGCACGTTTCGGAGAACACCTGAATGTCATACCTGCATGACTAAAGCTTGGCCACGCTATTTATTGCTCTTGGCGATGTTTTAAAGCGTCTATCCACTTTTAACCTTATACTTGAATGACAAAATGTAGGCTGAGTAATAAAACTACGCCATTTTGGTATGATGCACAGTGTTTGCTTATTTGACTAAAAATCTTAACGACGTATTATTTTGAGCAAAAATACTTTCTATAGTCATAGATTCGCAACCAGACACTAAGCTGGATTGGCATTTACTATTTGTTAAAAATAAAGCCCTCCAAACGAAACATTGGACCAGCAGAGTTGCCGTTCAGACGTATAGACTTCTCTCACAACTTGTTGCGCAATTTCTCTCTGAGAGAAGTTGCAAAGCCCTTCACATATTGCGACAAGTAGCGAGAGAAGTTGCTAAACAGTTCACATGTTGCAACTTTACTGTAAGAGAGAAGATGCACAACAAGTTGCGAGAGAAGCCTCTACGTCTGATCACTCCATTAGATTGTCTTATTCGAATTTTATCCACCCTCTGCATTACTCAGTGAGAAGTGATAATACGGTTGATGAAATCAAACAGAAACGTTTTCCCGGCGGTAATCTACATATTTATTTACTGAACAAATGTGGTCGCTATAAACAGACACCATATTCACATAAACCACTCAGCTATTCCTTTGCTGTAAATAACGCCGACAATAATAGATATTAATACCACTAACATCACCATTTTGGAAGAATAACAATCACAAATATTATCAAAAAGCTCGCTGAAACATGAATTGAGCTCATTTCCGTACGACCGTGTTAAGTCTGAAAAGTACGGCTAGCGACTCTGGCTACGAACCTGAAATTATTTTGTGTTTACCACGTTCCTTTCAAGCAGTATTACATAAAACCAAATCATTTGTTCAGCAAACTACCTACTTGTTGCAAAATTAGAAATATAATTTTCATTCTCTTTAATTTGTGGAGTTCTACGAAAGATTTTTGCGGAATTGTCAATTTATAGTATTGATCATTTATCGGACACAGTTATTAGGTTCAATCAGATCGAATACCATAGCCCAAACGCCACGCGTGGCTGCTATATTAAGTGATTTTTGCTTGTCAAATTCTCATAATCGTTTTTGAAACTTCATTTTACAAGATATTCTAGTCATTTATAACCACTGTGAATTATGAAGGTTTATTAATTCCATTACAAATTCTACAGTAATGACAACAAAACCCAATGTTTTTGTATCATCTTACAGGCTATACTACGTAATTAACAAGCGCCTGCTTGCCTTTAATGTAAAGTATGTAGTGATTATGGCATTATTGTCCAAGTTTCCGGTGTCCGAAGGTCAGCTAACACAGATTTTTCTATGAGGATGATAGATGTTTTATCATCTGGTGCAGTGGAGCAAAGCTTAAAGGCTATGCAAAGGGAATAATTAAATTACGAATAATGCAACATCGCTTATATAGACCTGTAGGCGTTTTTTATTTGTCCGTATAAAAAGACTTCTATTCACTTCAGAATAAATCATGCAGGAGTCATACAGACCTGTATGTTCAAATCTTATTACGGGTAGTACATAGTCTATTGTTTGAATGTTTTAATGTCAATAGTCAGTAAACGTTTTGCGTGTTTCATGCATTAGTCAATAAAAGTTTTGTGTGTTTCATGCATAAAACGCCTGCTGACATACATTCACAATAAGTAAAATATCAGAGAAACCATTTAATCCAAAGAAAACAGACGGTCCTATTGTTTTAAGTGTCTGAGGAAGTGGGCGAGTTGTCATATTGTGTATAGTTAGCGACCGAAGCTAAATAATGCCGCGACTGGTTAGTAAATGTGTGGATGATCCCCAGAAAAATTAATTCTTAGTTGTTTCTTCCACCTTGTCTCCGAACATCTGAGAAAGGATGTATACGCATTCGAAAGTAACTAAAGCCCTCTGTTGATTTGGTTACTCATCTTTAGAAGGTTCTCCTTGGTGATTAGCAAACTTCTGGTGCCGTTTTTATATTAATTTTTGTCTGCAAGTAAACAGTTCCATATATTTGAATTAAATTGCTTGACCCAATCTTCTTAATACCTTGCCGTTATTTCATAAATTTAAGGCCAACTAGTTAATGAATTCTTATTATTTCTTATAATTCACTTGTAATGCTTGTAATATCAACTGGGGTAAATGTCGCAACGCCCAATTACACAACCGTGTCAACTTTATTAAAAACATCAATTAGAAAATTTGCGAGTATCACACGCATGAGTTTAAGTATAACCCCTTATTACGCACTAGATGTAGGTACACAATATCAAATGCACTGCTGCAACTCATTATTGAATCAGAATGCGTTCGGTGGGGTCAACATAGTTTAAGAATTCATTCTACTGCTGCCATTGTCAATGCATCCACTGGCACTAATCCAACATCAAAGGTAAAACGGTATTCTTAGCATAAAATGTCAGAAATATTAAGCAAACACTACTATTTTTTGTAAGTTCGTCAACCTAATGACAGCATTTTTTGCAGCATAGTACAGGTTCTCTAGCAAACATGTCTGCAAGTAGTGTAATTCAATCCATATAGCTTTACTATGGCCGACATTTTTAATAGTGAATAATTGTGTTTGCAGACAGCCTTAAACCTTGTTCACGGGCAAGTTACATCTATAGACGAGGTTGGTGATTGCAGTAGAACTCAAGTAACCCGAGTTCAATAAAATTGGTACCGTTTTACGCATAACACAGATATGGTGTGACACATCATTAAAACTCACGATATTGCGTATTAAAGTGACAAAGTTTGTAGTTCAAGTTTAATCTAACGTGTTTGTCCTTTGCTTAAATATTATATTGTTGATGCACCTCGACATATATTATTGATTAAGTTTATACCATCGTTCATCTTATTATTTATACTTTTGATTAATTAAATTTCTAAAGAGAAAGGTACCGTTGCAAGCCTTATTAAAATTGCTGCTAGACTAGGTGTCATTAGAAAGTTGACTAAAAATTGAGAAAATATGGACTGTGACTGAAATGTAGTAGGTGTACTTCAGAAATATTTCAATGATACTAATTAAGATTTACCACTAACTATCGTGAGGGGTCTCTAAATTTTGCCCAAGGGGTTTATATAGACAATCAAATAGCGTTACACAGGAGCACTGCAATAAGATACTGCAATTTATTTCCTACACATTCTCTAGGCCTACATTCGTTTGTTAGCTGAGGGAATGATAATGTTTCTACCTAACAACCAAAAAGCTCACATTTGTACCATCTGAATGCGCTGTAATACCTACGTTGTCATTGGCGGACGTCAAGTTTCAAAACAATAGCGTGAGAAAAACATTTCTCAGTTGCTCTAGTTCTTGATGATGGTGGCAATCAGTTACTTGGTGATTAGTATTCGCTGAAAACAATAATTTTCCAACAAGACTTGTTTTTGGAGTGATTAAAATTGGCAAGGAACATTTGTGTTGGAAGTAAAAGACAAAACGTTTTTAGAAAAGTACTAGAAAAGCATTTTATGTCAAATTGCTTGTTGCCTAGCAACTGTTACAAGACATTTGGAAGCCCTATCTCTTGATGCAGTTTACTATTATAATATTTTATGATTTTTTTTTAGATTATGATTATCATTTTTAGATTCTATATACATAATTGCCCGCCTTCATCTGAAGTTACCTAAATAACTATAAACTTACTCTCACTAAATTCAGTAAATGAGTCAGTAAATTATTAGTATAGCAAGAGTATTTTAATAATCAAAACAATGTCATAAATCACAAAACAGTTTCACTGTAAAGGTGACGTAACGAACATCTCCCAGACGCAATTTGTCACTTTTGCCGACCTGTGATAAATACACAAAAGTTTATGCAATTAAACACAATTTTTTACTCGTACTTATAACAAATGTGTTATGTAGTATTAACATTAGTTGTATATGAGAACAAAAAGGAATAAGATATGAAAACGTAAAAAAGCTTCAGAAACTTAATTAAACTCTAAAAACGATTGCCAAGACATGACTTTTACTCGGGCACAACATCTGCAACGTTTCGACGTAGTTAATGTCATGTTACGTAACAATCTACTTAAATAAAAATACTGTGTAAAAATACAAAAAATGGTATGTAAGTTTACTCTTTAGTATTGTCTTATTTGCTTGTCGCAATGTTGATTTTTGCATATTTTTGCACTGTATATTTATTTAGGTTGATGGTTGCGCGAACATGATATTAACTATGATGAAACGTTGTAGATGTTGTGTCTGAATCAAGGTCTTCTTAGGGCTATTAAAATAATTCAGCAGGGATTTCTATACGTATATAGTTTTCACGTGTCTCTCGCAGCCTTTTCAAAACTTTCTTACTGAAGGAGTAACAGCTTCATCTCATGCTGTATTTATGTTCCTGCTTCTTGTTTAGAACTATTTTTGAGAAATAAGCAAATTAAATTTAACGGATCGTTTTAAACTAATAATAATAATAATAATAACAACAATAATAATTTTCCTCATATACTACTTTCCTTCATACATCATTCCTAGTAAGAAGGCAAGTTTTTAGTAAGTTAAGTCACTGTTGTTACAAATTACTTAAATCAGCAACTCATTATTTTGCAGTTAGTGCTAGGGGTTTTAACAGCAAAATTTACTACATAGCAGTAATTATTTCGTCACCAGCACAATTACAGCATTAGCAAAATTGGGGCAAAACAAATAATTTTTAATGGCAATATGTCAGCCAGTTTGTAAAACGAGAAAGTGATTTCTGAATGCAGGCCAAAAACACTAGGGCAACTACCGAAAAAGAATGGAACTTCCCATCGTGCTTGAGAGTTATGTCAACATTAGGCAAATTTTGCAGCTATAATCATCTGTATTTTGACACGTGCACTAAGTAATTTACAAGAGATAATAATTCCAAGGTAAACCCGTCAGTCCTATCGAATGCTAATGCACTTTCGTGAAAAGTGTGTGCATTATTGATTTTGTTCAGTGGGTAGCATTATCGGTAATGGATAGTATGTTAGACCGATGACTGAGAGTTGATAGTCTGAGATGTGGCATCCTATGTGTAACTTTTTGGCTTTGACTATTTTACTATTTGACTAAGAGGTGAAGACTAATCCCGACTATCGTAGTCGTTGTGCAGAAACTGATTGAAATGTTAATTAAATAAAAAATAAGTTGTATATACATTGTATAACAGGACTGAACGAATTCCTGATAATACCTGGTTAACGCACGTCAATACTTGTAGATTATTACCCTCAGGTATGATTAACCTGTGCGCACGATGCTCGTGACTACTTTGAAATTTCGTGACTCTTCGTACTACAGTTTCGGAGTTATTTAATGTTATGATTTGAGGGACAAAGCCGTTTGGCTTAATTTTGCTGTAAACAATCCGAGATTTTTATTTTATTTTTCTACATCTTTGCCAGAGCCCTTACTCCAGGTGTCTACTCTGCAAGTTTCGTGACTCTAGTTACGGCACAAAGTTTTAGAGTTATTCAATGTTATGCATTTTGGCTCCTATCTCGGACCCTTCAAAATCTCAGCTTTTTAAAACTCGACGAACACATCTACCTGACAATTCTCAAATACTTACTCACGAAAACTTTGAATTTAACTCAAAGCATAGTAGTTGAACGGCAATCGAAAAACTGGCCGATGTTCAGTGTCCTTGATCCTTTGACCGAGGTCACCATTCACCATACGCTTTCAATGTCCCCACCCCAGATATCTACCTGCTAAGTTCCTTGACTCCTGCCCTCTGCGTTTGCGAAGTAACGTCAATTAAAAAGTGGAAAATTGAATGCCTAACATAATAAAAGGATGAAAAATCAGCGTCAGCGGTTCTCCTGGGTACTGTTACTACTACTCGATGCTGTTGCTCATGGATAAAAACACGGTGGATTTTTGTGAACAAACGTGGAATGAAAAAAGCTATGATATGTTTTAATGTCGACGAAGGATAATTTTGGTAGCAATTTATGGCGGCCATAGTAATGAACAAAACATTTTAATGATTTAATTTGACCTTGTTTATTTAAAAGCTTGTCTACGTTCATATTATAAAGAAATGAAATACCAGTTACATTTTTTCTGTATCATGGCTTTTTAGAGTAATTTATGATCGATGTAATAACGAATAGCCGTGTATTAAATGAATTACAGCGTTAAGTATAAATACTTAATTTAAAAAATTGTAATATTACTAACGTGTTTCTTTGATTTCGACATTAATTATTTTTATCTTTTATATTACAATATACAGACGAAATTTTAAGACCTTTAACACAACTTTTTTCCAAACTGATCGTTAAAAATACATTAATACATTTACCTTAATATGTTTTCTTTTCGCTATTGCAATTTATAAATCAATAAATGAATTAATTAATAACTAATTACACTTTCATTAGTAAGGGTGCTAATTGTATAGTATACATTTATTGAGTTTAAGCGTTTTGAATAATATTTTGATTTTACCACATGAATTGTAAGAAAACGTTACTTTAAACAAAATTAATTTTACTTTTGTGAAATATTTTCTTCTTGTTTGTTGTACCCGTTTTGCTAGTTCATTAAAAAGCATTTGGAATGGGAAATGGATTGATTTTCAAGGAATTCAATCATAACGTTCAATTTCGTTTCTTATCATAAATGTCTTGTATTGTATGAAAGCGATTTTACGCTCGCTGCCTGTTAAGTAGGGTGACAATGATGAAGTCTTTGCGAATCTGGGAGTGGTAGCAGGATTTACTGAGAAACTAGAATTAAGCCCGCCCTTCAACTTGCCGCGTGCATATCCCAAGGAGAGCCACAGATTTTAGACAAGACACTTCAATTAGGAATAATGGCTATTTTCGCATTTGCAAAAGCTGCAACCTTGAAACGCTCAAATTAGGTTGGGATTAAGTTAGTACAAGACGTTGAACTTGGGTTATTTCAACGTTTGAGCAGTTGCGTAATGAAATGTGAGCGTTATAGACAGGACAGAAAAAAAGGTTTTACACAAACTTGTTGCAATTTTTACGTGAACAGATCTGCTCTGCGAAAAATTAAGCTAAATTAAAATCGCTATAGAATTTCAACTAAATTGTTTTTAATACTACATACAAATGTATAATTAGCAAAAAAAGTTGTATTTACAAAAAACTGAGAGCTAATTGCTGTTTACTCTAATTTATACAACTTGTAGAAATAACAACGTCTTTAGTAAAACAGTTAACTTAAACTTATCCCTATTTGTCAGTAGTTAGTTTTGGATTCAAACGAAACTGTGCATTTTAACTTGATTATTTGGCACATTCTGTATTTATCAAAAGTTTTTAACAGAGATTAACAGAAATGAGAAACAAGCATTTAGTTTATTATGTTGTAGTATCTGAGTCTAATAATCTAACTTTTGAGGTTTAAATTTTCGGTCCAAGTAAATCCAACAAATCAACAGGACATGATAACTTCGACGACTGGAGTTTTTTGCCCAATAGCTTGCTGTTAAAATTCCATGTTGCATAACTGTATTTATTACTATAGACTGTAATTCCCAATTTCCTCGATACTTTGTCCGCTTGTCGAAACTTATTGGTAGCTTAGCAAAGACAACCATTGCTAAATAAGTAATGAAGGCTTACAGTGTTCACTACTTTATATGCCAAAGCATTTTAAATTTTGCTTAAAACCGGTTTACCCGCTGGATATAGTCCATACTTGTTTGTCAACATATTATGGAAAATAGGTTGTTCGAAAATATTACAGGCCAATTACGTGTAAAGACCTTGCCATAAGATTAGCCTGAACTATAAAAATGTCTTTGTTATACTTTGACTTACTGTAGTTTTGTAGACTGTAGACTAACCATTTTTAAGTTCGACGAAATTTAATGGCGTTCTAACTTGAATTGAGTTGAAATTAATGATTCTTGGTCACCAGGCCCAACTATAATTATTTTGGTTAATGTTGCTCCTACACAAGTAACAGTGAAAGAAGCTCAATATTAGGCTCAGCCTCTGCACCTGGTGTTAAAATATCACCTTTGTGCCTCTGCTCTGTTACTGTAAACGATTGGAACAGGCTAATATCCTTCGCTTGCGATTGCAAGGCAGAGAAGCACGACCACTTCGCATTAAGTAGCCATTAGATAACTGAATGCATATTATATAAAAACTTTTATTTACTATATATTATAGAAAGTTTCGTTTATGGTAAAACTGTTAACTTACTGTTCGTTGTACTTATCTTTTATGTAGAGCTAAATAAATTAATTGTATTTGGTATTTGGCTTTGACAGTTGTTTTTCTCAAGATTTACAATTGTAACCCAAAATCATAGCATTCAGAAAGTTTACGAAAATGCCAATCCATATAACTCCATTTAAGTGCATATAGATATGCTAGTAATCAATACGACTGATGTGTAGACCGGGCTTGTTTCGTTAGAACACGAGTTTTCTTTGCTCTCATTATTATTATTGTTGTTCTTATAGGCACTGTCTAGTCAAGAAAGTAATAGCACTCCCACAGAGCAAAATGCAAGTTCAATACGAGGTGACAGTGCAGCAGGTCGGAGGCCTTCTTCCTCCCCAAATATCCTCAGCTCTTCAGCAATATCCCCTCCAAAGCCATTTCGAGACGACAGCCTGTCAGACAGCACAACTCCTGTCCCTTCTTATGTAGAGAAGCTGGACAGACGACCGCCCACACCGCCACAACGTTACGATACACCGGCGGAATCCACCCAACAAACCCGCAAACGCCCAGCTCCCCAACCACCTACCGCTCAACCCTCATACGCAGCTGAAACGTTACAAAACTTTTCCAAGGGTCCTGCACCAAAACCACCGAAACCTCCCATACGCAATCAAACTCCTCTTGGAGATTCAGAACCCCCGCCAGGTCTCAAGAAGGCTCCATCAATAGAGAGTCTACAGGATGATGATAATCATGATTCTGGTATGAGCCTTCAAGACGAAGACGTCGAGCATTCCGGAACTGGAGAACCCAGCACATTAAAGAGGTATCTATATAAACACATAAAATTCCGTTATGACACGTAATTGTACTTCTATCAGACGTTTTGTTGTTAAAATATTACCGGTCTGTATGGCATTAAGGATTCAGCAAGTAGCTTCTATTATTAAAAACAGAATAACCTTCAGACTATTAGTATTACCGTTTAATGACAGCCAGCGGGGTTTTGATGAGTGTCAAAACCAGCTTTGTGAGCATACAAAAGCAGAAAGTTGGCCAATGCACGAATTTATTATTACCTTGTTTCATTTCTTAAGCGTGGGGCAGAATGGTAAGTATATAAAAATTCTAATTGCAATTGGTGTTTTCCACGCCCGCAGCATGAAAATGCACCGTTTTGAAAAACCGAAAACGTGATTTTTGGCAAGCTTTCCTGCAACTATAACGTGTAAGATGTAATGTTATATAAGAAACTGTAGATACTGAATTGTTTTAGTTGTAGGACAGCACAGTAATATCTATTTTTCGTATTCTTTGTCAGACATACATGGCACCCGAAATCAGTTTAGAACTTAGAACTTGACTAACGGCCCGACTACGGTTAAGCGAGGAGAACAGTGAAATATGTGCACAATTCAGTCATACAGCTAGGTTTATTTGAAATTCGAGAGAAAAAAATCACAGCTTTGAGACATGCTGTTAAGACTGCTTTCTTTATTCTTCATTAACAAAAGACCCTTCGCCTGTTTGACTTCTTATTTCTAGGTTCACCTCTTTTGCTAAATGTGCTCATTTAACCAGGTATAGGTCACAAGTGAAATTTTTGCTAGTTTGTCTTTGCAAAAACGAGGTCGCCAAGTACAATATTTCTTTGTTCATGATTAACGATGCTTGTATCCATTGCTAATCACAAGACCAATTAGTCATAACACGTTACACTTTACCACAAAACCGTAAGATTAGAAAATAAAAACAACACAACGATACAAACGCTTAAAATGCAACAATTTGTGTATTTATAGCTTATGTAATATTCCTGAGCGCATTATAGTGTAAGTAAAATTTACTAAGATACCATGACCAGTACATGACTATTCCTATTATAAGACACAGCAGCTAATAACCTAATTTAATTTTTCTATCTATTTGTCTGAGTAAGTGGTAATAATAACAAAGTTATAGAAATCAGGCAACGTATTATATGTGATTGTAATGATTTTATAGATACTGCTTTATATTTGAGCATAGTTTGTATTTTCATTTTCAGCAGTGTAAACGAAAAATAAAATACACTGAAATGTAGAGCTGTAACTTATCTCTGTGCTGAACGGCTTCCTTCGTAACTAAATCATTGTTTATATCAGGTATTATTATGAGCTAACATACATATTTCGCCTTATTTTTATATAACAGATACAGCAGTGTGTACAGTTTAGTAAGACCATGGGACGTATTTCGAGTTGTTCCTCACGAAAAAGAGAAGTCAAAACCATCCAGATGTTTGGAATTCATGAAACAGTGTGCAAAATTGGGATCTTACCTTTTCGCTTTTGTCATGGTTTTAGGTGAGCAGCGAAATCTAAATATATGGGCTGGCTATACATGCACTAAATGACAAAAACTGAATTCTTATTCCTAATATACGATCTACGATTCAATTCTGAAAGGCGATCAATTTTTAATGGAAGTTTGTTGGCCGGTCTAGGAAATTAGGCATATAAAATCATCAACATAATAATCCTATTACAAACCTATACCTTGGTTCGTTATATGCTTTGACTGCATTTTGCATTTTGGTCTGTGTATATAAGGAATATAGTTATAAGGAAGGGAGTTAGAGTTAATTGTAACGTTTGTTGTACGGTTTGAGTTAGTGCTTACAGTCACTACAAAAGCAATTTGTGCAAAAGCATTTTTCCAATCATTAGTTGATTTCGAAATTACAAAAAACGCAGTTACTTTACTTTACTTGGTTGATTGTCTTAATAATTTTGTTAACAATTTTGCGATTTTTTGCAGGTTTTGCTGTTTTGGCAAAGCTGTCTTTATTACTAATGACGTCCAATTTACGGGTATCAAGTGAACCATCTGATATGTGTATAGAAAAATACAACATAAAAAGAACAGAATCTATACTTTTACCAATTAACTATTCATTAAGGTAAAAAAATTCTTTAGAAATTATTAATAGGTAATTACGTTATACAGTGATTTTTTTGTACATTTTGGCACGGCATACTTATGTAGATGGTTGTAGCGCAGTTTAGCTTATTATGAAGCTTGAAGTATATTGTCAGTGTGTAAAATAACCGGAGGTAGTATGGCAAATAAAGTTACCCAGAAAATCGGTAGCCGTGACTCACCCATTCACTAACCAGGCTCGGTGTTGCTAACTTTGTAGCCAAGCACTGACAGTGGCTATTCTTGACGCATTTCCACCATACTGAAACTCAGTCAGCGGATTTTAACGTTTCTGATCCTTTGTTTCTATCACACTAAATCAGTGTTGTAAGATAGCAATAAGGACAATAAATGTACTGATAATAATGATGACGATTTTGATGACAATGGCAATGATGACTACTATTTACTATGGTGATGATGGTGGCGACAGTGATGACGACAGCAGCGATGGCAGTAATGTTGACAGTGACAATAGCCTTGGTGCTGATAATGATAATGATGTTTTTGACTAAATGATAAATGCGACGAAGAAGGTAATGATAATGATGGCTTTAAATGTGGTGATCATGGTAGTGATAATTATGATGTCGATTATGAGGGTAATGATGTAATGTGCTATTTATAATAAGTGCATAACAGTGCATAGTAGTAAAAGTGGTCTAGAGTAGGGTAATGGCGGCGAGGATGATTGTGCTGATAACGCCAATGGCGGTAATTAATAAAGACATTTTTCTGAAAGTTTGTAACTGATGTTGAAATAGTGTAGTCACATGCTTGTGCGGTTAAGAACTCAATAATGCAGATATTTTGTCGACACAGGTGGATTTGGTTTTTGTTATTTGCACTGTGGGTGCCAGAAGTTCTCATGCTGCTTCGTTCTTTGAGATTGGTGACCTTCAAGAAGTCACTACCAAAACCAAAGTGGAGATACATTTGTTTGGTATGTGTTTAGTTTTGTGCTCATTTTGCTGAGCATACTACACAAAGTTAGACAATAAAAAAAGAAATTTTAGAGGTCTGAGAATTTGCCCCAAGGGTGGTTGATGATTAATGATTAGTGTATTTTTGACTGGTATCCATAGTCTGCGTTCGATTCGTGAGCAAAGCGATTTCGTTCTGTTACCACACTGATAAGAATTTTTCCCGGCAGTGAAGACTTCGACATTGAATTTAATCTGTTAATGAATCATTTTATATAGTTTGTCATTGGCTGTAATTTCAGATGGTATTAGTATGCCCAATTTATTTTTTCGAACTAGCAACATGTATGTATTTCACTAATAGTCAAAGCTGTTGTGATGGCTACAGATGTGTTATATAAACGATTGGTTCAGAGTAGTAAATTTTATTAGTTATTTATTAATTATTCATTTTTTATAAAAATACTCTTGTGTCTTATAGTCCATGGTAGTAGAGACGTTGCACTCTCTAGGACAGAGTTTATTCGTCTTTAAAGTTCTTGCCGAGACAGATGCTATACGAGGAGCCATGTTGTGTAGTGCTGTATTTGTTATTCCTGGAATTCTTACATGCATAACCAGACCTGCAGATGACAAAAAGAGACTTTTGAAAATAGGAATCGACATTTTAGCAGTAGCAGCGCAGACTACAGCATTCTGGGTATGGCCCGCGATAGAAGGAAATAACAGAGGTAAATATTAAGCCGAACGCGCACCATAACATTGACAATAATAGTGCACAATATTGTTCATAGTTAAAAGTGGTTGACAACTGTTATTTTAAACTGTGAACATGCCGCAAATGATTATTATAGTAACTTACTATGTTACAGTTATCATAATAATTAACTGTGCTGCCAATGTTACAGTAAGTAGTCAATTGTGTCTGTATGAATACTAATTATGCTTCCACTATTACATTAATTAACTATTAATCATAACTACAGCTTGACAAAGATTGTAATCAATGTAAAGACAATATTGTATTGCTGACGTTTTATACATTTTTTTATAAACTTATAAGTTTATTTACGAATTTGATTAATTAAGACAGCAATATTTATTCGTTAATTTTCCAGTTGGGTGGGCTGTACCAGTCTCTCTGATATTATTGTCAGTGAAATACTGGGAGAATTATGCAGACAGGACAGCTCCGTATAGGATTTTCCACCGCTTAGGAAAAGTCAAAGATGAAATGAAGAAAGTTCGAGCAAAAACATACATATGGATCAGCCTTTGGAAAATGATTGTTGTCTTTCTTATGATGTTGGCTCTTAACTACAACGAGTTGGGAATAGACACACTATTCAATCTTTCAGATGTTTTTAATGAGGAACAATTAATTGTTGTTACTGCAGATTCATTAGATATTAAGACAATCCTCGGAGAATTGGGTACATCATCTTCGGGAGAAAACAGTACTTTGTCGCCAAACATCGTGAAAATTCTTGAGAGCTTCTCACTTGGTAAGCAACAAACATATGTAACTGTAAAAATGATGTCACTATTACAAAAAACTTGTTTTGCAGTCCACCGGACAACTTTTAATGCTTATGTAGTATAATCTTTTTCTTGTGGTTTATTTATCACACAAAGAAATGATTACAAATTACCTGACGCTTTTTCGGCAAGGTAATACGGCCTACATAAAATGAAATATTATAATGCAAAAATTTGTGTTTACAGAGTCAATGCACACCAATATGAGTGATGCTGCTGTCACATTTGGAGTAACCATCCTTGCCTGCTATATTTGTTGGCAAGTCAGCCTCTTTGCCTGTAAGATCATGATCCAAGGTTTCAGTTTTGCATTTCCGATTAGTCTGGCATCTCCTGTTGCTGTCGCTTTGCTGTTGACGTTCATTGAGTTAAGACGCCAGGATCCTTGTTTCTTGGCAAGCTGGATTCCCTCGTATTTGTACTGGGCCACATTTCCTGATGATATTGAGGAGTTCACTACTAGCCACGCTCCTGTGTGGTTGCTCTGGATTTTATCTCAGTGCTGGATAACATCTCATGTTTGGTTTCCCAAATGTGAACGACTTGCAAAAACCGAAAGGTAAAAGAATATCAGTATCTTGATATCTTATTATTTATTATAACAACAAATTGTATGCTACTGAATGAGTTTTTGCATTTGTTCTTTACTATTTCAGATTGTTTGCATTGGCTTTTTTCGATCCTTCCACCATCGTGCAATCGTTGGCAGCTAACAGAAGAAAGGACCGTCAGCGAATTTTAAGGAAACGGAAAGATGTAAGTCTTGAATTTTCACCAATTTGTTGCTCAATTTCAGTAAAAAAGTTTAAGTAAATAAATTTAATCTGTAAGCAGCCTGTCAGAATTGGGCACTTGTTGAGAGAGAACAATTTCTTCAATGGAAACAGCCAAATTGTGTATTTATATTGGAAGTTGTTGCTTTAAGTCGTCACGGTATATCCAGTCATTCGGAACAGTAATTTGTTAGATAATTAAGCTGTTATATAACATTAATTAACTATCCTGATACGTACTATTTTGATGTTATTTTTATAACGTTCTATATTTGTGCTACAATGTTATAGTAACCGCCTATGTTTTTACTGTTATGGTTAGTAACTACATGTAGTTATATTGCTTTATGTTGCTTACATTGCTTACAGTAACCAATGCTGTCAGAATAATCAACTGCAGTAATTAATCATTGTTACAGTAAGTGGGATAAATACCAACGTTGTAATAACTATTTAAGCTATAAGTTATTGTTTTGTCATGCAGGGTGTTGAGGAAGATATCTATGCTGTTCCCGGTGACTTGGAATCAAACATCTATGCCAGTATTGACAGTCTTGACAGTCTTGCTGAAGACCAGAAGAAGACCTTGGAACAGAAACATGATGAGAGAGACCAACACACACAAATATATGTCTGTGCTACAATGTGGCACGAGACTATAAAAGAGATGACCTGCTTAATGAAATCTATATTCAGGTAAGCAGTCGTATTACTCATATAAGTACTATAATACTACCTTATAAGCAAATGCGATTCAATGTGGTGCTCGAAACCAAGCTCATTGCATTTATGTTTTTGTGTATGATAGAAACACTAAGATAATACTTTTCCTGGCAGGCTAGATGAAGATCAGAGCGCACGGAGAAAGGCAGAAAGATTTTTAAAAGTTGCTGATCCAGATTACTACGAATTCGAAGGTACTTCTTAAAATGACATCGCTGTCCTCCATATTAATTTCCAGTTTTCTGTAAGCTACAAATGTCGTTTGATTTCTTATTTATTAAAGCAGAAAAGATCTGAAGAACAATCGAACTGTGACTTGATTTACGCTGTGTCGTATATATTTGACGACTGTTAAGCTGGTTTTATAATTAATATTAAATAAGGTACAACCTCTTTTTGTAGCACATTCTATAACATATGCCTATAACATGTAAATATACATAACACATTAGAATATTTTATAAGCCTACAGCGTGTTTGTTGTGCAATGGTTTAAACTTTTTGGTCGGTGACATGAGAACTAACTGGGTTGAATTCTTGGCCGGTGAGCTCTAGAGTTTTTTACTAATTAG
The DNA here is from genome assembly GCA_030141605.1 of Tubiluchus corallicola. NCBI lineage: Eukaryota > Metazoa > Priapulida > Priapulimorpha > Priapulimorphida > Tubiluchidae > Tubiluchus > Tubiluchus corallicola. The sequence continues at coordinate 296,878 of JAQGDQ010000186.1, read as the reverse complement.
GTCTAATAAATGCAGTTCCTCTGGACTGACATCTTAAGCACATTATGTATATACTATATAAATAATCTGCCTTGCAGATTATACTTATTAGCCTGACTTTTAGGCCAAAAGCCACTGATTTCAATTAAAGTCAAGTCACATTATTTACTTTCATTCTCACACATCAGATTAATGTTTTGTTTTATGAGTCTAACGCATTTTTCTATCATTTCTTCAAGAAGATAACTAAATGGACATTTTTACAGCTCACGTTTGGTTTGACGACGCATTGGAATTGGATGAAATTAATGATGATGAATGGACAATTAACAGATTCGTCAAGCAACTGATTAGCGTTGTAGACTTTGCAGCCAGGTACAGTAGCAGTTAACTATATGATGGTGTACCTTTACATTTTGTATAAGTTAGTAAAAACAAACAACTTCTTTCAAGAAAATTGTAACTAATATTAATGAGAAACATATCCTTTGTTTTTCGTTCATACACCTACTCACACATTCGTGTTTTTTGTGTAGCTCGATTTCTCTCTGTCTCTCTTTCTGTCTTTTTGCTCTCTCTTTCTTGCTCCTCTTTATTTTTCTCTTTTCCCTATCTTCTCCATTTATATTACACATGATTCTTATAAAGTAGATTACATATAAACAACCAAATCGGCTAACCGTGCTTACTATTAAATTCTAGTGCTGTTCACCGGACACCTATGAGATTACGTCCACCAAAGAAGATTCCTACACCATATGGAGGACGTTTGGTTTGGACGCTGCCTGGCAAAAACACTCTTACGGTTCACTTAAAAGATAAGAACAAGATCCGACACAAGAAACGTTGGAGCCAGGTTACTGTACCCGTTATTTCTATTTTAAAACAACCTCTTTTCTACGAGATATTTAAAAAAACGGTCATGTTTATCAGGATTTTAGGAAGCGGTTCGAAGTCACAATATAATCAAATGTGTAAGAAAAACTAAAGTAGTCTAGTAATTCAAACTTTTGAACACTTGTTACATTTGGAGGTCAACTACGTACGTAAAATGCTAATAATAGACCAGTGGAGTAGCTTCACAATAAGATCTTTGAGTTTCTTGAACTTCAGTAAACAAATTATTTAGCGAAATACAAAAGAATATATGCGCAAAAGAAACGACCTAATGTACACTGGTACAGTAAGGTTACAGTGTGAAGAAACCATTTGCCTTAATAAGTACACTTCATAAGAATGGCAAATTAGAAAAATAGTGCTGCTTTAATGATTATATTGATTATTGTTTTGTACTGTTTCTTGACAGAAAAAAATTACAGTAGATGGCGGTTTATTTATTTGCGTAACCAGAAATCAATGTTATAATTATTTATTCACTCTAGTAGGGCCACATCTATGGCGAGAGGTTTTTTCTACAGAGATAAGAGAAATTGTCTAGTTCACAAAATATGTGTAACGCAAAGCACGAGTCAGCAGAAAATTCTTAAACATGACCTATAAGTAAACAACACTTTACAATGCCGAACTCCTCCACACTCTCCTCTATAAAGAGAACAATAAAATTTTGTAATAATAATAATAATAATAATAATAATAATAATAATAATAATAATAATAATAATAATAATAATAATAATAATATTACTAAATAATCTCAACAGCTTAGACGTCAAACTAACAGTTATGTATAAATAATACATTGTCAGTTAAATAAGAATGGGTTTCTAGGTCTATTTATTTGTTTGTTTTATTTATCATTCGTTCTGTTATTTTCAATCGTTTATTCGATCATTACGAATTTATTTACTTATCTAATTATTTATTTATAGATTATTCGATGAACGATAATTGTTTCATAGTACATCCCGCATGTGTTGCGACTGAGTTGAAAAGAATCTTGGTTTAACTGTCTCCATTGTTCCGTTTTTCTTTATGATTGAATCCTCACGAAACGGGCTGTGCCGTTCTTTTTGATTTTCGTAAATGCAGTTCAACATCGAGTGTTTGTGTATAATATCAAGCTTTCGAAACTATAACTATGATTACAATTACAATGACTCAATTCCGAGTTTCTTTCTTCATCTAAAAATATTTGCTAATACTAATAGGTCTTTTCCGTTTATTTTCGGGTCAAGCATAACAAAATTGCAATTAATTTTCATTTCACTCTCGGTGTGATATAACGATTAGGAATAAATTAAAAGATCATAATTTGGTTTACATGAAAATGTTGACCAAAATAATGTCAAGCGTCATACAAAATGCTAAAAAGGTAAAGTTTAGCACTAGTGCCTCAATAAAATCAGCGTGGTACAAATAATAATAATTTAGGTGTGTTTTTAGTAGTGAGGTGGTTTTCTGTGCGCGAATAGGCCAATGAACTCTGGTACGCTAGACCAAAGCCTACTTACACCATGAAGATATTTGTTGCCCTCTTTACACGTTACTAGAATATTATTATTTTATTAAAATTAGCTGGCTGTGTTACGAGTTCATAAACCAGCAATTTACAAGTGATTTACAATATTTATTAACAAAACTGCGTCGTCTGTAAATTGTCCACCGTGAGAAAGTTGGACATGGCGTTTCGCCTTATTTTCAGGCGATGTATTTTTTGCTATTTTGGGGAGGGAGAGAGACATAGAGAGAATGGGGAGAGAGAGAGAGAGAGAGAGAGAGAGAGAGAGAGAGAGAGAGAGAGAGAGAGAGAGAGAGAGAGAGAGAGAGAGAGAGAGAGAGAGAGAGAGGAAGGGAGAGAGAGAGAGAGAGAGAGAGAGAGAGAGAGAGAGAGAGAGAGAGAGAGAGAGAGAGAGAGAGAGAGAGAGAGAGAGAGAGAGAGAGAGAGAGAGAGAGAGAGAGAGACTAGTATAGACAAAACGAGCACTTTTATATAAAAATAAATAAGGCGCGAACGCGTGCGTTTTATAAAGATCTGCAACTATGTACATATTATAGATAACTTGCCTAGATACTCAACTCAACACACGCAATTTCCATTTCGTAAATCAGATAACAAAGTGTTTCTTTTTTAACTCTCCCATAAAGCAGGCCATGTTAAAGTTTACAAAATCCTAGCTATGTTGTTTAACTACATCATCAACTAACCATCATCATCATTAGTTCTATCATCTGCTGAACTAATGAGATATAAATTTTATTGCTGCATAATCATTTCATTATTGATAATGATACGATATGTCGGCATTATGCTTATGTCGCGTTCTTATCATTCAATAGCCTAGTGAGATAATGCTTTAAGTTGCTTAATTCGTAGTACTGCTTTGTGGGGGGGGGGGGGTCTGTACCAACCATGGGTTGGAAACCGAATTTTACTGGCTTTGAGAAAATTCCCGTGTAAATAGTAAACTGATCCTCGTTAGTCTTCAAAACTGATTTAGGCGCTTCAACCTAGGGCGGGAGAAAGTAATTTTGCCCATTAAACACAAAAAAGCATGCTACTGCGAAAAGTTAGACGCCTTGTGTACGAAAATGTAAAAAACTTGATCCTGCTTTGAGTGTTGAATACTAGCTTGCAGAATGCTCAGCTCAGTAAAAGATATGGCAAACTAACTTTTACTTGAACAGGTCCCACGTAGACCCAAGCTTGTTAGCCTTAACATTAACGCATTGAGAATGGACTACTGTTGAATGCATTGAGAGTGAACGTCGTTATCAAGCTTAACAAAACAGTTCGCTATTCATTGTTGTTAATTTAAAGCAAACAGGTAAATTATGTCAGTTATAAGTCTCTCTCACAATCACCGTAAATTTTGGTTTCATTGTAAGTGAACTTTAATATTTGACCTGCAGTTAAACTCACGCATTATGTAATTCACTTATCTGTGTCAAATCTCGCTGTTTTCTCTAGCCTTGTCACCTTAGTGATTCGGTCATGTAGGTTATCGCATGCGCGTCGCCTTTACTTTTCGTCTTTTACAAATAAGATTTTGACAGTTTCAGTTACATAAACGATTTTGACTATCCACTTACTACAGATTTAACCATTTCAAAATAAGAAGTTACAAAAACCAAACAACTCAGCATAGAAATTAACAATTAAAGGTTAATAATTTTTGTTATCCATGAAGCAAACACGCCGCATAGCATAAACGCTTCCACATCACAGCATTTTTATCTTTTGTTTGGTCAATTTTCCGTTAGGAATAGGGTAATAGGAGTCACTTCTCGAATAAATCACCAAATTAATTCACTTCTGATTTGCAAATAATTTATACAAGACTGACTAGTTATCAAATTTTTCTAAATAAAATTGAATAATTAGCTCCATTGGGAGAAAAGCTATTAAACGAGAAATTGGTGACATGGATTTATTGTGCGCTACAAACATCAGAATTGTGACCTATTTTGCTAGATGTATCATTATGTTGGCTCATTTAGCGGCACTTGTTGACATCGAGCGCCGAGTCCCAGGGTTCAAATTTCAAGTTCTTTACAATTAACCACACAAAACATAGCTAATGTTGAAATTAACTTTGTCTTTTATTTCTAAGCGCGTTCGCGCTTTGTTCAATAAATTTCCCATAATATTAGCAACTAAAGACAAATTTTCAACACAAAACAATTATTTTTTTAATAAACCAGCTAGCTTTTTTAATGAACCTCGCTGTTGTTTCTCAGATAGAGAGTTAGGTTTGTTAACTATAAAATAACAAATTGTAAAACAGAAATTAAGTTTTGTGTCTATAAGTAGTAAATGAATTTCAGGTAATGTACATGTATTACCTACTGGGTCATAGACTATGGGAGAAAATAGATGACATTCCCAAGAAGCAAACTATTGCTGAAAACACATACATCTTAACCTTAGACGGAGATGTAGACTTTCAACCAGACTCAGTCCAGCTACTCGTTGATTTGATGAAGAAGAACAAAAAAGTAGGCTCAGCTTGTGGAAGAATTCACCCTATAGGAACAGGTAAATAATTTATTTATAATCTATAGAGAAACCTATGGAAAATGGCAAGGAATTTACTTCAAATTTTAATAAATTCAAACGATCTGTAAATTTAGTGAATATGTGTGTACAAATTTTTTACAGGTCCCATGGCGTGGTATCAACAGTTCGAATATTCTATTGGCCATTGGTTTCAGAAAGCAACTGAACACATGCTGGGATGTGTCCTGTGTAGTCCTGGTTGCTTCTCGCTATTTCGAGCTTCTGCGTTCATGGATGATAACGTGATGAGAAAATATGCCACCAGATCCGAGGAAGCTCGCCATTATGTGCAATACGATCAAGGTAAAATGTTGTGTTATAGTTATGCATTCTGATCAAAGATAATCTCGGTATGTGCACTTAGCTCTGAAATAGACAAGTATGGCGCTTATAATGCGGCGCATTAATTTAGTTTTAATACGTTTCAAGAAATTGCAATAAAATGCTATTTACAACTGAGAAACAGAAGAATATAACAAGTTCAATAAAATAATGTTGATGTCAGGTACTAGTGCTTTCTAAATATAAATTCAGATGATTTATATTAAACGTCGGCAATGTTTGATTAGCGTTAGAATGATTACTATTGCAAAAGCAAGTTAAACCATACAAGTCGGTTTGTATGACGTCATTGGTCACTGCCTGGAGCCAAATTTGATTAGTAAAAAAGATAATAAAGGTAACGAAAACGAAGAACGACAAGGTTGTTGGCCCAATATCAGAATAATAATTTTGTTATGGGATAGTAAAACCATTTACATGAGGTCAGAACTCAAAATTAGTCGTCTTATCAATATTTTGCCAAGAAATACAATAATTCTTTTAGATTATTGATGAATCAAATATTGCTTGGCGTTTGCAGTTGTGTTGCACTACATAAAAAGTGTAAATAATTAGTTAGTCAAGTTAATTGGTTGGTAGTTTTTAACATTACCTGGTAGCTACTGTTAACCAAAAAAATAACTGTAACGGTATCAACTTACTTATCAAGTAATTGTTAGGGTTAAGCCATAGGTTTATTAATTTTAGATGTACTAAATTTATCTAGAGCAAATAAAATTTGAAAAAAAACGATTTTTTCAATCGCATAGCGACTCTTAATCTTCATATATATTTCTAGGAGAGGATCGTTGGCTGAGCACTCTATTACTACAACAAGGGTATAGAATAGAGTATTGCGCTGCAGCTGATGCTTTAACTCATTGTCCTACTGGTTTCTTCGAGTTCTACAATCAGCGACGACGTTGGGTGCCTTCAACATTAGCCAACATAATTGACTTACTGTCTTCATCACACAGAACTGTGAAGGTTAATGACAGCATATCCATGGGGTAAGCTACTCACAAAAATTTGCACAAAGTTTTGTAATCACATTTCGTGGAATAAGTAGGGAATACTGAATGAACAGTGTTAAGTAGTAGTGAGCACTGACTGAGTTACCGAGTAGGTAATGAGTACATAGTGCGGCTGTAGCAAGCAATGAGTATCGAAAAACAACAGTGGATAAGCAACGAGTACTGAGTAATATATATAGAGAGAGTAGTGACTAGTGAGCATTGAATGAATAGCGCGTGAATTCTAGGTATCTAACGAGTAGTGTATATTGAATATTGGGTGTGAATAAGAGCAGTGTATTGATGAGTGGGGAGTAAGCCATGATTGGGTAATGAACATCAAAGGTCCATCAAAATTATATACGCGAGTGCGCGCAGTTAGTAGGCCAACATTTGCTAATTTCTGTATTATTATGAAGGTACATGATCTACCAGTGGGCCCTGCTACTCTGCGCCATCATAGGACCTGGAACGATTTTCCTGATGATTACTGGAGCTATGAATCTTGTATTTCGTCTGTCAATGTGGACGTCCTTTTGGATCAATATTATGCCAGTAGCTTTCTTTGTAATCATCTGTTTGACAACTCCAACTAAAGTACAGGTAAAAGTTGATATACTTTTCAGTACATGTGGATGAAGCTTTGCTAATAGCAAAACCCTTTAATCTGATCAGCAAATGTACTTATAGATACTTTCATTCAGCAGACTGAAAGTACTGAGATTTTTTTGCCTTAAAGGTGGCGTGCATTTACTCTGTCACTCAATCTGCTAGTTCCACTGTTTATAGACCAAAATATGTTATATCTAAAACAAAAGCATCATTTTAAATGCTGTAGCTAAAAGCCCATGTTCAGTTTTTTACAATACTTTGTTTGCGAAAACGTTTCAGAATGGATAAGTGTAATATTGTAATAAGTGTAATAATAATAAGTGTAATGTATAAATAAAAATACAATTACTTGATTTTTATCATATCATGTTTTTTCTGGTTTCAGCTAACCATAGCAGCATTACTCAGTTCTGGCTATGCTTTGTTAATGATGGCTGTTAGTGTGGGTATAGCTTTACAGATGAATGAGGACGGTCTCACATCTCCCAGCAGTATTTTCATGTTCGCCATTTCTTCATTCTTCTTTATGGCTGCCATGATGCATCCTCAAGAGTTCTGGAACATTGGTTATGGTCTCTTGTATTTGGTGTCCATCCCGGCCATGTACTATCTCCTGATCATCTATGCTCTCATTAACCTCAATATTGTCTCCTGGGGAACTCGAGAAATGAGCATTGCAGCTACTCCGCAAAAAAGGCGGCAGACAGATAAAGACATGGGACGTGGGGGTGCCACTAGGAAATTGAAAGACATGCTGAAGAAATTTAAAGCAAAGCATGATGAGCATGAACAAATGGAAAGTGGTTTTACTGTTGGATGTGGTCAAGCCTGCAGGTTAGTTTGTGATTTATTGTCTTATTGTATTCCTTATGGGTTAGTGATTGTTATAATTAATGCAATCTCTGGTTATATGTGCACTGTTAAGCCAAGTTATTTAAAATAGGAGTCACGATGTTGTTTCTAAATTTCTTTGTTTTAGATGCCTTGATAATGAACAGTTTTGTTTGAAACCGAGCGGCAATAAATTCCATTTTGATATTATTATTATTATTATTATTATTATTATTATTATTATTATTATTATTATTATTATTATTATTATTATTATTATTATTATTATTATTATTATTATTATTACTACTACTACTACTACTACTACTACTACTACTACTACTACTACTACTACTACTACTACTACTACTACTACTACTACTACTACTACTACTACTATTATTATTATTATTATGCACCAGGTTGCTCATATTAGGTTACTCAAATCGAGCTTGAAACTATTCCATTTGGCCACGTGTTCGTTTTGAGAAATTAGCAGCATAGTAATTTTAGTTTTTCGACAAGTAATAAAGTATGAGTTAAAACATAAACACGCCTATTAAAACGTCTTAAAATGTACATAATTGCGGTTTTCCAGATGCATGTTCTGTCTGACTCCTGCAGAACCGGATGAGGATGATGTTGAAGTCATGAGAGTTATAGAGGGTATCGACAAAATCGAGCACAAAATTGATGACATTCAAAAGAAGCTTGAAGAAGAATCAGCAAGAAACAAGGCAAAGTACACCCTGACTCCGTATCAAAAAGTGCGCAGTTCTCTTTATGGTCACAACTACGAATTCATTGGACCAAATGGTATCAAAGGAGGTGGATTTGATCCATCTGAATGGGGTATGGTTATTTGATATAAAATAAAAGTACCTGAGCAAATCCCCAGAAACTTGTTCCAGAATTCTAAGCGCATGATCTAGAAAACATAAACCCACTTAATCAAGAGATAAAAACCACGAGATTTTATAGAGATAGAAAGAAGGCAGCAACATTGTGTTTAGATCGCAAATCAGGCACAGAATGTTTTGTTTAGTTTCCAGGTACGGAATTCTTGTATTCAGTTCACAAAAAGTTAGAAATACCCTTTTGCCAGTATTTATTAGAGCATTTACGGTTTCACACTGATCAAAATGATTAGAACTAACGTAAACAGGTAGTTTTGAAAGAGTTTACACTATACAAGCTTATTAATTCAGTTAGCAATAAAGCAGGCAGCGCACTAAATCATTATATAATACTTAATAAAAAACTAAGAGAGAGTTCAGGTATTTAATTGGTTTCCATCCAAGCTCTAAAACTGAAGTTTAATTTTGCAGAAATTCATCGTGACGAATTGCGAGATCCATTTTGGCTGCATGATCGTTGCGCAAGAGGATGTCCAATCGAATATCTGGATGAAGAAGAAACGTCATTCTGGATAGAAATAATCGACACATACTTGTATCCGCTCGAGAAGTCAGCAGAAGATCAAAAGAGGATTGCTCATCAGCTGAAGGAACTTCGTGATCTTGTAGTTTTAGCGTTTTTTATGATCAATGCAATGTATGTACTTATAGTTTTCCTTCTGCAATTGAAAAAATCCATTCTTTATTTAGAGTGGCCGTGGGGCAATGATGGGGAAATTCTAAAGCTTGAACCGATAGCAATCATGTTTCTTGTGGTTTTTCTGTCTTTGTTGCTCATCCAGTTTGTAGCCATGATATTCCACAGATTCAGTACAATAGAGTTGATTCTTGCGATTACTGAACTATTCTGCTTCAAACCCAAAAAGAAGAAGGTTGGTGAACAACAACTTACAGCTGAACAAGCTGTAGAATTAGTAAAGGACTTGCAACGCCTTGAAGGAATTAATGAACCAGATGACGCTTCGGCTATTTCCGAAGAGATCCGACCTCATCCGAACATAATTGAACATTTGCAACAAAAGAATCAACGTCAGAACATTAAAACACTTGATGCTGCTTTTGCCAAACGTTTCTTGTTGTTGTCTGAAGAACTGTCCAGACAAGACGAACCAATTTATTCCACAGCAGAACAGTCACCACCTCCAACTCCAGTTATTGGTGGCAGGAAGTTGCATGATCAGGAAGATGCCCTTGGTGTCCTGAGACACAAACATCATCATTTCTTTTCTGATCAAGCAATAGAGGAGCTGCGCAGTGAAACTGTGAGAATAGGTGGCGCTGCTAGAGATCGACAAGGTCGGCGAAAACGTGCTGACTTCTTTTTTGAAGACCTCGCCTTTGACGGTGACTACGATCTAACTCCAGTTGTAACAGACCAACCTACTCATGTGAATATCGGTGATGGTTTCGATGATCCGCCATATGACCACATTGTACGTGATAGTCAGCAGAATGTTCATCACAGAAACGTGGATTTTTACTAAAACATCAACATTTTGAATGTGACTTACAATGGGTATTAATACCAAAATCTTCTTTGTAAAAAATAATTGCTATGACAAACTTGTCAGTTACTGCAACTAATTTAATTTAATTAAACTAGTAATTTAGTGCATAATAATTGTTGTGTGTGTGTGTGTACTTGCCATTACGTAAAAAATAATTTTATAATTATTATAGTTGTAACTCGTAGACTATTTATTTTTGTGTTTTCGCAATTATAAGTATATATATATTCTAATATTTTGCAAATATGACAACAAATTACCGGATTAAAACGAAAAGTGATCAAAACTGCTTGTTATTAAATCTTTCTTACTACTGCTTTCTTCATTATGTAGTTTAAAACTACTGCTTAAGTACAAGACCAAATTTGCACAGAAAAAATATTAGCTATACAATGTACATGTACTTGTAATAAAAAATTCATATAAATGATATTAGTATCTTTCTATTTAATTATGCTTCCTGCAAGTCAGAACGCAGTTATCAACATCAGGACTGAAATCTACTCATTGTCACGGACACTGACATGTAGTGACAGATTTTATTTTAGATGAAGCTCTTGCGTATAATCTCTGTGGACGCATCTAAATTTGTGACGTAGTAGAAATACTTTATTGTCTTATAATATAGCACAACGACCATCGTCAATTCGTTTTCAGCAATTAATACTGATACCTGCACTGAGTACTAATCAATAATTTAACTGATTTCCATGCTTTTGTATATATACTTCTTTACCCCGTAAAACAAATGACATTTGGCAGTATAGTAGACAAAATCCTCTAGAAGCAGATTTTCAGGCGATCACACATTGATTCACAATACACGCCCGGTGCTGCTTTATTAGCCAGGCACGCACTGTGATCACTCCAACTGCCTCTCCTCTTTGTCTTATATTCAGAAACGTTATGGCAGCAACAAGTACGAGATGTGCAACATATTTACTTAAAACGTTTAGAAGCCTAAGAAGCACTTGTGAACTCACCAGCACTTATTGCACTATACGATACCAAAAACCTAACGTTAAGTCTCATTATGAAACATTGCATCATCAGTAAAAATGCTGCATTAAAACAAAATCCAAAATTATGTAATAATCATTATATACATAACAGAAATGGCGAATTATTTAATATGCTTATATAGGATTGGTCGTGGCCGTGTCCACCATGTCTCTGTCATCATGTCCGGGATTTAACGCCAAAATAACAAAAAGGTATTTTGAATCAGGCAGGTATCTCCAGTGTTTGCTCTTGTTGTTGGAAATGTTTCTGTACATATTTATCTTTGAAAGCTATTAATCGGGATCTAATCTAAAGGAGACTCATATTGTTAGGCTAGATACTAGATGTAACCGCCATTGCATTTTCTCATAATAATCCTTAGATTCTCATAACTATGGTGTTAATCACATCCTGGTAAACAGCTTCGAACCGTACCGTAAGCCAAAACCACAGTGCTGATCCTGCCGCCGATGAGCGCACTTCATTAGTGAATTCTCATCTGCTTGTATATATGTTACTCATCTTACCTTTATTGTTACATGTATAATAAAAGGTAACTTGCGGATCAGACCTCAGACAGGCCAGACCGAGACAGACCTTCTACAAACCAAACCAAGCCAAGTCAGAGTCAAACTCATATCTACAAAAGCAAGAAACTGACTCAGTCTGATAGTTAGCTCACTCTCAGACCTAACAAGGCCTAACCAGAAATATAGGTCAATTAAGCCCTAGATTAGCCTGTTATTACATGACGATTATTACGTAATGACGCAAAAATTGTTATGAAACAAAAATCGTCACACAGCGATTCTTAATATTAATGTAAAATATGTTACATATTGACGAATTTTTTGTGATTTGATATGCAATGCATCATTTTTGTTACACGGTGATGCATTGTTACATTAACGACCTTCTTGTTTATGAATCTTAACACATACCTTTTACATAAACTCCACTTCTTGACGGCACGGTGACGGTACTAAAGAAAAAACGAAGTGAATGCCAGTTTAGAATAGTTGCAGTGGTGTACATTCGCTTTATGGCTTTCTTCCATTGTATGTCTGTTGAATAAATTTTGCAGTGATTTCACAAGATTTCTTGTGAAAAGGTAGTGTCTACACTTGTCGATTTCACACGTTCATATTCTGTTTTAAGGAAATACTTGTCTGGTTAGTATGAATATAATTTATGAAAATTGTTTAGTCAGCATGGTTTAAATGGTAAAAATTCTAACACTAGTGTTACACATTAAAATTGTTTTTGGTTAATGTTGCTAAAAGTTTGTCTTATTAAATTTTTTATGGCTTGACAATACCAGAAGAAGCTGCCAAAACGTTGTGTTTCTGGAATTAAATATATAGTGGCGAGGTTTTATGTCACCTTTTTGATGCCATTGTGTAATTATTTACTTTTCAACGCTGTAATTGTAATTTCTGTATTACTGTTATACTTAGTTTTGCAGTCCAATCCAACAACATCACGACGAACCAGCAGCGAGTCCGTGGCGTCACCTAGCGACGGATGTAGAAACTATGCGAAAAGAATCAATTCAACGGACAGGTAACAATAAAAAACCCGCATCTCTAAGAGGCAGCAGAGCGTGACTGCTGTACGATGCTGTACCCGTGCAGCAGGGCGTTAGTTGGACGCCATATCTAGCTATAAAAAAGTTTAGTGTTTAAATTGCTTGAATGCTAGTGAGCAAGTATGAAGTTGTATCTTTGGGTGTATTCGTTTTTGTATATTATAAATTCAGGTAGGATTCTAAGTAGTTACATGCTTTACATTTATGGCAAGCAATATGAATCACATGATTAACTTATTCATATAATAATATCATTTAGCAATAATATGTGTCATTCGGGGCATTAAAATTTGAAAGATTTTAATTTAATAGATGAATATTGTGTCGTTCTTTATAATGTACACGTTTACTAATTTTAAAGAACCATTGAAATTAGTTTCTCATGTGAAACTTTTGCTGGAGATGTTAATATCTTTTCTTGTGTTTTCTTTACGCTGAACTTGCTTTATCTGTACAGTGTTTACATTGGAGTGTTTCACTTGCGAAGAGCAGGGTGATAACTGGGATAAATGCGTCAAAACTGTCCAGACTTGCGATATAGAAGAAGATAAGTGCATCACTTACGTCAGATGGGGACGTAAGTTCAACTATTAGAAATTTATTTTTGTACAAATGAAATCGTACTTATCGCACTCAGTGATTCTAAGTTTAGTTAATAAATTGCTTCAGTTTTTAAATTGTTTTCGAATTCTAGGCCTATAGAGAATTTTAAAATTATATTGCATACTATTTTGTTATATATAAAGTTATGCACAACAAACAAAGAACAAACAAACTAGAATATTAGTAAATTGTCATCAGACCTCGTCATCAAACCTTGAGGACACTGCAACTAAATCAGAAAACAAGTGTTTTTTTACTGCCAGAAGCTCTTGTCTTGCACAAAGCACACATGGTGACTTAATTCAACACATGCAACATTAAAGTGCACAGACACTATTTTTATTCATTCTAATTCCTGCAAGCAATAATGCTATAAATTCAGTGATTTACGAATCAGAAAAGAATGCTACAATCGTTGGCATTAGAGCTGTTAAACTTTAGGATTAATTAGGCCTATAATTAGAACAGTGATTATAAATTTACAATGACTTTTCATTGCATAGTTACATTTTACATGACAGTTAAGATTTACACAGCAAAGATTAAAGGCAGGTGCATGCTTACCATCATAAAATGTCATCATTGTCATCATTCTGTTTAAATCACCTTTTCCCATTAAAAGAAAATGTGATACTTTTTAACAATGGTTCGTAATCTTTAGACATGTTCTTGGAGCTGTCTCATGTGGTCTAATGAACTCTCTCGAAATCTCTTGAACTTAGGTGATTCTTAAAGTTGATTTTCGATCTTTCATTTATCACGAAATCTTTTTGCCTAGTCCTAGTGCTTCTTTCTGCAAACGTGACGGAACCATCTCATTAACCTCATTCTTCTTGAAATCTTTAATCTTTTGCAGCTTTGCTTTTGCTCTTTATTATTACTGAAGTTGTCCCCTATTTGATTATCCCCAGCTCAGTGTGATCAGCATTTTCATAATCTTGACCTTATCATCTTCAATGATGGGAATTCTAATTTTCCTTTTAAGTTACAACACTCATTTAGAAACGAGTGCCATTATTTGTTAATCTCAGCTGCTACGATTTTCTTTTTGCAGTAATTGGAGATTGGGCGATAGACACCCAGAGACAATACTATATTTCAAAGGGCTGCAGCACAACAACTCGCTGTCAGTCTGAACATGATCGGATTGTTACAAAATGTGTACGTAATTGGTATGAAGACTGGTGGTGTTCTGAGTGCTGTAGTGGTGATCTTTGCAACTACTATGTGACTGTAAGTGACCTCGTTGTTATTTTGCTATGACATATTGATGGTTTTATTTTAGATTTGTTAAAATTATGATGCAGTTACTCAGTGCTTGTTTTTTGTACTATTTCACAAATATTCGAACAGTAGGGCTACTGGATTATCTCTTAGCTAAATTTATAGAACTCACTGACAAGTGATGCACTATATGTTTTACTAAAATCAAAACGTAGTTCTATTGCTAAATTTTATACACAAGTCATACACATATATATATATCATCTATACAGACTACATACCTACATGTACCTACGTGTATATACTAGAGCAATTCACTGCTTTTGCTGTGCCATTAAAGGTAAACAATGTGCCGAAAAGTTGGCCCTAGACAAAGGGAATTCACATTTCAATGTAATTATTTTGATTATTTTTTTGTTTTTTTTAGCTTGGAGCCAGCTCTTTAAAGTTGAACTATATGACCATCTGGTTGTGCTTTGCCTTAGGCTTGCTCCTGGTAGAGTCATTGCGACATTCATGATAATGGCCTAGTTCATCCGAATTTTTTGTTTTCAGTGCATATTATTGAAAATGGTGGTGTTCTATGTCTGCACATGTGCATGACCAAAAACAGAATGTTGGAACGAGTTTTTGTAAAAACAAACGTTTTGTGCGATCAAATCGTATTAAATTTAATAGTATGCAACCAAGCTTCATTAGATTACTTCAGCGGACTAAAAACTGCTGCTAGCAATTTGGTATGGCACGTTGTGTAAAGAAACTTCATTTGAAAAAAGATATTCCTTTAAGCTGCATTATTTCATGGGCTAGCCATTTTAATTATTAAAATGTGTGATTGTAAATTATATCTCATTCTGTTTTTGAAAGCAGTGTAAAATCGACGGAAATTACTGAAGTTGCAAAAGGTAAGCATATGTGACTACCTATGTGACTACCTACTTTGTGGACTATTTTATTGACTTTGCTCCAGTCTTATGCAAATTTTTGCTCTTTTCCCTATAAGTAAGTTTAATAAATTTTCTAAAGAATAATAAGGTGATGGCTTAGAGATTTAAATCAAAACTGCTAATCATCGTTTTAGTCTTTTACCTTCGTGTTAATCTTGCTATGAGATTGAATGTGATTGGCCTTGAATTGCAGATATTTCTAGACGTCAAGCATTACAAAGTGCAAGCATTATATGCATAATAAGACCTTGCAGTGTCTGCTGCTGATAGGCCTAGTAACGTGTAAACATTTTCACATTGCTTTTTTATATTTAAACACCAATGCATATGTTTAGATAGAATTTAAGATTTTATATTCGACTTTCTGTTAGACTTGTTGTTCATGATGTACAAAGATGGACCTACTAGGCCCAGGGCCTTGACTTGTAGACATTTCTAGGCACCAAGTAATAGGTAGAAAGTGCAAACATTATATGCATAATAAGGTCTTGCAGTTTCTGCTGTTAATAGGGCTAGTGATGTGCAAATATTTGCATATCGCATTTTTATATTTAAGTGCCAGTGCATGTATTTAGGTAGAATTTAAGATTTTATATTTTGCTTTCCCTTAGGTTTGTTGTACATAATATACAAAGATATATCTACTAATCTTCGATTCTATTTGTATTATTTCTCTTGCTTTATAATAACTTAAATAAGGAAAAAAAACGGATTACCTTTGCTAATTTTTTGTTTTGCGCTTAATAAAATAAAGGTAAATAGAACTACTAAAGTTATTCAGAAACAATGGGCTGCACATGAATCATGTCCATTGAAGATGAAATTCTAGTTTGTGTGTCTATGAATTCATTTGATACCTGGAATTATTGATTTTAATTTGTGTTCTTTTCTTAACCTGGTTTATTGTAACCTGGTTAAAAATTCTACAAACACAACACATTTTTGTAATAAATAGTTATAAAAATTAACAAAACATTTTTGTATGGTGGTGAGTGTTACGTTACGCATTGTTTTCTTTTTTGTATTGCCAATGTTTTACTGACATTCTAAAAGTTACATTTACATATTTCCGTTGTTCAAAAAAGGATGTCTTAATATATGAAGCCTCCGTCGGGTCAAACTTTATCATTATCTTTTCTCCGAAATATGGTAAAGTAATAGAGACTCAAACAATCTAAAACAATAGACATCCTTTTGGAATTTGACATCCATACATCGAGAACTATCTATTATGCATTAGCCTATCAACATCTATGTACTACAGCACATGGATTAGTTACAAAACCTGGAAATTCAGTTATCTGACCTACTATTATATTAAATTATGAATTAGTGTTAGTCAAGTTCTTGTTCAGGTTCAATAATAATTCAGTCCCCACTTTATTCAGCAACTAGTTCATAAAAATAAATACACAATATATATATCCTCTTTGTGCGTCTTTGAGAGCTTCATATATATATATATATATATATATATATACACACATATATTTTCCTTTAACTGTCATATATATGGCAGTTAAAGGAAAACAGGATGATTTTTCATATAATACCCCATTTTCAAGCACAATAAAAAATATACATTCTAACAATATTGATACTGCAAAAGGATTTCTGGTAATTAAATAATTAACGGTGGGCGAGCCCAACTACTGATGACGTCACAACCGAACATAATTTTCAGCAGCAAAAACATTCCATGAGCGTGTTACATGTGCTTGCAAAAGCGAAAATTAAAGTACTTGGCAAGTTTTAAGATTAAAATTAAAATTTTAAATTTCCCGCTGTGCTCGCACATGAGCTGTCGAAGTTGTGTAGTAGTTCACAAACGAACATCTCTGAACTGAGAGGTACAACGTGTTTCAGAAATGCAGGCACTAGTGCCCGGCTAACTAGAGAATGACAAAATGCATGTAACAGCGAAGAACTAGTAGTGCGAACGCGAAATTGCGTTTGTGTGGTAATAATTCTTTCACGTAAGTCATTTTTGAAAAAGTAGTATGTTTCCTTTCAATATTTAAAGAGTAGATCGTTTCAACCCACAGTTTAAGATTGGGTCTGGTTTTCCTTTAAATACTATTCTGAATTTAATGCCGTAACGAGATACGTGTACCAAATTATTGTCATATAATGTGCTTTTGCTGCATATAGTTGACTATGCCTGACCAGTGCATTCTAAGGGCGAATAGGAGCTTTATAGTAGAACAAGAATGGCTTTAAGTCGAAGAACAGAAAAGTTAGAAATAATAATAGTCCCAGGTAACTGGATGAAATTAACTCATCGTTAAGCATATAATCAGGATTATTGTAACCAAAGTAATTGGTTGGTATTTGAAAACACTAAACTCCGTTAACCAGGTTCCAGCCACTGACTTGGAGAATTAAGATCATTCTCCAAAACCATAACATCTTGAATGAAATTATAAGGATTTAAGGACTTTAGTAGACAGCTATCATCAGTAAATTTCTTAATATGACTAGAAACATAATCATCATAATCAATGCTATAAATAAAAAACTTTTATGACGTTCTTATTGATTATATATTGATAGTGGGTTTTCTGTTGACGTCCATATGCTGGATTTGCGAAAACTTTTGATCTTGTTCCCCGAAGTAGTCGTCATATCAAAGTCGTAGAATCACCAGTGTGCTTTTAAATTGATTTAAAACTTTTATAGCGAATCGGTGCCAAGCTGTTTCCATTATGGGCGTTTATTGTTTTTGTTCTTCAGTCCCGTAAGTAGTGGAGTCCCTTAGGAGTCTGCTTTATCAACAATTTTGTTTTTTATTTATAGCATTGATTATGATGATTATTTTTCTAGTCATATTAAGAAATTTACTGATGATAGCTGTCTACTAAAGTCCTTAAATCCTTATAATTTCATTCAAGATGTTATGGTTTTGGAGAATGATCTTAATTCTCCAAGTCAGTGGCTGGAACCTGGTTAACGGAGTTTAGTGTTTTCAAATACCAACCAATTACTTTGGTTACAATAATCCTCATTATATGCTTAACGATGAGTTAATTTCATCCAGTTACCTTGGACTATTATTATTTCTAACTTTTCTGTTCTTCGACTTAAAGCCATTCTTGTTCTACTATAAAGCTCCTATTCGCCCTTAGAATGCACTGGTCAGGCATAGTCAGCTATATGCAGCAAAAGCACATTATATGACAATAATCTGGTAGAACGAGCACTTCAAAAATCACATTGAGATGACGTAAGCAAATCATTTGGAGAAGCATATTCCATTAGCTCATTTCTAATAATCGATTCCATATTTTTGGAACAGAAAGAAGTCAAACTAATAGGACGATGAAGCAAGTCAGTGGGTAACACTGCAATACTAAATGACCTAGTAAACAGTTTTTAACAAAACGGCAATTTGATAGTAGGTTAGGAATACGATCAGAACCCGGGTGAGGACTTTCTCTTACCTACGGCAACAGCAGCAATGGTAGGACTAAAATCAATATTGTGATTTATTGTCTAGTGTATTTGTCCTAACAACAGGCTGAGACCAGTTAGAAATGTCTTCTGCTTGAAAAACAGATGTAAAATAAGTATTAAATGGGACGGCCACAACTTCCTGTGAAGAAACAATTTCACCATCAGCTGAACTACCTTTTAGCTCGAACACATCTTCAGTCTCTGTTAATGGACGACGACAAGAAACATAAATCAATAACATTTACGTCCTTTGAGGATTATATAAATGTATGATTGGATGGATAAAATGTTAAATCTAAATACAACCGATAAGTGAATGGAAATTTTATTAGTATAAGCGCGTAGCGACTGTAACTCATATACGAAGTTTACCAGGTGAAAAGCGAATAGATTAATTACTTGATCATCTAATCGCCTTTTCTAAACAAAACTAGTGTTCAGCACTAGTATTAGTTTAAACTTGGTTGTCAATTTGACGATCAAATCTCAGATTTGTACATAAATCACATACGTATATTATCAATATGTGTACACAGTTTCTACGTGTACTTATGATCTGCGTGGGCAAAAGTTCCGCAATAATAACAAGTAACATGGCCATGTATGATGTACGGGTAGCAGACTAAAATTATAATATGCAAATTATAAATTCTAGACTCCGACCTAATGTTGACCTTTTGAACTAAAATGGTGTGTCACTGGAACATGATCTGTCGTATCGACAGGCGAACGGCGAAAACAGGCCATCCTTGGTCTTCATGCAGTGAGCTTCTTACAGTGCTTAGAAACACACTGACTGGTTTTGCACATTATCATTTTGACCTTTGGTCTTTTATTCTCTCGAACTCAAAGTCGTTACTCTTTAAAGCTTGTGCTGATCGAATATATCTGTATCAATTTCTTCCAAGACAATAAATTACTTTTTACCATAAAAAGCCACTTTTCGATTTGTTTGTTGCGAGTTATCACACTATCTGCATTACAAGATGGAATGCACTAATTTCACCATTCCATTTCACCTTGACCTTGACCTTTGACCTTTTAGATCCAATTTTATTGTACGTCTACTAGTGGGATGGATTACACATTTGGTGATGCTGTCTCAATGGGTTTTATATAGAGCGCACTCGAACAAACAAAAGTTAATATCCGAACAAACAGTACCAAATGTCTAATACTTTCCCTAGACGTTACGGTAAGTAATGAGCTTATACTTTGACTCATTTTTTTAGAACAATAAATATTGTCTTCAGCAGGTCATCAAGCAATAACAAAATTTACTTATTTCGGCACACAATTAATTTATTTATCACGATTAATAAATATTGCTACAGATAAACTTTAATCATTACTAGAATTATGAGAAATAGTGTAGACAGGAGTAGAAGCACGCAGGCCCTACTTTCCATGTTTGTGTCAGCTAATGCCACCCATCTAGACTTAGGTCCGAACCAGACAGTCTAGGATTAACAGCGTGTAAAAAAAGATCAAGGTGAAGCTGTTACCAACTCAATCATAAGCGTACTTGCTCTTACACATTATATCAATTGGGTCAGACCAGGCAAACTCTTATATCAATAGCATTGTTCCTATTGGTTGATTAATGCTTAACCCTTGTCCTGTGGAACCCAGCCTTCAATACGTTACGTGTTTCATGCCGGTGTGTAACGGTGCTGGCCAGATGAAGACATGAAGATAATGATGGAGGTATAAATGAGCTGAAATCTGGGTCCCTTGTTCACACTTTGATGTGTCGTGTATAGGTACAGGAAGAGTTCTATCGCAGGTTCGTTTTTACATTATTAGTTTTTTACCCAGTTTCAACCTTATTCAACTTTATTCAAACTTAACAATAACGTTCATGACAGAATAAACCTGTAATTTTTAATGACGCTATAAACTGGAACCTGCTTAAAACGTAGTGTTAGCTATGCGGTTAATCTGTTTAGGAATCATTTGAATGATCACATTTAGGTTATATGATCTGAGCACTAGTTCTATAGACTTTGGTCCAGTGGCTTTCAGCTACAGACTCATGTTATATAGTAAGACGGTATGCTTGAAACTCAAAAATCATTGGTTCAAATCCAAACTTAGCAGCGATGCGGTATCTTTTTTATCTGTAAAAGCCTTCTTTCTATTGTATTTATAAATTGTGTTCATTTTATCGTTATTTGTACGTACATTCGTTGTATCAAATATGAAAAAATTTAAGGCTGAGAATAAAAAAAATATGATTAGAACACAGACCTATTATAGCATTGTTCAATTTTGCACTTGCGTGGCATAATTGCAAAAATAATGTTTATAAACGAATTAAAAAAATCTTAAATCACTATTTAATAGTATACTTATTACTATGGTATAGTACCTATTACGCTGTACTATTATAATATCACTAAAGCCTTTAACTATACGCACTTTTATTGGCTAACTGGTAATAAATCGTTTTTGTTTGTTACTTCGTAGAAAAAAATGAAGTTGTTTATCTTCAGCTTGCTCATTGCTACGTCATGTGCCTTCGTTCTCTTTCAAGGGTAAGCATTACGAATATAATAAAACACTTGCTAATTATAAATGCTGACATGTCACAGTACTACACCAGACAATGCATCTGTGACGATCTAGACCTTTTTATTGATAACATCAACGAGATGACTCTAATGAAATTGTCATTTGCTTATTTACACTTGCACGTAATTTTCGTTTTCGTTTCAAATGCTCATCACACACGATCTGGCGATCTGGTTTATTAGGACTTAGGCCTACAATACTTTTGTCGACATCGTTAACGCCGATTTAAAGTTTTCCAAAAATATTATACCTATTTTTTCCATATAGTTCCAACATAAGACTGCAGGTTCTATGTTGACTGATGCCTGCATTCAACGTCTAATTTATTTTTCTAACCATTTCGAATTCCAGCCGCGTTAATTAACAGTCATACAATTAACACGCTGATTAATAAATGAAATGCGTATATGTATGTATTTAGTACAAACACAAATAAACCCTACAAAATATTTCGAGCATAAACAAGTCAGTGCATATTAAAAATAAGTAATGATTCCATACATTGAAAATAAAACATAGATTGAAAAATATAAATTTCAGTGAACAAAATTAATTTTCAGACTAGGATTAGTCTAACCGTGTAACGCATAAAGTAATGCAAATTACGGATCTACTGTGGGACTCCCCATCAGGCTTTCTCCAAAATTAAACAAGCCTGAATTAAATCCTGTAACACATCTATACATTTATTTTTGTTAATATATTGCATTAATTCGTGATTAGAAATGGTTGCTGTTTTGGATTATCTGGGTTGATTTAACGTAACTTTTATTCTTAGATTGTTTCTGGAGCGTATGATATGCTCATTTAGCTTTTCACAAAATGCTTTTTCGCAGTCTATTACGCTTGTGTGGTTTTCTTAGTTTGGTTTGGCAAAACGTTGTGGGGATTATTCATATTTTTCTTTATTTTAGGTTGCTTATTATATTACGTTTCAAATAGAAAAGTTCCTTTTTATATTATTGTTCGTTGTGAAGTTGTTGACAAAAATTCTCATTATTTTGATACGCATCTCGTGCTTAAACAAACAATTATTCTTTTAGGGAAGAAGATGATCCAGAAGCGATGAGCTGTGATAACCATCCATGTGCCCCGTATGAGTTAGTATGCGAATCTAGTGAGTATGAAGTGAGAGATTACTCTGAGGCGACGTGGTGTTCAGTTACTGTCAAAAGCTTCAGCCGCTCATATGCCGTAGCTGAAGCCATGAAAAAGCTCGCTAAGTAGGTTATTACTTATTTTATTGGTGGAATGAGATAACACTAGCCCATTGTTTTTGTGATTTTATTATTTTAGTTGTTTTAAGCTTGAGTAAAATTTCGATGAAAGTTTAAACGTTTGGAAGAGAGAACGTAAGAGAGAGAGAGAGAGAGAGAAAAGGGAAAAGAGGGGAAAAAGAAAAGGAAAAAGCGAGACAGTGGTTTTTGTTTTTATTATCTTTACATTAAACAGTTTTTGTATGATAATTTGTAATTATGTGATCTATGTCACGATATTGTGTTAGGGCTTGAAACTGAAGCACACCGTTATCAAACTTCGAATCATTAAGGATTAAATTAAGACAGTAATTTTTAAGGTACATCAAAGGTGAAAACGCAGACGGAGTACATGTGAACTTCGGTCTCCCTATCTTGACCCAAATACATGCTGACAAAGAGGCCTTGCACGAATTTAAGGAAACTCATCTTCTGAAAAACAGAGAGTTTACCACAGCGATTTACTGTCCGGAACACCCACCAGAGCCAACTGATCATGACGTTAAGGTTAGACGTCTTAGCAGAAAACGTTTATTTCTTTGATAAAAGCTAGAACAGGTTCAATCTCTGTTCCTTTGCTTGCTTCTCTTTTATTTTTACTGTCGTGAACAGAGAAGAATGTGAACAAAACTATTATAACTTCTGCTATTTATCGGGCACTAAATAATAATGTGCCAATGTCTTTTTAATTAGAGCAATCTGAAATATTGACGAAGTCGTAAATCCAGCAACAATTAGTGCAACGATTAATATAGCCAGGTAACAAACTAATGCACGTGCTGATTAGCAAAGAGTGATGGGATTGAAATACCGATAATCCAGTTAGGTAACTAGGTTAAACCGAATCGATTACTGCTCTGGTTGCCGATATGTTGGTTTCCCGAGCATTTAACGCATTACCTGAAAAGTAACTATAGGTACCATACCCATACCTACGTGCAAAATTCTGTTTTCTTTTCCGTAGATTAAACTGTATCAATTAGCAATCTTCTTACCTGGAAACTCCTACTCTACCGCTCTCTTACCCGTCTATAATGTTCGCCACTTTTCAATAGCGCAAAATTTAACTTTTATTTGATGGTTGGAAAGGCTCGATTGAATTCTTATTTGGATTTTCGTTTATTTAAAAGATTGATAAACTCCCAAGTATGAGAATGATGGTCAAAAGCTTCGGAGGATGGTCATTTGGCATGAATAAACTGCTAACAGCTAAATACTTAGCACAAAAATTAAAGGCTAACGAGGAAATATTTGATCCGGAATGGTGGTACTATGCTACATACAACAGGTAAGCCGTCAACTTTTCCTAATTTATATTAATAAAAGTTTATTGCTAAAATCATTTTAGTAAACTTGAGCCCGTTCACTTTTTTATAATTGTTTTTGTTCACAAGCATCCTGTGCTGTTTGGTACTCTATCATATAAAAGCGCATGAAAAAAGTACTGTTTATTATCAAACCTTTTCATATTTTAGACCCTTGGATATGACAAACAGATTAAACGAAGTTTGGGTAGTCTCTCCAAAATTTACTACACCTGCCTGTGCTAGAGTACCAGTAGTTGACAATAACATAGAAGAAGGTAAATGTCTGTTTTATTCATTTGTTTACTTATTTTTTATTTTAAGATAAAAACTTACATTTTATAAAAATATTTAGGGATCAGCCGCTTGTCTAAATTAGGATTTACAAGTGTTAATAAAATGCAAGGCAAAGTTTACAATTCCCCACACACGAGAAATTAGTTCGTGAAGCGGATTAGGGTTATGGTTGGTGTTAAGGTTAGGTTTAGGTTTGGGGCTAGGGTTGGATTAGTGTTAGTGTTAGGCTTAGGGATAGCATTAGGGTTCGTGTATTTAGATTGTGTGGGGAAATGTAAACACCTTTCAAATATAATAATAATAATAATAATAATAATAATAATAATAATAATAATAATAATAATAATAATAATAATAATAATAATAATAATAATAATAATAATAATACAGAGTCAATGCTCTTCTCTGATATTCTTGATGCAATGAAATCGCCAAATGAAAAATTTTGACTACACGCGAACGTGTCTGGCGATTTTGTATACAAGCAACCTGTAAGAATTATGCAAATAAACAAGAAGTGTAGAAACAACTTTACAGGGTGAGGTGATGTGGAAATACTTTTCAACGTATTTGATCACCCGTATATTAAATTATATGCATATAATTATACAATATGTATAATTTGCATGCCTTTATCAAACGGAAAATAATATACATGTATAGAGTTTAGTTATCCATTTCTGTAGTCTGCTGATAAAAAACTGTTTTACATTTTAGAAGAAACGGTCTACGACGTGCTGGAGACGTACCCAAATGGCATAGAGAAAAGACATTATCCTGCTGGAAGTTTTCTTGTCTACACCGTGGATGCAAGCATATGTACTATAAGAGAGGCGTTACAGTCAGCCTTTACTGAAATTAAAAAGAAAGTCGAAAGTACGTGTAACAACTAAATAGTTTAATGATTAGAAACAGAGAAAGAGAGAGAGAGCGAGAAAGAGAGAGAGAGAGAGAGAGAGAGAGAGAGAGAGAGAGAGAGAGAGAGAGAGAGAGAGAGAGAGAGAGAGAGAGAGAGAGAGAGAGAGAGAGAGAGAGAGAGAGAGAGAGAGAGAGAGAGAGAGAGAGAGAGAGAATAAGAAAATTTTAGCTGTTGCTTCTAGAAAAATGTAAATTAAACCCAAGAAGCCTAGAAGGAGTCAATGGTTGTGAAAACACTATTATTTGTGTAAATTGGTGAAATGTCGATATTAAGTGAGTCATAAAATTTCAGGTATCGTGAACTGCTAAGTGTCGAGAACGATACATCTACAATTTTACTGTCTTATCGGCCCTGTCATAATTTTCCTATGATAAATTTTGAGTAATCAGAAACCTGAGTACCTCATTAACTTAATACGAATTTCTATAAATTTTGAATTAGAAATTAGAAAATTGAAGCCCGATTTCAAAGCAGAAGGTGCATTGATCTTCAAGGTTAGCAAAAGAAAGGATAAAATGGCGGGTTGTGACAAGAAATTCCAGCTCTTGTATCACGTAAAAGAACAGCCTCGCCAAAGAGTAAGTCATTTAATTTTTTTTGCTTTTGCACAATAATGTGTTTTTGCACAAAATATATGAAAAAGCCACATTTGGCATAATATCGCATTTTCAGAACTGTTACGCTGTTTATTTTTTGCCAAATTCAAGCTGTACTTTAGCGGTGGCTTCTTTTATTCCATCAATAAACACCTTACTTTAGCCTTGAATTTTCTTCTTCAAAGCTAATGTCACGTACAGTTTGTATAGTCCTATGGCTTAAGAACAAAGCCGAACTAAGCTTTTTAGTCTGTTTTTGTATATTAAAAAATTGACAAAAACACCTACTGGATGGCCCTTCGAGATACGCCCCGAGATTGGCAAAAAATAAAACAACAAAATTAAACACTGATTTATTCTATGTTTTAAACTGATTTATTCTTGTTTTTAATTTAATAACATGTATAATAAGAAATGTTAAAATATTTCTTATTATACATGTTATTAAATTAAAAACAACCATTTTGTCATCTAGTTCTGCTATTTTGTCATGTTAGAAATTTGTGAAAAAATGGCTGCCGTAGAAACCACAATCAACAAACGAATTCTTACTGAGAAGCTCTGGTTAGATATTTTTATTAGGATAAATAATGTCTCCATGTTATTTCATTTGTTAGGTCCTATCCGATAATTATTGTGTGAGACTGTAATATACGTCCTGTTAACTACCTGCAACTCTATATTATTGTTACACAGACAAAATGCAAAGTAAAAACTGATAACATTCAAAAAACGTGATCTTTTTTAGTTTGGATTGAAATTCCAACATGTGGAGGAGAAGAATGCGTACGTCCTCGATATTGAAGGTTACTTCCGGGTGGTGGCGCAGGAGAACCGAGGCAAGTTCCGGGAAGCTTTGGAATCAATAGGCGCTTGTTATAATGACGAAGAATTTTATTTGGCTATTCATCAAAAACCATCCAAAATGTTTAACAGGAAAAACACTATCCTGTTCCCTGCTGAAGACTGTAAACGCAAGTTCTATTGGTAGAAGAGGGCTTAACTATTCATTCATTTATTAAATGAAAGTTGTTGAATTTATAAACAAGAAATTGTCCCAAAAACAGATCAAGAACAACAGCATAAGCAGTAGAGCAACTCACGAATATAGCCTCTAGTCTTACATCGTTTAATTATCAATTCATGTAAGGGATGTAACGGAAAACACTTTCACGCATCCCATTATGATACTGTAATTAAATACAGTTAAAAATTTTAACAATTTATCAAAGGCGAAGTAAGTGAGGCACTTCGCCAACCAAACCGACCTAATAATAATAATCAGAAATGACTTTCCAAACAATGTTATTAACAAACCTGTCCATTACTTCTCGTTCTAGTTTAGAAACAGTTCGCTAGATTGTATATTGAAAATATGAATAAATAAAACAGTAAATGTTAATAATATAAGAAAAGTATGAAATATTTGCTTTAATTAAGCTTTCTTACGTAAAATATTTGTTTTATATTGGAAAATAGTATTATAATATATCAGAGGTAAATAGTTTTAGAGTGTTATGAATTAATTCATTTGTGTGTATTCTGCGTATTTGAATAAACGTGACTTCGTTATGATGCTTGAAAGTTTGTTGAATACTTTTGAAAAGTTTTTTTTGTAAGACAGTGCATTTATCCAGTGTAGTTACCAGCTGGTGCGTCAGCTCGCCTTCGTAGATGTCTTATCTATCAATGTAAACTTCGTGATGAAAGAAACTATAAACAATTTCCCACAAGACATACGAAGACAACGTCTCATCTATAAATGGGTGCAATTATTTGCGGCTTGCTTTTGCCAAGGAGGTTATGCTTTCATTGCCCTTTTTTTCTTGTTTGTTTGTTAAAACAATAACACAAAAACCCACTTCCTGGAGAGATGGAACAAGGGACAAAGAAGAATGGAGAAATGCTATGTGACATTACGATGGAGGGCTGCAGAAAACTTGCAAAAAGCAAGAATACTCGACATTAATGAGGTGGAAGTGCGGAGAAAGTGTTTACACACTGCTGCTGCCATCTGTAGGCCACGAACACGTTCAAAATGAATTGATCGAAACTAGGAACCTAGATCATGAAATTGTTTAACAGCAATCATCATCTATAAGGTCGTCCTTGAATAATCATTACCTGTAAATTCTTCAATAAAGAAAAATTACAAGTAAACATGTATATGTTTTATGCGTGCGTAAATTTTAGTTGTAAGTTTCATTATTTGTTAAACTTTTCAAAAATGTAATAGGCATTTAAAATTCAATTACTATAACAAGAAAAGTATTTTTTAAAAATTTGCTGTTTTGAATGAAAAAAAAACTCAGCCTTTGATGTTGCTTTACGAACGCAACTTAGATGGCAACACTGACTTAAATCTTTTATATTTTAGCATCTGGGAGAACTTATCTCAGCAAGTGCACAGCACAAGAAAAATTAAAGACATTCCTGAATCGAAAAACGGTTGCTGCTTCAAGAATGAACTAAAACCGTAAATTTTGGGAAAGTTCGTTTGTTATTGAAATTTAAACATCACATTCTTAAAAAGCTCAGCAAAAATAAAATCTAAAACTCACAGCTAAATTTTTTTAAAATATCGAATTTAAAATCATCGTTCGTTTGTTAAAGGTTTTCGTTTTTGATCTGGAATTTTTGTTTTGTTAAACAATTTACAGGTAATGTTTTTCTGGACGATCCTGTACATTATTACTTTCTTATAGAGAATTTCTCCATTAGCATAATATGATACACTTACAGGCACATACCGTACAATCGCACATATTCATAGACTTCAGGTTTTTGAAAAAGCAATGTTGAGTGAGTGGAATGAATAAGTTAGTTAATAGTAAGCTTCAATAGTTTACGTTTTAAACTTATAAACAGGTGTGCAACCAAATTTCGACAAAAATGGCGAGTTTAATGGGCTTGATTTGAGGTTTTCGGTTTTAGTTAGTGGAAATTATTTTCAGAAAAATTCTTAAAAGAAAACAGTGCATCATGATTAAATTCCAAATCCTTTGTGCCAGGCATCGCCTAGCTTGTTAACGTTTCAAGACGACGTTTTGTAGAACACGTATATCTGCACTATTTTATGACATTGATAATTAGGTTATTAGTGTAAACTAGCTAACATTTACTCAGTGATGGTCAAAATAGATTAGTTTAACCACTTGGCCATTTATACCTGGATGAGACGGCTGACCGATGTGGCATTTTGCTGTGCAAACTGACCAACGTCTACGACCAGGGCGACTCTGAAAATAAACCGGTAAGTAATGTAAATTTATAATAAACGAGAACTAATTCGGAATAAATTGGGTTATAAACTAAATTTCGCGCATACTTTTGAAAAAAAAGATTTTTGCTTTGCATTAAAATAGACTTCAGTTTTAATTTATTTAAGTTTTCATAGTACTTCATCTACAATTTTCGTCTATTAAAAGGCAGTTGTTATTGCAGAAAAACAAATGTTCAGTCATTTCTTTTTCAAATGATGTTTCGTAACTTAATTTTGTTGTTATTATAGGCTACTATGTACAAATTTTACTTTTTCGTGCTGGTTGTGGCGCTCGCGCTGGGACAAACTCAATCAAGGTAGGCTAATTAAATGACTTACAGTACAAAAATGTAATTAGTTCTCTAATGCCTGTTAACTCAATATTAAAAACGTAGCTGACTTACACCAAAGTGTAAACCGCAGTAGTAGAGGTATGCCATGCATAGAGTGGTGACACCTATTGACAAGAAAACTGAAGCATTTTAAAGTGGTGCCACTTTAAAAACTGCTACTCTTTCATGCACCGACACGGAAACAAATGAATATTTATAAAAATGAATAGACAATAAAATGACTGGTTGACTAAAAGTAAATAAAACAACGAAAGAATAAGAGCAAAATCCAGAAGACTTAAATCGCATAAATTACTGAGAAACTAGATCTAGACGAATTATGGAATCAATGTACATTTTTATGCTTACCAGCTAAGTGCATCCACCTTTTTCTTTGTTAACCATCAATAATTCCACAATATAGAAACAAGAAAAAGTATAACATTGCAAACTTACACCGTAAATTTGATATACAGGGAAAGAGAGTGGAAAAAACCGCAATATTAATTTTTTGGAGGGACTTATGAGATGTCCGCTATGTCACTGTGTGGTTATGGACAGTGATTTTTTTGTGTTTCTTTATTTGATGTTGTCGCTTGAAGAATTTTTATTCCTACGTTTATATAAGGAAGTTACTTTCGCTGCTTTACGATTGTAGCGCAAGATAAATAAGCGTAAACTCGAATATTGTATATTTTGATGTCCCAATAGGAAGACACTGATTCTTTTATCAAGAGAGATAAACGCTGTAACAACAATTTTATATGCAAAGAGTTTTTATCTCGGATGTTTTTATATTATCAAAACTGCATAACAAATGAAAGCAAGTTTTCTTCAATTTAAACAATTACAAATCGTGAATATTTTAAATTAGATTTTGACTGAGAATGCCACAATGTTCATAAACCATTGCAGTTTATTTCACAACAGTTATCACTCATTGCAGATAATGAGTAGAAGAAAGAAAGGAGACGCTGAAAATTTGTGAACCATTTGGTACCGTTAATTATATCGTTAATTCCCAGCTAATTTTAAAAATTGATGGCATGCATATTTACTAATAGCTTTCTTAATAATCACTGATCCTTACTTTTTATTGTGATTAAATTAGTTTAGATTATTTATACAATCCAAAACTAAAATTGTACGTTTAAATGAATAAGATCATTACAATTAAAGATAATTATCTAATGTTTGGGGAAGGGAGAAAGCCACCAGGCATGAACTTACTTATGATGGCCCACATTAATCAGACGTTTCTGTTAAATTTACAAAAACGGATTAAAATCAAATGTAAGTAGTTTAAAAGAAAAAGAATCTAGTTTGTTAGCATTAACAATGTCTGACGGTGACGATATTTCACATATCGTATATATCCATACGATAATAGTTTTTATACAGTTTGTAATATGGCCCCTCCAAAGGGGAAAGGACGCATAAAAATTATTAAAACTTAAATTTATAAGGCTACGACAAATTTTGAGCAACATCTTCATATCAAAAACGAAACGTCTGGTTTCAAGACCCTACAGCTTCAAATAATGAATACGTTTGTAAATTTTATGTAATATTACGCGAGTTCTATGAACTTTTTGTTCGAAATAAATGTTTTCCCAACTTGTGGTTTTTATTTTCTGCACTTCTATGTATTTTATTGTTTCGTTTTTAGTATGCTTTTTATGTTGTGCCCACCAAAAATTAGCAAAACTACTTGTTTCACGTGATCTTTTTCCTTTATTTTTACCCTGTACTGAAAAATTGCTCTGGTTATTTTTTCTTTGTTTCTTTATTGTCGATTTTTTTTAAATTATGTTTGCTTTATTAACACAATTCTTTCCGAAAGAAAGTATTTATTATTTTTTTGATATTTCACAGGCGTGATCCTTGTTATGAGAAGGAGTGTCCTGAATACACCGTAATCTGCACCAGTTCAGAATATGAAGCCAGAGAATACAAAGAATCTTGGTGGATCAGTACAACCATAACAAGCTTCAGCAGAGGATACGCTGCGTACGAGGGTGCAGGACGGATTTACAGGTGCGAACGTCAGCAAATGTTTATTCTTATCGGATTAAACCGTTGTTTAGTAATTATTATTGCCCTTTATGTGCAATCCTTGATATTTGGCGTAATATCACAGTTTAAAATTTCATACTGCCTTTTATGTCCAGCATAAAACTGTGCTCTAAAGGTGTTTTTTGCAAATGTAAAGCGAATACCCAATATTCGTTGTAGGCGACAAAACTGTTGCAATAAAAGATTGTGTTCTAAGCAAGGGGAGCAAGATGTACAATATTTATAATTTTAATGCATGTTTCGACATTTTAATGAGTGCAGCTAAATATGATTATATGATTATATTTTATATCGACATTGTCATTCTGCAAAACATTTTACTGTTTTGATAGTTTCCGCACAATTCGAATTTAAAGCCTATAGCTATTTTTGTTGATCTCCGTAATTCAACATTTATGTACTAGTATAGCTATAGCCTTATATAAGATGTTTCAGAAGAAACAGTGCAGTAGAAATATGCATTTATGGAACACAAAAAACAAGTTATATACACGTAGTAGGAATATTGGAACTATGAAAATATAATATTATTTCTACGTCATTATGATGTCATAATGCATGCAGAAGTCCAGGTTCATTTCGGACAAAATAACAAATGCTATTCAAAGCATACAATCAGCCGACATTAAGAGTGTTTTTCATAATACGCACCGTAGCACTCCTGCTTGTACAGTTTCAGTAGTTATTATAGTATAATCGCTTATCAAATGGCTCACCAGCAAACCTATTTTAACTGTGAATTTCAGTGCACATATTTCTGTACATTTTACTGCTCTGTTTCTTTTGGAACACCCTGTATATTTAGCATTGACTCGGAAAAAACAGTAGAAAAACTAATAAACTTGGGACTAGTTTTACATAACTAAGTCATTTAGGTTAAGGCCATGACACGGGGGCAGGTTTCCCTATTATTCCAATCCCTAATCTAGCTTACAAGCCTTACTGCAATCATGTGTCTCGTACGTATTAGAAAATGCCATACCAGCTCACACCAATTGGTCATAGAAGCTAAAATTTCTTTCTGTCTTCATTTCTCCATTCAATATCGACAAACAAATGTATATCGTGTAGTCATGATGATCATCATTACCATTACAGTATTAGCTTTATCGTTAACGCTAATAATGGTAATGATCATAGTGACTACACGATATACATTTGTATTATACGAAATGTGGTTTTATCATGATTATCATCGTCGTCGTCGTCAACATCATCATCATCATCATCATCATCATCATCATCATCAACAACAACAACCACAACAACACAACGATATACGATAATGACCATGATTATGGCGATGATCGTGTTAAATTGATAGTCAAAAAAAGTACAAATTTTGGTTAATTTTGTCTATATGGGCTTGATGTAACACATTCGAGTATAATCTACTGGTCCAGTATCTGATCTTGGAGAATTAGTTTTCAGATGAGCTGAATTCCCGTCTCGCCACAACTGCACAACCATCAACTTTGAGGAGGCTTCCAGTCTGAGGAATTGTTAAAAAGGCACATTATTGACGCAGTTTGTCAATAAAGTAATATTAATTAATAACTTCTGTAGGTATTTAAATGGCGAGAATGCAGACAATGCGCAGATCAGGGCAGGCTGGCCAGTATTAACTCAATTACGAGCAAACGTAAAGCAACTTAAGGAGATGGTAGAGGATGGGGTGGTGTCTCGGAGACGTTTTAGCATTGCTGTTTTCTTGCCCAAAGAATACTGGAATGATAATGCTCCGGCGCCCAATGATCCTTCGGTTACAGTATGTTTTAATTATCAGGCTTATATCACTTGTGCGTATCGTTAAGTTTTAATCTGCCGTCGGTAGATCAGACGTTACTAATGAATTGATTTTTTTCTTTTGTGCTATAAATGTCATTAGATTGCGTAAATGGTTGTCACATTTCTTCCTGGCAGTAATAATATGCGCATGTACTGATGATAAATGCAAATGTAAAATAAAAATATTCTTTTTTATACTTTTATTATTTAGAGGTTTTAAGTATTTTAGATGTTATCATTTTTCAGATTGAAAACTTGCCCAGAATGCATTTCTTCGTGAAGAATTTTGGTGGTTGGTCGACGGGTGTCAGTACTTTTAGATCAGCAAGATATCTTATGCAAAAGCTGCTCAACAATGAAGAAGCTATTGATACAGACTGGGTCTATCTCGCAAAGTATCAAAGGTAAATCTGTCATAACGAAAAATCATTATTAGTAACAACATATCCTTAACATGTGTTGCATGTTCAAGATGTCCAAAATTTCCAAGTGAATGTGGAATTGTGTAGCTTGTTGAGATAAGATGCGGTTTTATAAGAATAACTGTTACGACAGTTCATCTTAAAGACCAAATACGCAATTAATCTATCTGAGTCAAATCAAAACCATTTCCATCTACTCTTTGTAGTTGTGACTTCGATAACAATTAAGTGACTTAATTTCAATTAGACTCAATCCAAATCATAAACAATGTAAATAGCTTGTTTATATTGTTTCACTTTCCATTTTGTCTCCATTACCAACGAAACTTGTAAAATAAGTCAATGTCATTTTACCTCGCTTATTGAATTTTCAGACCAAATCAAGTATTTAGTCGCCGCAATGAGATATGGTTTTTCTATCCTCGCTTCCACGTCCCATCATGTGCTCGAACCCCACCACTTGATAACAATATACCAGGTGAGAAAATTTAATGATAGTTCGAGCTATTGAGAAAAACATATTTTTCCATTTGCTCAGTGAATGTCTAAAATTTACTTCTAAACTACACTACAGCTCTCCTATGAAAGAACTTTTTTAAAATAGCCGAATGCCCTTCAATCAGCTGACTACGTCCCAAAATTAATTTTGGGATGTAACTTGCTTTTTTGCCTCACCCATGTATGTACGATTAAATTCATGATAGCTGAACTCATACATAATTTATTGCTTAAGTATCAAGGAACTACGTGTCGTCAGGAAGAAATCGTGTTAAATCTGTTATTTAAACACTGATAAAGTGAATATTCTACGCTCGTTGGTATTACAATTGATTAAACTAAATTGAACTTCTGGCATTCATAGTCATAATCTAATTAACGATAAACTAAGTTAGGCTTAGTTAATGTGTATTTTACATTCAGTGTGCGTAAATAACTGGATCAAATGCTGTCACTCGTTTGGATAGTTTTCTCGTTTAAGCTTAATTTTGTTAACCGTCCGTTATAGACGAAAAGAAGATCATGTTTCTAAGTAAATATCATGCTTTTTAGCACCGGACGTGAAACCCTACCAAGTGCTGGAGACTTACGACAATGGTATAGAAAAAAGGAAGTTTCCAGGAGGAGAATTTGTTGCGTACACAGTTCCCCCAGAAACTTGCAAATTACGCGATGCCCTGATCGATGCTTTTGGAGCTCTGAAAAGACTAGTGCTTGGTAAATTGCCTTTATTTTTGGTTGTAAACAAATTGGTATCGTATGTTTTCCAAACTGTGTTGCGCTATTGACAAGAAAAAAGAAGTGTTACAAAGCTGGCCCTTTAACGATTTTAATCATATATACGCGCACTTCGTATGTAGCTTGCTGCCCCGCGAACCAAGCAGAAAATTCAGCCCGGCTGAAAAGTCGCATAAAAGAAAACCTAACCATGAGACTTGACTTACCAAAGGGATTAATTAACTTGATTTTAATGGCTCCTATAGGTTACCCGCTTTTACTAAGAATTGTGGCTTAATTAGCAGCCTTATATAAGACTACGAAAGTTGATAAAGTTGACTTTATCTTTCACATCCTAATGATTTTCATTTTCATCTCCTGACCGACTAGAAGGATCAAGTGGTAGTGGTCAACTCACCACTTTACGAGCTCGTGATCAAATGCCCAACACAAGCTCTTCACGTCTAGCACCAATGACATTTGTGTTGTAAACGAGAAATTTCTGGTTCAAATCTACACACATTAGCGATGTGTAGTGATGGAATATAGAAATATCCCAATATTAGACTTACTGCGCAAAACTGCAATGTTGCTTCTGCTTTTTTGTGACAAGTAAGTTATCTAAATTTTGTTTTAACGTATTTCGACTTGGTTCATATATGTGTATAGTTTCGATTCACTATAAACGCCTAATGCTGATGGCACCGGAATTAACACCGGAGCTACTTATATTTTTAAGTACTTTGTGCGTGCAGCAAGTGACAAAACCTAATGACTCATTGGAGCTCAGAATGGATTACGCTAGTATGATATTCAGGTTGTTTGGTTGTCAACCTGAAGATAAAAGGTCAAAGGTCACAAGCTAAGCAATGTGAGATTAGATATAGACGACTAAGTGTATGGGCAATTGTCATTTTGATTACCTACTTATGAGATGGTGATGAGAACAGGATTAATTTTCGAGGCATTATAGCAGCACAAAATTGAGGCGAGACTTCATGTGCAGACTATGACTTCATTAGTTAGTATGTTACTCAGGCTACCACCATATTTCTATCTCTTGCAGAAATCCGACGTAGCAATCCAGAGTTCCGCCCAGAAGGACCACTGATCATGAGAATTACAAGGAAGCAAAGTCCAACTGATGATGAGTGTGACAAACGATTCACTCTGTTGCATCCAGCAGACAATGAACGTAAAGCACTACTTCAGAGCATGCCAGATAAACTAGTAAGGATCATATACAACAAATCAATATATCAAAGATCAATAATAATAAATGTAATATACAATTTAATGTCTTGTAGATTGGTCAGCACATTGGTCAGCGTATACATCATGGATAGCATGAAGCTGAAGACAATTATGTTCTTTAGATTTAACTTGTATACGTCAGACTTCTTGAACTTTTGTTTAGCATTTCTGTTTAGCCAAATTATCTTTTAACAGAACAAATTAATGTGGCAAAACAATGAGCAATTTCTCACTTCTTGCATCGCAACTTGGCCATCTGTAATATGACAATTTCACTGTTTTTAAAGCTTATACTGTACACAAATACAACATTTGAATGTAATTAATAACGCCAAAATGATTGTAAGGTAGGATCACGTTAATACCATACCTTTCAAATTAAAGCTTTAGAGTGAACGTTTTTAATTTTTCAAGAAACAACGTATGGATGTCAGGACAGTGGAAGGCTTTGAGACATATGCTTACATGTTCCCGGGCTACCTCAGGCAGCAAGCCCGCAGATTCCAAGGCAAGTTTAGAGAAGGACTCAACAGCCTGGGAGTTTGTTATGATTCTGACGAGTTTTTCCTAGCTCTGAACAGCAAGCCGTCCAAGTTATTTGACCGGAAAAACACGATTTTGTTTCCAGCTAAGGAATGCGAGGGGAGATGGTGGAAAAAGTAAATAGCAAACCAAAAGCAGCTAAATATAATAATAATTATAATTTTCCATTATAGGAAGTGCTACAAGTTATCAACAATTAGATGTAAGACTACAAGTACTTAGAATAGAAGCTTTACTCTAATAATGACAAGCAAAATCCTTTACATAATTATAAAAATAAGAGTTAACAGTGACTGTATTACAGTCAAAACGTATCACGAAGTATGACAAAAATTGATCTCTGGCATGATTAATAATGATAAAGCATGTGACAGAAAGATGTCAACAAAGTTGCACAATTATAAATAAATAGTTTAACTTGAGAGCTGATTTGAATTAGTACACATTATACATTACATAATTATTATATAAGCTTTTAGCATTTCAGTAGATGAACACTGTGATCAAAATTATATATATATATATATATATAGTAAATTGTATAAATAATTTTAGCTTTAATTTTAGCCCTTTAGGAAACGCTTGTTTAATGAGTTATATAGATGACCAAATGTAATAAAAAATATTGTGACTAGATGCATAATGAAATAGATGCTACTCCAGTATCGTAATGTCGCATCAAACCGAAGTAAAAGAAATCCCATGCTCATGTAATCAAATGCACGCATTCTAAAAAACCAACCAAACCAATCGTAAACACGCTGTCCACCTGGGGGCAAGTCTTTGCGGATTGCAGAGGCCATATTATCTTCAGCCATCAAACAGATAGGAATCGTTAAAAAGCTCAGGTAATATCCACCATGGATTCCATGCCAGAATGCACTTACTAACATAGTTACAATTGTCCTGAAATAAATAGTTCGGGATTCAGGTGACTGACAGGAATATACTTTATAAAAAAAGCAAATAGACAAACAAAGTTTTACTAAGAACAGTTTATATATAGACATTAATCAGACTCTGTATTACACTATTCTAGCCCTGCAAAAATTGATAAGCAAAAATAATACAAGAATGGGAGAAAAAGGAATGTCTTAAGTCAAACTATTTCGTCTACTATGCTACAAATGGTGGCACTTGTATGAATAATGAAAAATTTTGAAAAGAGAAACAGAAGTGATATTTTGCAAAACACTAGGTTAAGATGCAAAGGCAAACTAGTCCTTTGACGTTGAACAGTTTTAACTCAATGTGCAATTTTTGTTTTCCTGCCTTACATGCAAAAACCTTTGATTAAAAACACACTTGTGTTCCCTTTTCTACTTTTTGGTGGCAACTTAATAAGTTTAATTAAAAACACCAAATTGTTCTCGCCAGTTGAAATGTGCAGCTAAAGCCAATAATAAAAACATTTTCATTACCTTTTGTACTATAAAGAATGTTATTATTATTTTAATGCAGCAGTAAAACATGGTCACGTCTGCTCCAATAATTCAGTCTAATTAGTGTGTCATGTGTCATGATTTTCATCTTCTCATCAATAAAATCAGGCTCTGTTTGCAAAATGAACCTTACAGTGTTAAAAAGGGAATGCGGGCAAACCTGTTTAAATTTTTTCATATGGTTTGGTATACTGCAAACCAAAATTTAACACTTAATGTTGAGCCTCTGCAAATGTTAAAAGGTTGTGGCAGGACTAGAACAAAATTGTTTATTAAACATAATTTTCTGAGACGAGGCACTAAACTTCCAGAAGTTATACATTCCTATAAATACAGACGAATTACTCAGAAGTAAGTTCACATCAGTGGCTTATCCATTTATTAACTAGATTATTAAACACTGTAAGGAGCTTTCACGGTCAAACACACATCATGACCATTCTCTTTCACACAGCCATTCCTCTTACTGTTGAAAAACTCAACTATTTCCTTTTTGTCAAATCCAGCAAGTACTGCCAATAACAGTTGCTTTATACACATCTTGGTGACTTAGTGATTGTAAAAACATTGCACATGATTGTTCCAGCCTGGAAGTTCACCTAGGCATTTTCTTGACTGGTGCTTCGGCAACCACCATCAGGCAAATGGCCAGACAGGTTCAACACTTGAAATAAGCTTTCTCATACTATCTGCTTCTCCACTCGGCAAGTTGTTTGGACAGAAGGAACGCTATCCATTAGTAAACTATGTCAAAAAAAGGCTCAATACATAATTTCATTTTATCAGGTGGCCAAAAGCAGTTTTGTTAATGATATTATAAGATAATAGCCGATTGTGTGTAATCAGCAAAATTTGAGGCCATGTCCTTAGATATTTCCAAATATATGAGAAGCTTTAAAACAACAAGTCAAAAAAATAAATGTCACTATCATTAAAACTTAGATCAAATGCTCTACGTGTCCAACATTTCCAATGTATACCAGACGGAGGCATTTCTTCCAGTTGCTCATAGAATTTCTCGCTTTTTTAAGGGGTATTTGGTCATAGCACTCAACATTTTTTGCCTTTAATACTTAACATCCAATGGCTCTCTCACTCTTTTTCATTAAAGGAATTCTGTCATTATAGTCCAGACAATTAAGTACTATTTTTTATTGATAACTAATTTTCATCAGTGAATCATCTTTGTAGTGAAGAACATGGCGTAACCCATTTGATTTGATTACTTTATTGTTTTGCTGACACACATTATACCTCAGAGTGGCTATTTTTCAATTGATGATTATCTGGCATTGTTCTGGTATCTAAATTTTTAATATGCAAAAAGCTTTTCGGCCATAACTTAAAAAACCACTAAGACTATATAAACTTGAGAGTTCCACAGCCAAAAACTAACGTATTGTGATATCACGCTGCGAAATTTTAGCTTTGCAGAATACTTACTTCTAATATTATTGTACACTGTGGCACTTTTTCTGTGAAACTTGATATGTGTATTCTGTTTTGGGACCTATATTGGGCGCTTGTTATACTTATATTTCACCCATCATACTTAATCTTATCGAATCGCTAGAACAACATCCCTTTGCCAATTTATGTAGCTTTCTCTTGCTCACATTACCAAAAATAACTGAGTGGCATAATGTGACAAAGTTAAGAAATACCGAAAGTGGTTACTAAATGTATCGTTGACATACATGTTAAACATTTGGCCTGACCATTCATCTGGATTTGAACATAGATGATTGTCTATGATAATGAGTTAGATTGCAGTAACTCCACAACCTTTTACATTGAGCAGGCACTGCTGCTGAGTGCCGGATCCACGCTTCTAGAGTGTTGAACTGTGTTAAAAAGTTAAATGAATATATAAGTCCATGTAAATCTACATTACATTTACCGTATAGGACGAAATGGAATCCTCCGATAGACATAAAATGCCAGCCAGTACTGTACACTCATATTCCAGCACTTCATTCCCTCCCTCACAGTGCTCACCATTTCGCAACCATAAGCATCTATATTATAGATTGTGTCAAAGTTAATCTCAACTTCATCAGAGCTCTTCTGCCTAAAATAATTCATAAATTAAGATAAAACAGATTTAACCTTATTTGCATTCTACACTTACCCAAAATGAAAAATATCTTATTGTCAGTATTGCACAATATAATTGCTTTTCTAGCAAAATTAAAACATTTTCTCTTTCACCAAAACTCTGAAAAGCCTGATCGCATAATCTTTGCAAATAGCATAATCTTTGCTAATGGCAAATACATCAGTGCCTCTCCACCAGTACAGGTCAGCTCGACCCATCTTTAATGTGCCTAACATTTTAATCAAAATAGTAATGCCATAATAACAAAAGACTATATGGCAATTGAAACTTTAACTTAACAGGAAATTTTATATTTAAAATTGTTATTGAATTATTTGCTGGAAAGGCTGAAAATGTCCAAGCACAATTATGACAAGCAATGCTGAATTTCTGACTCTTTCAACATGACATGACATGTAAATGTTACATCAAGACACAGATTCTGCATTAAATGTTGTGATACGAAGTATAGGCCTACAGACAGACAATCGTGTATGTTTTAATATAATACATAGAGGGCTTTCAGTTATTTCAGTATAACTAGTCATCAATAATAAACTATATAATATCTAAGATCGACTGATAAGTCTAAAAAGTATTCTAAATATTAGCAAAACTTATCATCACATTTGTTCTACTAAAGTAAAATTAATGGAATTACTGCTGCGTTTCAAAAATTTCCCTCATTGTTCTCATTTGCATGTATGACGTAGATGCCAACACCAAGGTTGTTTAAGCTTATTTTCTTTACAAGTGAATCTTTTTTGAATAATTAGATTTATCTATGATTCATAGTAGAATTCAAAAGTTTTAAAGAGCACTTGGTTAATTGGTGGTTTTCATTTTCTAATGAACTGTATTTAGCACTACCATTTAATAGCTATAGTAGAAGTGCCTAACAGATAACATAAACAGAATTGTGGTCACTTTGCACAAGTTTTTACAAGCAATTTTTATGCAACAAGCACAGCACACATTATGAATTCAAGAAAAACAGCATGAAAAAAGTACAATTACATTTCTGTCTCAAGGTTAGCATAAAGTGTAGGTCCTTGGCCAGTACGAGGCTTACAACTCTTTGGATAAGCTCCCAAACCAGCGCATATACAACTCATTTCAGCTACAATCCAAGCAATATACATGCGAACCCGAAACACAGTAAACATCGGAACCATGTAGAAGAGGCAATATGGAAATCCCCTTGCATAGAACTCATCAGTAGTAGCATACTAAAAGAACAAAAACAATTACATGTAAAAACAATAAAATGAGTCATAAACGGTAAATGTACTCTTATTTATGCAGCACAAAAGGCATTATTAAACTCTAGTCCAGTAATTAGACTAAACTTTAAATCCTTGCTGATATATGAACAAAGAATATCAAACTATTGACTGCTAAGCCAAGTTTTTTAGCCAAAGCCGCAGTATTGCATAAATTGAGAAATAATTTACTATAATGAGAGACACTATACAAAATGCTGTTACATACAATGAAAATTGAACCTCTGTAAGTCAACATAGCATCGTAAAAACAATCAGTAATTCATTATCATCAATCATCCCAAACATCACTTATTCAAAACATGTTTCAAATCTTCAAATAATCCATCATTCAAATAATTGAGGAAGCTTTATTGCGTATGATGATTGCATACACAAAGTTGTATATAACTTTCTACCAAAATAAAAATTCCAGAATGTGCTAGAAGATTCCAGGTAATCACCCTATGTATGTAATGAAATAATGAAAAATTCTTATATTAATTTAGTACTGATACATAAAACTCACTTCAATGGTGTAATATTGTGTCAATAGTAGATATAATATGCAATATACAGGTAGCCATAAAGCTCTTTTCTTCATGTTGTCCAAAAATTTGGCATCATGTGCATAAGATGAATAAAGCATGTCATGATATGTCCTGTACTTGTAATAAGGACCTAAAAATAAGAATGCTTTTCTGCTATTTTTGAAGTACTGATACACAGTACTCTGTAGTAAATGCCTGCTGCTATAATAATATCATAGGTTAATAGAAACAGAACATTGTAAAAGTATCATTGTAAAAGAATAAAAAAAATCAAGATGTGTATGTAACCCATTTCTTAGTACTGGACAGCTTTTAAACACAAGATGCAAATCAAGTCGTCCATTCAATTTTCAATTTCATTTTATTTCAGACATAAAAGCATTCATACAGTTAATTGCACACAGCAAATGATAAGAAGTAAATGAGAGTTAGTAGATAAAACCAATTAACAAATTAAAAAATAATGTGCATAGATAAAGTATAACACATAGGTCTCCATATTTAAATACGTCTGACAGAATTCTGCTATACAAGGATTATAGATATAATATACCCTCCATCTGCTGTAAAGTTTAGAGGTACGATACACATTAGACAGTCTGCAGCATCTCAGATAGATATTATTGCACATTTTAAGGTGTGACTCTAACGAAAAATTTTAAGGATAGCAAGATTTACCATTATTTCCCTTGCACTGCAAACGTATAGGCAGAGAAAATAATTACCTTATACATTTGTTATGCGTGTCTTTCAATTCATCAAGAGATTATGCAATGAACTTACTCCGCAAGGCCGCCCCATAAACCCTTGTACAATAAGTCTTAAAGAGTTTGATATCTAACCTACAGTGACTGAAATTTCTCATAAGAATATTAGCTTTAGCTGCTAGCATACATTTCTAACATCAATAATTACCATCATTATCACTGAAAGAGATGTTAATAATGTGGGCCCAGACATTATCTGTAGAGACAGATTTGATAACACAACAGAGACAGATTATGTAGTACACACTATAATTTGGAATTTTGCTCATACTAAATGGTTTAATAGTCAGTAATTTAGTTTTGTCAGTGTTAATGATGACATCAAAGTCATAAGCAAAACACTGATAAATATCAATTAGACTTTGTATAGAACTAATTGTACTAGTCATTATACAAACATCTTCGGCATGCATAAGATGATTAAGAATATGCCTATTTATTCTACAACCAATTTGTGCATTGTTCAGGGCTACATTAAGATCTTTAAAATAATAGTTGAAAAACCACGTTGACCCCACCCTGATGGACATCATTATGGACAGAAAAATATATAGACAGATGTACCCTAGCAAATACACATTGATTGATTACAGTAAAAGTATATTAACAATTTCAGAGTGATCCTGGGCAGTTCTGTTATCAAAAATCTTCAGAAATAGTTTATAAAAGTTGATACGGTCAAAGGCCTTTGAGGCATCGATGAAACACAGATTTATAGGAGAGTTCTTGTTTATATAAAAACCGAGAACTTCCTTAAGCACATTTGGCTAACAGGTACGAGTAGTATTTATTCCGAGTGAGTGCATTGTTAGGATAGATATACTGGGTACGAATTTGTCGATAAAGTAAAACAGTGCAGAAGAAAATAGTTAGGATCTAGATAGGGAGCAGCACAGGAACACTGCTGAGAAGAGGCAATGCCCAAACCTAGCACCAACAGCAAAACGACGTGGTGGCTTAATACCATTCTCAACTTTGTTAGAAAGAGGCACTTTACCATTAACTTTACTTTGCACAGCCTTCCAGAAATTGTAACTATCATTCTGCAGAAACCTATACACAAGCTTACCAGCCTTAATGGCTTCTTGCTGACCTATGAGATATTTGCAATATTGTTGTGGCTACTAAATCTGCTAAATTTGTAATCCGTCTTTAATTTTTCTGTATATCTTTGTCAACAGGTGTGCATCAAGACTTTATGAGGCCCTAGACTGATAGTTCAGTTTCCTCCGACACTATTATGGATTCATCGTTATTTATAAAATATGAACCGCAATGCAAAAATTACTTCTGTTAGTAGTACTATTACCTAGTACCTATGTTATTACATATATTTGCACAGTGCTTATATCGATAAAAACTGTGCAACTGCTTGTAGTGGAGTACTTCTTATTTTAAGAGAATAAGAATTTTTTAGTACTGGGTTCCTAAAATCTGGCGCCCTTTAAAATTTGGCACCTAGGCTACAGCAAAACAGCAATATACCTAATTAGCCTATTAGTAAATATGTCCTTGTTTTTTAATGAAAAGCATTGTAGCCACTTGCAGATAAGCTTGCTGACAAAGTTCATAACAAAACAACAATAAATGT
This sequence comes from Tubiluchus corallicola, assembly GCA_030141605.1. Classification (NCBI taxonomy): domain Eukaryota; kingdom Metazoa; phylum Priapulida; class Priapulimorpha; order Priapulimorphida; family Tubiluchidae; genus Tubiluchus; species Tubiluchus corallicola. The sequence goes on along the minus strand of JAQGDQ010000186.1, from coordinate 252,374 downwards.
GGATTAAATTTGTAGCCTATAGAAAAGAGATGGGTAACAGTTACAACAACATTTTATTTACTTACCAGTAAAGACTCCAAGTATGCAGTAGCCATACAAAACTATGTCCAAAACACTAGGATTGACGGACGTAAACTTGATTTGCAGATGTTTCTCTGTGTTGGTTTCCTCAATTTCAGTTTTTTTTGCTCTGTCTGTATCTACTATTTCGAAAGCTACACTTATCAACTAAAAAAAGAATGTCATTAATTGCGAATAAGATTCGTGTCAGTGCAAATCGCTACCAGCAACTCACATTACTTATGTATAATATTATTTTTAACAGCGCAGTTAATAGGTATAATAAATTGAAGGTGATGATATATTAAAGGAACAAATGAATATTTTAAAAGTAGTGCCTGAGGTAAGAAACATGAACTAGTATACAACTTCTTGGGCTACAAAAACAATGAGTAATTGGGCATAAAAACAATGAGTAACAGTGCAGAACAATTTATTACAATATTACAAGTAAAGTAAATAAGCAATAACGAATTTACCATGCCCTTAAAATTTGGTGTGGAAGCCTCATATGTCTCATACAGCCTGTAATTTTGAGGGATATGATCGAAGCAGTAACTGGAAGAACTGAAAGTCATCCAACACATCTTACAGATGTCTCGCACACTTATCTTTTTTTGAATACTGATTAATGTTTTTTAATCATTTTAGCATGCTCTCTGCCATTCAGGGTAGCCCCAATGCAACTGACTGGGTTGAGGACCAGTGAATCTTTCAGGCCATCCAGTTCAATTGAAAAAAATTACCCCAGCATTTTCAGGTCACTGCTCCAATCATACGTCTCAAGACAGATGGCTGCGCGAGATGCATTGAGCTCTCAATAAACTTTGAGGGCATGATATAGATTCTTTATTGTTTCTGTAGTACTGTGATGTTATAAATAGTTCTGTACTGTTGCTTGTCGCATCTGCACACCCTAGCAGAAGGTTATGTAACACCATATATATGAAAAAAAAAATATTTGTGATACAAAGCTATTGCCATACTTACCTTAAGTGTGAGTACCAGCTGAACAGCATTAGCAACTGGAGGCACTTTAGGAAAGCCCCAATATTCAGTTGATCGGAAAAACACTAAGTATCCAAAACACCACATAAAGCTTAAAATATGGCAATGTCTGAAAATAACAATTAAATAGCTTATTACATTTGTGACAGCCTGTACATATACTCTGTAGTTATTAGAGTAGGATAGTCTACTAATTATTGGATCTCAGTGTTATTACTGACTGAATTCATTTAAGTAACAGTAAAAACCTTAGCTTTCTAAGTCTTCCATTGCTGATCAGAAGTGCTAACCATTACAGCACAATAAAAAATATACCAAGCAATAATAATATTAAAATTAACTGGCTAATAATTAGAATGACATTAACAATTAGAGTGAATTACAGTCTAAGTTTTCTTTTCAAAAATAAACCAAGTTTTACATCACTATAATGGCCAACAAAAATTTGTATAGAAACTACTTAAGTAAATTAAATTATCAACTACTACCTTCGTAAAAACTTGATGATCATGCAAGTTACAACAATAGTACATAATGAATGCCATATCTGTTGACCAACTTGGCTGGTTATTAAAGTAAATCCAGTTATGCTCAGCACCCACTGTTTAGTTATTGCATCTTGAATCTTTCTTGAAAAATAGCCAACAATGATAGTGACAAGCAACAGAGAAACATATAGCCAATCATCAGGTGTCATCTTTAGAAAATTCAAAATCAAGATCCTGGTTTGCTGTGTTACATCACAATTAACCACCAAGCCCACAAGTTTGTAGTCGAGCCATCTGCACATTAAAAACAATGCATAAAATTTACAAAAGCACGGTTCTCAGTAGGGGATAACAACTAAGGTGCAGTTTGACATGATGATAAAACAAGTTGAAAAATCCAATGTAGCTTATTAATGCTCATAAATACCACATTGTTCTAAAAAATGCTTCAAACAAAAAGAAACTGCTCTCCTCTTGCAAGGAAACATTTTTCCAATAATTTCTACATAAACACAGTTAAACACAAAGATTCATTCAGCCAGAACAGCGAATTTTCTAAGTGAACTGAGGAAGCTTTGTTATGTGTGCCCTCCTGCTGTCCACAAGCTTACGTCTTTCTTTATCAAATATGTCCACAACGAGGTTTGTTTATTGGAAGATACAAACGATTTAAATTTCTTGCATTTTCAAGCTAAGCAATTTATGCATGTATATTATGTGGTAAAATTTTTTCCATATTCCAGTGTGTATACAATACAATGAATATGTATATAGAATTCAAAATACAATGAATGTTGTTTGGGCTGATTTTTCTTGCAACTGGCAATTACTTTTTGGAAAAATGAATTTGCTCGCTTAACCTCTGATCATGAAAGTATGATTACAGCATCGAACACATTATCATCTTATGATCAGAGACTCATTATGTCTAATAGAATTCTAAAATAAATCTGCCTCAAGACAGGTAATGACAGCAGTTATCTAGCAAAACAACTAGACAATGCTGTGCCAGTGGCTTGTCGGCAGCACGCCCGATCAACTCCAAACCAAAACGTCATCGTCATATCATGTAGCAATCGTCTAATGACATTACACAATCTACTTTCTGCCGCCACTAGCCACTATGAAGTATATTGCAAAATCAGAGATATTCCATAAGGGTTTTTTTGTGTGAAATCCATCCACGTGAACAAACTACCTCCCCTTGGTATCTTTAACGGGTAAATTGGTTCATGGAAAGTTTAAATAATTGGACTGTCAACCAAAATGTTAAGTCCATTGGTCCATTCCAGCAACATGGGAAATCACCGACTAACGCTCGAGTGCAGTATCCCTCTACCAAATTTCTACCCAATGGCAGGCACTCACATAATGTGCAAAGCATAATACTCTGAATCACTTTTTGTACAATTGATATTGATGCTATTTGACGCTGGTTGAAATTCGAGCTTACTGAATTTCCTCTCTATAGATGTATAGCCTTTCAATAGTTTGATGTACCTGTTGTAAGGTTTGAACCAGTCGGTCTTGATAATGTCGTTGCATGGCGTCCACTTGGGCTACTTTAGCTCCTTACATTCTAACACACGCTTTTTAGACTGTTTTTCTTTACAGCACGTTGGGCAACTGAGGTTACTTTTGTTACTACTTGGGCAATTTGCTTTAATGTTTATACTGTCATATTTATTATAATTTATATATTACAGATAATGTGTAAAATGTAGATATTCCTAGGTATTTCGTATAATACCCATGCATTTCGGGAAAAATATGAAGCAAATCTTTTTTGCTACGGATGTTTCACACTTATCTTGACGTTTTGTATAACAGCTAACATTAAATGTAAAATGCGTAAAATGTAACATTAAATGTAAAACAGTAAAATGCGTAAAGTGACTTTGGCAATGTGTAAAATAGACCTAATTTATGTTGAATCGAACTTTTTCCAGATATTTTATTCTTTACCTAGGCATTGTATGGAATTAATGATTTAGCCATGGTACTAAACTAGGAGTCCAAGTAACCCGGTGAGTTAATTGGTTTGTTGGAGATGGGCGCAGCATCAGCATTTCTGACATGCTACCCAATCAGATGGATCACTTTCCATATTTATGAAGGGTGGGCCAGATTCATTTAGTTCTTACAAATAATTACTTCATAAACTTGTTTGTGTGTAGAAATGTCCTCAGCGCTACGCACAGATTCGCTAACCTTACTAGTTTTCGTAAAAATCTTAAATTTGTTCGTAACTTTACGCAAAGCTAGTTTATAAATACCATGTTGTACGTTGTGCACAGTTAAAATGGCTGTGAGTGATGTTGTTATTGAAGAAGAGGGGGTTAATACGAAAAATTTGCTGTGCAGAAAATGAATTCTTTGGAATAGATTAAAATTAGACCTTTTGTATGAAAGCAATTTACAAATTATAGCCAGCGTGGCAGACCATAAGAACTTGTATCTCTCTCTTTCTCACTCTCTCTCTCTCGCTCTCTCTGTCTGTCTTTCTCTGTCTCTCGCTTTATCTATGTGTCTGTCTGTCTGCCTGCCTCCCTCCCTACCTACCTACTTAGTGCCTACCTACCCACCTATCTAACCAACCGATCAACCACCAACCTGTAAAATTCAAATTCACACATTCCCTAAAATAAAATTGGCATTATATAAAATGCCTAAGAACATTATATAAACTGAATTTTACAACTGAATATTTTTTTTAGACTAACTAAAATTTATTCAGCATTCTATAAAATACCGTAGAAAAGTAAATTCCAAATCCAATTACACGCTTTACCTAGACAAACCCTTGCATTATATATTGCCTAAGAAAAGTGTAAAAGAAACTGTTTTAGACACATTACCTGGTGTTCTATAGAATACGCTATTTCACACTTTGCCTGTGTGCATATATACATATATACAAATGCGTATACAGATCTGTGAATGGTTCAAACATTTTTAAAGCCACCAGAAGCGCTGTCCTGTCATAAACACTTTAGCATTTTTAACCGATCAGAAACGCCATACTAGTATATAAACAAAAACAAGTTTTTTGATGTCTACAAAAGTTCAAAAATGAGATTACTCGTGTGCAAGTTTAGGTCGCGGTTCATAAGATTATATTAGTTTTTCGTCCTCTCTTCACAAAGCAAAATATTCGAGCATCTATAATAATTATATAATTAAAATTTCTAACGACTGTTTGCAAGCGCTCATCGGGTTACATATTTCTGACCGAATTGCTCCACATTTGCAAATCCTTTGATTGTTCAACTGTCAGATTGTCATAATAAATCAAAACCTTCTTCGCAGTTTCTACAAGAAGGTGCAAGGCGATGGAATTTAGTGACTTATCGTCGAAGGTACCACCGGTACGCCTAAGTCATTTTTCAAAGACTGCTTGGTATCTTTCCTGGAATAAGGCTCAGGTTTCTGTAACAAGTGGTTTTTTTAGTGAAAGCAAAACGTGCATTTACGGAAATGAAGGCGGAAATGAACCGCTTTAGAAAAAAATCTTCTTTAGACGATCATGTGTGCGTCTATGAATAATCAAGGTTTGTGTATTAACATACTTACATATTTTTCAAACTGCATAACTGTATTTCATGCACCAGAAGAGATAAAAAATCTGAACAACAGTGATGTTATGATGTCATCACGTGACATCACTTAAATTTATTGCATTGGTAACCCAAATTAAATGAAGCTCATGTTGTCATTGCTGTGACTGGAAGTGGCACTGATGGAGCTTCCCAGAAATCCCAAGAAGGTTTGCTGTTACGTCATTAATTGCTTCTTAACGGTTCGTTACCCAACCTAATTAGACGTATCTAACGTGTCAATGCTACCTTCTAAATTACTAATCAGTGGTATAGCAGTAGTTCTTGAGAAATTCTCTACTATTTGAAGTTGTTAGCTTGCTTAGTTTGCTGGGGTAAACTGGGAGGTTTGGCATTTCACATTTTTAGCTTTTTGAAATACAGTGTACTTTGTAATTTGAGACAGACTTGATTTTTGAACTTTAAGAATTGGTTGTTAATAAACAAAAGGTGCATGTAGTGACAGCATTATGAAAACAAACTACTAACTGCATTAGGTGAAGTTATCATCAAGAGCTGTAACAAAATGATTGATAGGATCAGGTATTTAAACACAAACGAATATTTAAGAACATCCACATTCTGGAAGTTGTGTAGTTGTAACACTAATTATATTTAATAGCGTAATAAGATTTTTTTAAAGAATAAGTATTAGCGTAAACTTCAGTGATATCTATAAAATTTCATTTTTAACGAGAGGCTCATTTCTGTAATTGTTTCTTACATATTTGGGTTGTCTCAATGTTTATTTCTTCATGAGAAACTCAATTTAAACATTATTTCGCCAAATGCAAGGTAAAAATGGAGTTTTATTGGACGTTCCGCCTAACTGCGTTATCTATCGAGTATTATAACACAGTATGTAAAACAAACGAGAATTTTCCAAATGATTTGATTGGTATGATACGTAGAGAGTTTGTGAAGTACTGTGAACCACACAAATGCACGTTACATCGCTAGTGCACAATCCTTCAGTAGTACATTTCGCCACGTGGCACATTTCATCAGTCGTATATTTCGCCAATGGTACATTTGCAGTGATACAGTTCATTAGTGATTGTCAGTGTACCACTAGCGAAACGAAACATTTGTTAAATAGAAAGGCAAATAAAAGGGAATATGGCAGAGAGATTTTACTGGCGAAATCTGTACTGCCAAAATATACCATTGCCGAAATGTACTACTGGTGAACTGGGACACTAGCAAAGTGCACCACTGACAAAACATACCACTGGTGAGAATTACCTCTGGCGAAATGTGCCATTGGCAAATTGTACCACGGGCGAAACGTACTGCTGGTGAACTGTCAAATGGCGAAATGAGTAGATACCCAAGCGTTTAAGTGATCAGGTGCGTTGAAAGAGACTGCTAAACTCGCACATTGTGAGACACACGATTGGGTATGATGAACTATAAATTCAGTACATTTAACATTTGACGAAAAAGACAATTAATTTGACAAACCTATTGTTGTTTTGGGTGACCAGAGATTTATCTCCAGTATTTTTCAATGGAATGAGAAGTTATTTATTAGTCGTTAACAAAAATACATAACGAAGGTCGGCTATTTAATGAATTCAGCATTTTCACACAGTTAATGTTACAGCAGCACTTGCTGTTATTGTTTATAATATAAGTTACAATGTTGTCAACTAATAATGAAATAAACTCAAAATTAAGCGTCATAATATATTTTTGAACAGTTTAATCAATAAGCCTAGCGACTACATTAATGACAGTTTGTCTGTCTGTCAATCTGCCTGTGCTATTGTTATTAATAGCAAAACCGTTGGTCAAAAGCTCTTTGTGAATGAATTTTATTTTGATCTTTTGTTCCGCAGGTCAGTTGGTCAGAGATACGAACAGATGTTCCAACCGACAATAAATGCATGAATGTCTGTCTAGTTGTCTGAATGTCTGAAGAGTGTATGAATAATAGTGATAGAAAGATAAGAATGTGGTTTAAACAAGTTCTGCATAGCTCTGGCACACCACCTGCTGAATACAAGTACCTAAAACTACATCATTGTCTTATTGAATTAGGCTTACGACAATGATGTATTTGTAAATATTAGTGATGCTACGGATGCATAGCGTCGTTATATTCTGTGCACGTTACAACAATTACATTCGTGTACACAACAGGCAAACAATAAACGTATGTCGTCAGAGTCACCATTGTTGACCAAGAAGTAATTTCATAAATTGACGCTCAGTTGATAGTGATAGTAAATAAAATTTAGGATCCGTCATTGATGAAATTTGTCTAAATACTGGTTTTCGTAAACAGGAAGCAGACTGAAAAATACTGAAGGGTAAGCAACTTGCTTTTTTACAAATGTACTTCAACAGCAGACGTTGAGCAAAGACGATTTTTGACACGCTAGATCTGTAATCCATAAATGTCACACTGAAACATTTTTACGCCAAATCTTTAGAGTTTTTGTTGCTTGGTAATCTTTAAGTCAAATGAGCGAGTAAAATAAATTGTTTTGATAAGGCAGTTTGTTGCTTTGAACGGTTAAACATTGAAAAACATTGCGCCAGGTCCTGCCTTTGCGACAACTTTTAAGTACGTCTAATAATGTTGTTTTCTCAAAGGCATTGTGCGGCGATAATCCTTAAAGCGCCTCTACGTTTTAGCAAATTTGTACACTCAGAAAAACCAGGTACAAAGAATGAAATAATAGTGATGCTGCCGTAGCAAGACTGGTAATTGCGAGATCACAGCAATTGCAATTCGAAGGAACTGCTTAAAATTTTAAGATAAATTACTGATTCCCTTTCACACGGGTAGTAATTCTTGAATATTTTCCTGTGTCCTCTATCTAACTGTTGGTTGTGGGAAAGCGCAGTTTCTTACTACGAATTCACGAGGCTATTTGTTATCAAGGACATTGCATTTGAGTAATATTTAAAAAAATTATGTTAATCCGTACTATCATGCATACCACGCTTTGAGTTTTCACAGCATGATGTATTTTCAACAGCCAAGTACTAATCAGCAAAATGTCATATACCCGTAATAATTATATGAACGAAAGGGATATGGAAGTATAAAGTGCTACGTTCCAAAACAATTGTGAAAGATTTCAAAATGTAAATAAATATTTTAAAAAGTTTTTATGGACTAAAGGTAATCCAGAAAACGTAGTCAGTTACTGTGATATTTACTAACTGGCCTCATTCGATGAATTATTTTGTATGACATTTCCTATTTTTGCTGCGCACTAATTAGTTTATGTTAAAGATATTTCGTAACAATTCAGCCCGCAGGCATTACCAATTTTATCATAAGTAGTGTGGTCACTTGTTCTAATAAAGTAGTCAGATATAATCAAACTTCAACTTAAAATCTATAAAGTGATACAGATGCATCTATAACCAAACTTGACCAATAAACTTCATGATGCATTTCAACTGGAAGGCTAATTTAAATTGATGGAGACTGTTATAACTTACTAGGTAATGTCATTATATCTAATTCGCTGTAAAACATAATTATGAGCCTGATCATAGAGACTCAAAGATCTGCAAAAGATACTTATTTAATATATATGCACTGCATATAGCTACAGTGGCGAGGACTGCAGCAGCGGTGATGGAGAGTGGTGTTGCTGTTACTATAGAATCTATAGTATAGATGATCTATGTGAAAAATTTCTTATGTTGCCTAAACTTAAACTGGAAAATCATCAGAACGTTTACTGAGTGAGCTATTTGTTACCTGTACGGTTAGGACACCTGAAAGCAGACAGACTGTTGTTTGGTCGTTTTTTTTTCTATTCAGCCTTCGATTATTGACTTTTTCTTATAATTTGCTAACATACTGCAACGGATGAAACAATTATCAGACAAAAATATTATAGTAGATTTGTTGACCATACTGGTAATGCTCGTATGCCTTGTGATATTTAATGCACCATATAAGTTTGATAGAAATCATATTGAATAAGTCACTTCCAAACCTGATAATGTAACACACCACAAGTAAATTGTACTAGAAGCTTTCAAACAAATAATTTTAGACCCAAAAAAGTCTTACTAATTACAATATTAAGGTATTTTCTCTCCCAAAGAACAGAAATAACAAGGTCAAGCGATTTTTGTAAAATGGTATCTACGTTCACTTATATCCTCTATGTCATATTTTACCATGTTATGCTGTGCAGCCTCAGTTATTACAAACGATATTTATAAACTGAGGATACGAGAATAATAATAAATTAGACAAAATATACTCAGTCTAGTAGTTAGCTGCTTTTTCTCGAATACAATATTACTTAGCCGTGTTGAAGTTAGTGCGTTTCATAATTGCTTTAGAGAAAAAACGTTTAATGTAAAAAAGCTTGTGGTTTTACATATCAAAACTTATTTTTTAAAAGAAGAACACTGTTTTATTTGTAATTAAATTGATATGCAAACAAATTACCTTTGAAAATTAATTTGCCTTTACCATGTAATTATTTTATTTTATTTTATTTTATTTTATTTTGTCAGATTTCACAGGCGTCGGATCTGTTCACCTGTGTGATTTTTGACTCGAGTCAAACTTGCCAAATTCCAAATTCTTCCGTAAAGATACGGAATCCGTCAATTCCGTGGGAACTGGATTTCTCCAGACCCAACAAAACTCGCCTTTTCGATACCGTAAAGGTACGGTATCCACCGGCTACTCATAGAGTAGTCGGATTTCCCCTAGGTATAAACCTTTCACACATTTGGATGTAAGAACTCGAGTGACATCCTGCGCAGGAGATGACCTAGGTCTCCCTCCTTTGCCTTCCCAGGAACTTTCTAAACACCATACATGAGCCTCTAATCACCGAGCGGACTAGTTTGGCTCTGACGTTCAGAAGACCGAGTGTCTTCAGGAGAACGTCGTTCTCTCCTCCTGCCCATTCCCCACGAAAGCCCACACAGATGCCGTGCGACGAGGCAGTGGCAGAGCCGCACCGCTGTTTGACGGCATCGAGGATCGGTTCGTACTTCAGGGCCTTGTCCCTGCACCTGGCCCTAAGCGAGTAGATGTTTCCTGCTGCCGAGATGGTCGGATCGATAACGTACGTATGACCACCTTTGGTCGCCAGGATGTCTGGGTGGTACCTTGTTCTGTTGATCTCGAACCAAGGTTCCCTGACGACCGTAAAGCCCTGCCCCTTCAAGGCTTCGGCGAGCACCTCGCACAGTGCATTGTGCCTTCGTGATATGGCATTGTTTACTGTTATGCACTGTTGAAGTACGTGAACCTGACTCTCTGCATGTCTCCCGCACCTGCGACATCTCCTGATTGCATTGGGTTGTCCTCTCGTGGTGTTAACTCTAACTGGTAGAGAGTTGGTGATCATCTTGAGAACCAAGATATAATCACCCCCGCTCAGGAGTGTGCTGCTACGTAGGTAATGGGTACTCAGTGGGTCAGCAGACACGGCTGCAAAACCCTTCCCATGCACTTTACCGTTGAATGCCGATAGATGTTTGCGATCGTTATCCCTTTTTGCACGATTTATGTCTTTTGCGTTACTGTAGGCTTCGAGGCTCGCCACCCTCTTAGCCCACGCAAGCTCCCTATTCCACACTGGAGCAGATGCACTCATGTTCACCAGCGGATCTGGTGAGGCCTGCAATCGGCTGAGCATCTTGACTTTCATCAAAGGAACATCCTTTTCAAGACAAGAAAATCCCAGCCCTCCCTTCTTCATTGGCATGTAGAAGAATGCATTCGGGACATCCGTCGCCATATGAAGTATACGTTTTAGGCTTGATCTTATAAGCCTGTCTGCTCCCTTGAGGCCATTCATATGAACCTCACATATACGGAAGTGGTATGTCAGACGCGGAATCACATATTGTCTGATCATATCCACCTTTTGTTGAGGTTTGAGTGGTGCCCCTTCCACTCTTATAAGCCATGCTTTAAGAGACTTGGTGTCCATGGTGGGTCGTCCCTTAGCAGTCATAGGAATTCCCAGGTATTTGTATGCGTCACTGACTCCCAGCATTGGAATAGGAGTCTGGCTGATCTCCCATGTGGGTTCTATTAGCACTTTCATAGCCTTTCGCCGGTATGCCTTGACTAGTCTCATGGCTTTGCATTTGTTGGCGTTTAAAGCCATGCCTCGTTTCGTGAAGAAGCCATTGGCTGTCTCCAGCAAAACTCCCATGCCATGTTTTGAGCCTAATAATAAATTAGACAAAATATACTCAGTCTAGTAGTTAGCTGCTTTTTCTCGAATACAATATTACTTAGCCGTGTTGAAGTTAGTGCGTTTCATAATTGCTTTAGAGAAAAAACGTTTAATGTAAAAAAGTTTGTGGTTTTACATATCAAAACTTATTTTTTAAAAGAAGAACACTGTTTTATTTGTAATTAAATTGATATGCAAACAAATTACCTTTGAAAATTAATTTGCCTTTACCATGTAATTATGTTTTTACTAATTGCTTTCTACTTCCTATGAAATACGGTAAAATCGTTAAAATTACTGCGCGTTTAGCTTATCGGTCAAATCTTAGTATTATTCATGTGCTTAAGCGCCCCTGACCGCGAATTTTTTACCAGTATCAATTCCTGATTTTAAATTGCTTCATTGTACACATAACACGCATCCATTGTTTTCTATGTTTCACTAGCAAACAGTTTTTTCTAAATCTCCAGATTGTTGTTACTCACTATAATGTATAAACGTTACCTCCATTACACCTGGTATTGTTTGGTTGTAACTATACAATTTATCGCTTCACTGGACCAACAACAGCTATGCTCATTGCTGGCTAAGTCAATGGCGAATTCATATTCAACACAAGTCGTGAACAGAATCTGAAAATTGGCTCCTACCGATTGACTAACGGTAGAGTCATTTAGAACACGCACAGAGAAATATTTATGTAGTTTAGAAGTAATTTTTCGTTCTCGTGAACTAGTGTTTTTTATGGTAATGTTTGCTGAGAATTCGCACAAAATGTGATCTCGTAACACGTGCGAAGTCAAATATTGTGTTTTGTGTGTACTTGAACCTTTTTGTCTGTTGTAAATCTCAAGCGAAAACTAGAGTGCACTATTTCTTGGAATGGATTTTTCAGAAGACAAAGTCGTCTCTTCTGACGGTATTTTTGATTTTATCAAGACGTTCGATGCCAGAGTCTTGAAATTTCTGGATTTAGGAGACCAACTGTCAATAGGACGATTGGGATCAAAACGTAAATCTATAAACTCTCAAGCTTACGAAAAAAACTGGGTAAGACCTTTTTGGATGTTTTCATCATTTACTTCTACGAGTGAGTGACATGTTGAGTTCAGTCGGGTTTGTTATTTTTTATGCTTATTAATTATTATTCTTGTTGTTTCTTCGTAGTTCCACTTCTCCAGCAATTGTAAAGCTGGTTCAATGAAATTTGGTAGGGAAGCAGATAGAAGGGACTAGGTCATAGGCACTAGGAAGAAATAGGTCAACGTCACTCGGCCCAGGAATATTCGTTCTGTCTGACAGACTTTGACAATTTGCTGCGAAATGCTACAACGATCTCAAATTTTTGCTCTGCTGGAATTTCTGACTTCATGATCTCGTTCAACTTCAACGTGAAACTATTTGAATAATTAAAATTAAGCTTAAACGAATTCAGCATGGTTGTGGACGCGAAGAAAAAGCTTTACTGGGTAAGATCAGCAGACCCAGGCTATAACTATGTCACAAACACGTTTTGAGATTTTTGAATTTCGTGCTGACAAATTGTTGCACCAAGTCTCATAATGTAGCTCTTTGGTTGGGGTGTTCCAATTACTTTGTTAGATTAGTAAAACCTGTTTATAGAGTGGAAGTGAGAACACCAACAGTTTAGTTAGTTAATAATCACAAAAAATATTACGTACATGTATTTAAAATTTATGTCAAACATGCACAATGTGTTTACGAAAAGGCAATTATGAATCAAACAATAGAGAACACTTGAATATAGCTGTGAATGCACAAGAATGCGGATTGGTGATTTAAAACTCTAACACCTTTCGCTAGATTTGCAGTAGAGATTATAATGTACTCTAATTAGTACAGTACAAGCTGTTTAAAAACTATATGAATTGTGAATTTAGCTAACGCACACTGTAACACATATAAGTCATTACAAACTCGTTTTGAAAGCGCACGTTTCTGGGTTCAAGTCTTGGTTATGTGAAAGTCTTCAGCGCTACTTTCTTCTCAACGTTAGGCTAATTCTTATGCCGCTTAATGTGCAGGCGGATAATATTAGTCAAAAAATTTATCAACGAAACTAAAACGGAGTTCGTGAGTTTATAAATTTAGGTTAAAGTTGACAAGTTCATCTTGACGAAAATGCAAAAAAGCTCATCTTCACGCCATGTCGTGTTGGAGGTCAAAGGGAGCTCAGAAGATCACTCTATGTAGCAGTAAGTTGAGATGCAGGATGATTTTGGAATGTTACATGTCATTACACGTTATAAACTATCTGAGATTTAGATCAAGGTCTTACATTTAAAAATGTAACATTTTTGCTCATGACTCGCACATACTATTCTAGTATAACTATTACACACCGAGAGAATGAGGGGAGGTGTTGGGGTCATAACAGACGCCAAAGGCAGCTGAAACTTGGTATCCTAAAAATGTGTGCAATTTAAATTATAGAGTCAATAAGACGGTATCTTATTTTGATTTAATTTTTACCTGAAAGGTGCGTCTGATTAAGTGAATTAGGATCGAGGCATTCAAAAGTAAGTCTGGACCAACAAGGATTCGAAATCATAACCTCCTGCTTACACGACACTCTAACATTTACACAGGTGCTCTAACATTTAAGCAACTGGGCCAACCTGGCAGAGCTGGTCCGAATTCTCACCTTAGTAGCACACAGTTAACCAGAGCCACATGTCCGGTACTAGTGATATATCGTATAGTGCATAGTGATGTTTTGAAACAGTGAACACATAACAGGGAAAGTCATAACATGACACAGACCCCGAATTCCGTGTACCCTAAATGCCAACTCTTATCTTTGTAATCTAAATGACAACCAAAAAGCAACTGAGGTATTTTATGTTGGGCGAAGGACAAAATGTGTTATAGTGCTATTGATAATTTTTTGCAGTAGCGGTTATTAAAATTTCAAGTATTGGTAGGCGTTGCTTTTACAAGTGCCTTTACAAAAGCTTGTAATTAAATGCAAAACTTCGTTTATTTAAGGCTATATTTTTACTGTTTTTGGCTTGGTTGTGCGATACCCATTCAGACGCGGTCAATTAAAAACACTGTCAGTGTCTAGTGTTGAAGGACCGTGTGGGCGCTGAGAATGACAATGAAATTTGAAAGTCATTCAAGTTTGATGATATCAAGCTAGTCTTAACATTCGGCAGTGTCGGTCGTCACTCATGGAATGAACAGCCAATAATAATAATAATAATAATAATAATAATAATAATAATAATAATAATAATAATAATAATAATAATAATAATAATAATAATAATAATAATAATAATAATAATAATAATAATATTCCATTTTCAGCTGGTACTAAACCGCGCTTTGTCACCAACAAAAAGCTACTGTATAATACTTTGTAAGTGAATGATTGCAGACATTTCTGTGACTATATGAATCTGAATATATATGATGTAATTATATGAAGCTGGAGAGTTAAAGCTGCACAGGGAAATGCAGTTGCACTCCGTGTCTAACATGCAAAAGCGCAAACTATAGTGCTTTCATAACCCGGTTTTCTGCATTACATAAAGATGAAAATTTGCTTAGCAGTCGATCATACTTAATGTTATCGAATACAATTTAAAAATTCATTTGCACTTCTGCTCTTAATTTGCGAATATTTTTATAGTAATTTCTTGCTTCATTTCTTTGCCAAAACCACTTTGTTTATTTCCATTTCCCGTTTTAGCAAGCGCTAAAACGAAGCGGTGCTATGTTAGAAGTGAAGACATTTCTTCAACAAAATATAATTATGTGGAAAGTAACCGTCAGTGAAAACTGAACATATGGACGAGCTCAGTGTTTTGAATGTCTTCTGAATGTCATTCTTTTGACTATCAGCGTTTTGAAGCACCATATAAGACTATAGACATTATAAACATATTTTCATTCTCGTTGTTGTTTTGTTTTTGTTGTAGCTGTTCGTGTTGTTGTTGTTGTTGTTGTTGGTGGTGGTGGTGGTGGTGGTGGTGGTGTTAATGTAATAACTTTTTAGCCAATTTTTATATTACGGCTTTACAATTGAGGAACTTCGTCTTCTATTTTTTACATAAAAAACAATTCTATGGCAATGCTAAATGAAAAATAAAATTTTCTCAAAATGGATTCCATAGCAACGATAAAGTTAAGTGCACACGGTTTAAGAAAAAACGCCAAATAAATGCTTTTCGACTTATTTTGCAGTCGTTTCGTGTTTTCTCAGTTGCATTCGCACACAGATGGTACGTCCCGCCCACCGAAAAGGAGAAACAAAAAAAAAACGCGTGGAAAACAGAATTCTCAAGCAACTACGGCACAGGCAATCGTTTTCTTCAATCACAGTCTAGTTGGTTGTGGCACCATATTTTCCGTGAAACGACAGGCAAGACGCTTGTTTTTGTTTCGCATATCAAGCAGTGTTTGATTTGCAAAACCAACTAGATTTTTTGTTTTTCTCTAGCATGTATGGGCGTCAGATTCGTTTCATGTTTTTCCTGTCCGTGTAAGATAAGCTTTAATGGTGTTCTAAACAACATACAGGCAACTGGGGCCAGAAAACCCAATTACCCAATGCTTCGCATTCCGGATTAGTGTTTCAGCAATGTTTACGAATGCTACTTTACTTCTTTTAGTGGTCTCTTTTTCATTAATTGATGGCTCCTTGACGTATTAACATAACAAGCCTAACAAAGTACAGGGCGGTGCAGTAAAGTTTAACATTTCACCATAAAATGCACATTGGCCCTTCATGACCTTAGAAAAAACTTAACTATTGTCTTATCTTTCCTTGTTTAGCCAAGCAGCGTTGACGAAAAGCACGTTTAGCTACTATTATCTGTTTTATGATCATGCTTGAGTGTCTACAGATTTTAACCTATAGGAAGTCATTGTGTCTGCTTGTTTATGCGTCAAAAGTTAAAAAAAAATTGTATCACGTCGTGGCAAAATTACACGCTGTGAGTGGCATACTAGCCGCTTTGAAAAAGCTTCCTGATTAAGTTTGTTCAGGATTCTTGGACAAAATTTCACCAAATTATTTCACAAAAATTCTCAGCGCTTAATAAAATTAACACACACTTTACTTAATTGCTGGATGATTTTGATTCTTACCTATTTAGTGTTTTATTTTAACTTTTTTTGTTGATATTAAATTAATTTGGTTATTATTAATATCGTCCTTGATTTAGATAGACACTGTTAGATAGAACGTCGTCTTTGGTTGTGCATGATATCTGTATCTGCATGAATAATAATGACGTTTTGCAATGATAATGAGCAGGTAAATAATGAAATATGAGCAAAAATCTAATTCAAAAAGTAAGATGTTCGCTTTGAAGTATTTTGACATCAGACATAATTAGGTTGACTATATCTTCGAATTAATGAAACGCAGCCTGTTTAATTATTGGTTGAAATTGGCATGTTATGCAAAAGTATGTCAAACAGGTATTTCATTAAAATCTGAAAGTTTGCAAGTATTGAATGAATGCTAGTCTGTTCTATTGGAATGTTGTTTTTAACACGTTACAAACTAGTACTGCGGAAAATGATTACAGGCCTATTCAGCCAACATACGCTCTTTTTCATTGCCTCCACTTGCTATGAGACGATGATCTCACGAGTCGACCACGTTTCTGGTAGCTCCTCTATTTCTTCTCAGCACCTTTGTAATTCGCATGCATTAATTTACAAGATGGGATGGTTTGGGGTGATGGTGCTGCTGCTGCTGCTGCTGCTGCTAACTTGCCGTGCAATAACTGTCCAAGGCATTTTGTTGTTAGCTGCGCATGGCATTGTCGGATTGATTGATAGTTAAGCTATTAAGAGTTGAGAGTTAAGGTGTTTGTAGAAGTAGCGGCTGCTATGAGGGCGGCTTTTGTTATATTAGTATGCTTGAAAACGTCTAACGGGCGTTGCAGACATTATTGTAGTATATCAAGTCAGCTACAAGACTAGTCTTCCAAAGAGGCATTAGCTTATATATGTTTTATTTAATATGAGTTGCTTGTTAAACTCATGTGTATAGGTAAACTAGTACAGTTTCCCACTGTTATCAATTTAGGTAAAAGCAGTAATAAAGAATTTCCGATTTCCAAAAATTTTTATCAATATATTTCATGAAACTTTCCTATACGTGAGTAACATTAAATCCAAAATAAATGTAATATCATCACGCTCCAAATAGACGACAACAAAATATATTTGTACTTGACCCAGCCCTTCATTCATGCAATGACTATTATTGAGTGTTTGTACCAAGCATTGAAGAATTTAATCACTTAATAAATGCATTGTTCGATTTTCATGTATTCTTAATTAGTTGCGCGATTTATCGTGCTTTAAAGAGTGGATTTATATCAATAAATGTCACGCATGATGTTATTTTATTCACTTTCGGTGAAGTTTAAGATTTTATTTAATTGGTTCAACAAAAGGAAGCGGGTGAAATTGTGTTGATTTATTTCTGTTATCAGTAAAACGGTTTAATGCAAGGCTCTTGTAGGTAGGATTAGAGTTAAATTTTTTAAGGCTTAACTCTTCATAAATGCGGGTTATTTCACGTTTACATGTAGTCCGGACATTACTAAATTCATAATTTCAGCTATCCAGTACCAGACTCTAAAACAATGAATGACTTGTTGATTTTCTTCCAAATGAGGAAAGAATTGTTGCAACACTTGTAGGACAATTAATGCTAAATCCATTACAGCTATTTTAACTACTAATAATTAAAGCAATCGTGATAGTGATTAATATTGATTGAGTTTAAAGTAATTTTTAACCACCCCTATCAGTTTCCGAAGAATATGGATCGCTTTGCGTCCTCGAATGATAATTGTGTTGGTACCACTTCAGAACAGAGCTGAACCATTTGTTGACAAAGTGATTTTTTATGTTGTTAAGTAACCACTGATCTATTTGCTAATTCTTAGCTTTTCAGAGTGCTCAAGGCTCTGATTAGCTTTGGTGAGGGTGGATCGAGGAGCAACAGTAACACCCCTTCGCAGCTAAGCTGGAAAAATATATAAGCAACAAATTTTGATTTGCGAAAGTCATGTGTCAATAACTTGCAATAATTTCAAGTAAATTCTTTCGACTATTAGGCAACCATTTACAGTCTGTAAATGATACCACAAAGCTGATCGTTAGCGGATATTTTTTACCCCACTATCAAGTTGTAGAACACTTTTTTGATGGGTGCACGACAGCATAATTATAATCACAGTGTTTTCTTTCTAGCATTGTATTTACACGGACAGGCTTTGGCGTTAGGTTGGTTCCTTGTAATTATCCACTTTGTAAGTTAGTCGAATATAAGGTCTCAAAAAACCAACCGTGCTGCACTATATCCGAATCATGTTTAAAGATTTGTTCCTGAATTCATTCAAACCGAACTTGTATCTAAAGTTAAGTGGCCGTTATCATTTTTCGGCTTTTTATCCTTCAAACTTTCACCAAAATTTTGTATACTGATTACATGAGGCACGATTAATAATGAACCAAAATAAATAGTTATTATATCAGCTGAATGTACAATTCTGAAAACAATGTCGTTTTATTTCGAATTCTAACCATTGGCACTTGGTACGTTATTAAAACCATATACAAAAGGGCTATTGAAATTAAGACTTAGTACAATTACAATTTTGCTTTTTTATAGTTGCAAACATTGGAAAAAGTTTGTAAAAGCTACAGGTTATTTTTAGAAGAAAGTAATTAGTTTCTTAAATCTACAGAACGAGTGAAACGCTCGTAGTTTTTTTAAATCAGATGGGTGACTGCGCCCATAAACGAACTTTTCTCTTCTCAGGTAGCGGTTGTTCAGCTTGTTCTACCTTCTAAAATTTAGTTCGCGCCGTGGAATTGTATTGTGTTTTTAATCTATTTCTAATGGTTTATCACATGTAATTGACATAAATCAATAACACACTTGATGTCTAGAATTATTGATAAATCTCAGACTTTCTTAGTTGTTAATAAATATGTGAGTATGAGAATCAAGTTCTCTGTGTGTGTGTTGTAATAGTTACTGTAACAGTGTTTTTGCTGAATGCAGGGGACCAGATTTTAGCGAAGAACAAAATTTTGTATACTTTCGTGTATGTCATGACTGTATTACATATTCTTCAAATACCGTAACCTATGAAAAAACGCTTATATCGAGCACACAGCTGTACGTTGAACTAAGAACCTTAATTCTTATATATTAGACCTTCCACTTCTAAAAGTGTTTATTGTCTTAACGATCTTGGCCGTTATTTTGACTAATTTTACTAAAACGTGATTTGACAAAAAACTGGGCACGGTCAGTCCACAAGCATTAAGATGTGCAAGAAGCTTAATACTGTAAGGTGTGTGAGCGCTCGTTGACTTCCAATGATGCTTAATTTTTAAATAATTGGACGTGCCCACTTACAAGCGTTCAGTATTTTTTAAATACTTTTGTCGGGTAATCTCCAATTAGTTTTAAAAAAGTGCCAAATGTCTTGACTAGATTCGGAAAAGCGTGATATGACAAAGAAAAAACTCTGCACGGAAGTTGTACGACCAGTAAGATGTGCACGAACCTTGTTATTCTGACTGCTAATGTATACTCAGAAAACTAACTAAGGCTTAGCAAGGCTAGACACAATGCGATGAACTACATTGGAATCCATTTTCGTTGACTTTAAACAGCCACGTTAGTCATCTATTTTTAACTACTCACAATAGCATAATAGAAGGAATTTACACGATATTTAACTTAGCTTAAAATAAAACGTTATCTTTTACGTGGAGTGAAAGAGAGTTTGAGGCGATAGACAGCAAGGAATTAGCACTTTACAATAGTAAATTTAAAATGGTAAACTTGCAGCCAAACATGTATTTTTGCAAAAATGTTAAAAGCTCAATCTTCTGCATGAAGTTTTGCTGAAAGAGAATTTCTCTAGTGCCAAGATTACTATTTGTAACCCCTGATAATGATACTGATCATACCAAAGCCAAGAGGAGACATTGACTTCTATTAAAATAGATAATAGACTTAATCATAGACTGCTTTGCATATCATATATATATATATCATGATGTTTTGATATCCTTATACCTTGCTAATCAGTGGAGAATTTTACTTAATTATTGTAGCTTCAAAGCATTGAAAACAAAACAAAAAATCACGATGGCTGAATGTGTACACATCTAAGCGTATATATTGCATAATATAATTCCTCTTAACGATCAAGCTAAAACTTTTGTCTGTGGTTCAGCAGTCCAAATATGTCGTGGAACGTATGCCTAAAATTATAGACTTACTCATTATACTTGTTCGCAGTTATAATTTTTGAAATGTCTATAATTTTCAAAATTACCTGAAGTGTACATGCGCACACCTTAATTTTCAAAATTATTTTTGCCTCAGGACAAACAATAAATCCCAGACCAGTACTGTGTGACGATTTACGTGTTAATGGAAAGTTACTTCTCCAAGTCTTCAGGCACATACTTCCCATATAAAGTTAATAGATATTATTGTCAGTTCACACTTTGACTCCCTCTTTACAAACAGGCCCACTGGCCCAGTTTAGTAATTCAATAAAACATCACAGGTTTGTAGAGCTCAAATGAGACCCAGACATTTTCAGATATCGTACGTGGCTTCTGACTTCCGCCACCCATTTCAATGCATTACTAACCTGTCATCACCGCTGTGCATTGATGTTTTGAAACCAAGCCCAAGTTGTTTCGGCACAAGATGCTTCTCTCAAATCTAGCTTATAGAATTCGCAGTACATTTAGATATGTGCGAGCAGTGTGTGCGCATATATGTGTGCAGTATATCCCAGTGCAAAAATGTTGCCAAATATTCTATAACACATTTAAAGAATGAGGGACTTTTTTGAAATAAGAATTAAAACTAATTTGGAACTTCTGTAAAATAAACCACATATTCACGGTGCACATGCAATAATTATAATATCTAATAAACAGTCAGAAGGCCCAATAAACACGAGTTAAGCTAATTTTTTAACTAAAATTTAATATATTTGTTTATGTATTTCATTGTGTAGGCCTACTTATATGTTGCGATGATTGAGTCGCATTTTTGATCTGTCATCTTGAGTTCTAAATGGCAGCAATAATATTGTCTTACAGAAAAGGCTGAAGATTCGTAAGTTCGCAACAGATCGATAGGAAAATTCAGAATGAATTCTCTGCGTCGACTGATCTGCATCAATTGAAAGTCGGATTTTCGATTTACCATTTTAAATTCAACATGACGTCATTGGCGTCATTTCTAATCTGCCACGTAAAGAGTGAAGTGAGGCTCTGGCCAAAACGCTCTTCTAGTTCTCTGTCTGGCAGGGCTTATTAGAATTTTCGAGAAGGCAGGCCCAGCCATTTTTAATTTTTGCGAGTTTGTAATTGGAGGCAGCTATATGTACAGCTACTGTAATTAACAAGATTTGCACGTTAGCTATTTGTTAATTCGAAAACTTTAAAGCCATTTGAATTTTTATTCATTAAGTTGAAATTATCAATGACCATCTTCGAGGTGTTGCAGCTTTAAAACAAGAAATGGATTCATAATTAACAGGGCTACAGTATAATTATTCATTTGAATGTTTTGCTAACCTAAAAAGCAAACTCGGTTTTTCGTTTTTTTGGGTCTTGTATATGCTCAAAAAGACATTTTTATGCTTCAAAAAGGAAATTTGAAACAAGCGTCTCAGATTTACATGTCGCGTTTACAGAAAATGCGGTACTGGTGGTGTAATTCAAAGAAGGTCACATTAGAAAGTTTGCCAAGATACTCTATAATTAATGCATGATATACACATATATTTAAGAAATCAGAAATAGTAGTGAAGTCCTGTTTTCAGGCACGCAACAAACTTTGTTATTGTTCCATGAGTATATAATTATACACAACCTAACCTACATTGTGCAGTTGTTTATTGTCTTGACTTTCATTTTGGTATCCGTAGCGTGATCGTTCTCGAAATGTGATCTAGTCAGGCAGTATTTCAAGGATTAGTGCAACTCTTTTTTGCAAAACATGTAGATGGTGTACGAGTGTAGTTTATTTTTTGTTTTAATAATTTTGTATCACATTAGTTATCCCGACGAATATAATTTGTTAGTTAGTGTGAATCATGCACGAGGATAAATTATCAGTTTATAATTTGTAACGAAAAATTAATGCATCCTTTTTAAACAGCTGTTTTGTTTTTCAATAACAAAATTTTAAAACAATTTGTTAGGGCCTAACTAATTATCATAGCAGGCGTAATCAAGTTATCATATGTTTCTTATACGCGCTAAAATATAAGCTCACAGTAAGTTAAATATTTTTGCCTAGCACTTTCGAGAACCGTGTTAGTAAAATATTACAATTTCAAAATCAAATGCAGAAGAAAATTTAAAAAGTAATTTCTGCTATGGCTGTTAAATGTTTACTGTAGTTCGTGTGTCATATCTCATTAACTTTTTTCGTTTCTTGTTAATGAATATACATCCCACAGTGTATAGCCAAAACCCACTTTGATCTCATTACGTAGAAGCATTGTATCTAAAGATTTCTAGTCAGTCAGCTATATCATTATTGATTGTTAAATTCACTTTCGCTGCCACAAAAATGCTTGCTATTTATGCATTTAGTGAACTATCCATTGTTCTGATACAGTACCGTTAATAGAGTGAGTGCATGGTTACAAATGATGAGTTTAGTTGTACTCCAGCTGTAATAGCTGCATATGGCGTTCAGTCATTGATTACCTGTGATTACTTACTACCTGTGATGCCTGTTTAAATTATAATGATCATCCTGCTTAGCTGCATGCGCATGTGTACAAATAATTCTTTGTCTCGTTTAAAAGGCTGCACCTGTCTTCGTTTAGTTCTTTTGAAAAAAAAATCTGGCGTTAAGCGAGAAATGAATCAATGAACCATCTCAATAAACCAGTTCAATACCTTTACAGTAGCTAATGAAAAAGCCAGCACTAGAATAGACCTATTTAATTGTTATACTTTATTTTTAATATTTTTATAAATATTCAAAGATGTACTTACAATCCCAAGTATAAAATGTGGCAATTTCTGCACTAACTTAATTACATTCTTTCTTGTATCAAGATTAGTTTTTATCACCGTACAATTACGACATATTCTAAAATATTAGAACAAGGGCAACATGTACAGGACTGTATGAACGTATGTTGCCCTCGCATTTGGCATTCTATTTTCTATTGTTGTATCTTGGTATAGTGCTGTTACTATCAGTGTGTGCAAAATAAAGCGATTCTCATTCTACTCATTTACTTGTTTAGCTAACTAAAAAAAGAGTGCAAAAGATTGAGGGGACGACAGTGGGGTCGATTTCGCTGAACAATTTGTTTAGTTTCTTAATCATCCTAAAATGCCGCTGGCCGGAGAGACAAGTGTAACAGCTGACAAGGCGGCATAATGGAAGTGCCCACGTCTGTCTTTTTAGAAACAATTATTCGTGCAAAACAAGCTCTTAAGATTGGACTTACCTGCTGTTTCGATTATTGGGTCAGTATTAGTTTTAATACTATACACAGGTTGTTTTTGTAGAGGAATTTACTCATTTTAGTAGCATAAAGAATAAAAAGGTCAGCAATCAGGACGACGACCACGATAAATCATTTTGCCACTTAAAAACTACTCTGTATTCATAGGCGTACCGGCCGATTTTTCCGGGGGGGGGGGGGGCAGAGCCATTTTTGCCTGAAAAATTCGGGGTCAACCTCGAGACGAAAATTGTCTCACCCAACCTCATGATCAAAAAAATGCCCGGATTTCGGGCACTTCATTTGGCGGCATGTAGCAATTTCGAGATTTCTTTTTATGAAAAATATCATTTTATTTTTTTTTCATCATTTGACTTGTACCCGAAAATGATGTGTTTGCCCTAATCCGTGGGGGGGGGGCTGCAGCCCTCAGCCCCCTGGCTCGTACGTCTACGTCTGTAGTATAATTTATAATCCTAATATCAAGATTAATACTAATGACAAACCAAACCCACATTTAATTAAATTTTGAAACCACACTTGAAAAACAGGAAGCTTACAAAGTTGGAACGCAGCCTACGTTTATACCAGGGATTTTCTGCTTATAAGGAGATATCTTAGACTGCTAGACTACGTAGGAGCGCGTAGAAAAAGATGGAGCATGTATATAGTCTGTTTGCACTAAAATAAATATCCATATTTTTGTTATGTAGATCTTCTGAGCTTACAAGGATGTTGCGGAAAATATAGTACCTTCAGTGGTCGTGCGACTCTTTACATTAGATCTAGATCTATAAAGTACACATTGTAGAGTACTTTCTGACTGGTGTAAACAGGGTTTAAGTTAAAGTAAACGGCAGAATTGTATGTCTCCTAAAGAAAACACTAAACAAAAAGAATTCTTAAAAATAATTTTCAAAAACATGAAAATATAGTAACATATTAGAATTTCTATTAGTTCGCACGTTCTAACTCACGAGCTATGCGAAGTAACGCTGTCACTTGACAACCTTGATAAAAAGCCATGGGCTTAGTTCTTCCTAACAAATAACTGTTCTGCTAACGATTTAATGGGGGTACGTTAATTATTTTGACAGGTAATTTGTTTGTGTATAAATAATGATTTTCTTTTTCTAAGTCACTGAAGCATTTATTGGGAATGATGTAGATGCAAACACTGTGTACTGCAAATATAAACTGTGAAAATTACATTAAATTAAAAGGCTTTTTAATTAATGTCTTCTATGCCTTAGAGGTCTATATTTAGATCAGTAACTAAAGTTTTAATTCACCAGTTCTTCAATTGCAGTTGTCAAGACTAGTTAGAATACGATTCGTTGCTAAAATGGACAGAGAACTTGCATATATAAGACAGTGTACAACATAGTTATATTTTTATTGAGTCCTAACGATTTGTTCTAAAACGAAAATGAGAAAACAGCAAATAGGTTATTTTAAAAATTCCTAAATTTTGTTAAGCAAGCTTATGTATAATAATTTTATTAGGCAAAGTTTAATCTTAGAAAAATAATAATCTGTTGGTGTTTTTGTGGAACCTTTAGTACTGCGCTGTGATAATTGGGAGCTTTCTAAAACCTCAATTGTTGGCCCGACACAAGAGTGTTCGGTGTTGTGTAAAAAAACCAAACCTGTTTTAGATTTATTAAAGTTCCACAATCGGTGGTATTAATAAAATGCACTTAAGATTAATACACGTGAAACCATTTGTAATTATCTGTAATAGTGTTGCTATTTCCGGAAAATGCCAATGGACGGTAAATAAAGCACCTAAAAACAGGAATTCAGCTATTAAAGGAAAGTAAATTTTTATCAAGATAAGTAAACGGCATTAAGCGGAAAGTATTCATTTTCCTGGTGTGAACGAAAAAAGTAATATTGCTGTTTGGGCTACATATTAAGGCAGATTTATGCTTTATTGGTTTATAACAAAGAGAAGGGTTACCGGTTGCAGGGATCGGTTTTCTGACAGATAGCAGTGATTGAAAATCGGGCCTTGGAGTTTATAACAATTTCACACTTTCTTGCACGACGTTTTTACCAGAACTGATTTTACTGAATGATAGATTCGGCGTAGGTAGTTATGGCTTGTGTAATCTTCTTGTCGGCTCATTACCAAGTTTAAAGGACGAGTAAAACTAGATATCCCAAACAAAAGTGCGTTGTAAGATGTAATTCGGCTTGTAACTCTTGTAAGGTTTCTGGTAATAAACAAGAATGGACCTGTCTCGTCTGTCTTAAGAAATGGAAAACTTATTTCGCCCAGAAAGCAGGTCTTTCTCTTATAGCTTTTCTGCAACATGGAAGCACTGCAACATGCACTGGTTCTTTAACTTAACCAACTTAAGGGCGAGAATATAGCTGAGTGATCACAGCGTGCATTTAGCGACCATAGTTAAGCAATGCTAGACCTGCTAGTTAAATAATTTGGCGCTTCTGATTCAGGTTTATTTCAAGGAGTGTGTATTTAATGCTATCTTTATATCATGGCTGCTAAGACCGCCCCGGTTAAATATCTTATCTGTGTGATAAAGAGATAAATTCTAGTCATGCCACATCTACTCGATATGATAACTCACGATAGTGCTGGATACCGGCTTTTGGAAGACCAAACATTTTCAACTATTCTTCTCTAGTAGTATTATTTTTATAGGCCTATGGAATAACTTCGAAACAATGTTGTACTCACTCCAAACTTATTTTCTTTTGGTTCGCATCTTATGCTATTATTACTTTTATCGCTTCATGTAACTTTGGTTTTCTTCTAAATGGACCTCTCTACTTTTGCATAAAATTGTAAATGTATATGTTTTTTCTTTAAGTTATTGTATATGCATATTAAAACTTGCAAATTTTAAGTTTGGGCGAACGTACGAGTGCAAGCTAGCCTTGCGTCTTCACGTGTTGAGCATTCAATGTTATGTAAAGCATTCCACCTGTAACTTCAAACTATAGCAAGTTAGATGTTGTTCCCCTTAAATGTTGTGAATCCCTGCCTATGTCAGCTGAGCGTAATTTTGCTTGCTACTGGTTTTACATTGCAATTACGGCTTAAATAACCATAGGTAGCACAGTTATTCGGTAAATTAAATGCTGGACGCTAAGGTGTAATTGTTCCGAATGATGAGTATTGAGGAAAAAGTGTCAGCTCTCCCACCACGTTAATCAAGTCATCATGTTACCTGTGTGGACACTACGACAGCAGATCATTTAGAGAATGAATCAGCCTCACTTTGTGTCTTGTGTGCTATATAGGAATTAACTGCGAATTTGTATGGTATGGGTGTTATACTCTCTGGGATTCAAGGAGATTTTGGCATTAATAGTAAAGGCGACTATTGCTTATTCTATCACGTAGGTCAGATTTTCTGTCGTCTTGCTTTTATTGACGTTTTATGTATGCATTTGAAATCAGAATATTTTTATCAACCTACATAAAAATTATGGAATTGCGGCTACAACTGCAGATAATAAATACCTGTCTAACTTGTATGAGATGCCGAAATTGGCTACGTCAAACATTTACACATTTCGCGGATCTATCTCGATAAATTAACGTTTAACTATTGAAATTATTTTGGGACGCTTCAAGTTTCGACGATGCCTGGTAAATCTGGACAGTTGTGGTAGTTTACCTGGTCGGGTTTTTGTCCTTACACTTGGGCGTATGCTATAAAAAGTGCAACAATAAGCAGCGTTTTTTCATGTTTTTGCTTGCGTTTCAGAACAAAATGCCAGAATATGAATCGTCGGACGACTATGATATATTGTTGGATGAGGAAGAACGGATGGAAATTGTGGCAGACAGATTTCGGAGGATTTTTCAATTGGTGAGAACACAACTTTTGTATGAAAAATTTTAATGAGTTTTTGTTGAGTCAAATTGTATAATTCTAAACATTTTAGCTTTCCTATTAAAAATTTGATTTCTTAATATATTTCTCTAACAAGCGAAAATTTTAGCTTATGAGCTGCAAAAGTAAGTTCTTGTTGATAATCATCGTTATAGTCACTATCTTCTCACACTGCAATGTTATTGTCATTAGAATTTTTGGAAATATTTGAATAAACTATAATTGACACTAAAATTTGCTCCATAAATAAGCTGTTGCATCATGAACGCAGTCACTAGGTGGGAGCAAAGTGTAGTTATTTCTAGACAAGAATATACCAATTCTTGTCGCTTCGGTTGGGTAATTTTGAAATTCGCTGCTAGTCATTTTCTAGTTCTCCCACTGGATAGCAGCACTAGCTTGCGTTGTACCACCTAGTTTTAAGCCAAAGCGGTTCTGAACTAATTTTATATACTGGGAACCGCTTTATTTTAGACACACACAGGCTCTAAAGACAAAATACTCCGTTGCATTATTAACACGGAAATGAAAATAACCGTTTTACATACAAACAGTTCGTTCATGACATTTTGATTATTATCGCAGTCGTTGTTGTCACCATAAAACCTTTTTAAAAATTAGTTTTAACGAAGTCACGCTTTACGTCTACTGATAATCATAAGCTACTCTAAAAACGTCTTGATTGAACCTATCAAGTATTACTGAAATGTGCAATTCTGGCCGAAAATACTACTCTTTGGTTTTAAACAACGCCGAAAGAATGAAAGCTCGCTAATTCTAGATGGTAACTATAGCCATTTACAACATTGATAGTAAGTTATAGTAAGGGAAATTATAATTACGACCATAACTACCAGGGTTTTTCACTGCACAATTTTCATTATTAAATTTTATTCTTTTTGACTGAATACTTAATAT
This sequence comes from Tubiluchus corallicola, assembly GCA_030141605.1. Classification (NCBI taxonomy): domain Eukaryota; kingdom Metazoa; phylum Priapulida; class Priapulimorpha; order Priapulimorphida; family Tubiluchidae; genus Tubiluchus; species Tubiluchus corallicola. The sequence goes on along the minus strand of JAQGDQ010000186.1, from coordinate 223,726 downwards.
GAGTTATGAATAAAGATTGTTAATATTTGGTTAGTAAGGTTACAAATTTCTGTATGATTGTGTTTTGTCATTTGTTAGATGAGGTCAGGTTTTTAATAATGTTCTGCTCTGAGCCGATTAATATTGGCTTAGGTGTCTGTTACAACGCTGTTTAAGGTATACATTGTCGTAAAATTAAATATTTTATTAAGACCACTTTTTCAGACTATTCACAATAACATGAAAGGGCTTGATTGTTTCCCGCGTAAGCCTACCGCCATTTTTTATTAAATTATACCCGATTCTTGAAATCTTTGCGTAAAAAACTACAGTATTCTTTGATTCAATGCCACAATAAATTTTGGTTGTGAAACAAAAATTTTGCCGCACAACACACAGCATACGGATTGTGTACATCATTATTTTATATACGGAAACAATAACTTTAAAGCTTTTTATGCCATGAATCCAAATTTTTGAGCGATTTGTATAGCACAGACAGATCCTAGAGTAAAAATTATTGTTTCTGACTGTTATAGCACCTTGTTCATTAAAGAGGAAAAGTTCTAAAGTGTATTTGATAGTTATTATTTCAAAGTACATATTGCCGGAAAACAATATTATAATTTTAAAATTATTAGCAAGTATTTCTGAATAGAAAAACAAAATTATAATGAAATGCGTTTGTGCTGTTTTGTGCCAATTTTAAATTTTCATGCAAAAATGAACACACGGCTTTCTGAACTAATCTCCTGAAAGGACAAAGTTGAGTTCATAGTAATCGAAACAGTCTCTGAATTATGGTGGCTACACTCGCGATTACTAGGTCATTAGACGCGTGCCAAATATAATTATTTTGTCATTTTAATAATTTTGACTTACTGCCACCTGTTAACGGTCAATAACTATGCATTAATATCATTAAATTACTGTGAGGTTTTAATTAACATACTGCTTAACGCTTATACATTGTCGCCTTTATGCCGCGTCACAAAAAAGCACAATGCTGCAATTTACAATATTATATACTGCTGGTTTCGTGTGTGCTCTTTATATATGTAAAACATAATAATTCATATAACATAACATATATTATATATTATATATTATAACATTATATTTGTATTTTGATGTTACCTAATAAAATAATATATCATAATTATTATTCACATGAATGAATTGTCTTTCCTCTCACTTACTTCATCTCATCTCCTTTTACTATAAACTGCTTCTCGCTAATTTATTCCTTTTTGTAACTATTGTGCGTTAATTCTGCTGGTATGGCCTTTATTTACACAGGCATATGATAAATATGCAGTTGCTTTAACAATTGTGGCTATCTATATATGAAACGAAGTGCATCAGTTGAATTGTGGCAACTGGAGGAAACAGAAGGGAACTTTCCTTTGGTTTTTGTGTGATAATTTACTTATTTGTTTGCACAGTATATTGCAGGGTATTGCAGATTATCCAAATATCAAGTAAAGTATGCTTAGTTTGCTGTGTTCAACAGTTTTGTTAATGGTAAACTGATAAAATACAGAGTGAAGAAAACTTTTGCCCGTAAAATTAATGATACTAATGATTTCAGTTTAATTTCGATTTGCACAAATAATTATCACGCCCTTTTTTGCTGGGAATTATTATACGTTGCAAATTCATAGTTATCGTTGATTATTACCTTGAAACAACGAAATTATACATTTTGAAACAACGTAGGTTGGAAAACAAGTAGTATCGCATTACTTGAGAGAATGTGCAAAAGCTTCATAGCGTGGGGTTTTGGTGACATATTTTTTCTTATAAAAAAGTACAAAAATCGATTACTGACACATAAACCCAGAAGTATTAGAAAAGAGCCATTCCTTTCCTTTCACAGTATAATTATCAATTTTGTCTTTTTATGGCGCTGAGCTCATTGTCTAGACGCATTAGCTGATGCTTCGTGTGACTTTTGTTCCCACAAGGCAGACAAATAGATAACGAAAAACTAGTGCATATTTTGTGTCATTTTTGTGAGAATTTTCACAAATTACTGATCATTACCTTGTACGTATTAGCTTCATTACCAGACCGCTAATCCAGGAGACAAAAGTTTCTTCTGAAACAAATTTTGGCATTTTTACACCATAGTGGATATTTGAATAGTTGCTAACAATTAGTACCTATCATATAACCTTCGGGTAAGCTTAAAAACAAGAGCATCATGTTTCTTCAAGTAAACAAAAAGATCTACGTGTCCAAACCATAAAATTTGGTAGCGCAATAGAGAAGAACTTTATCCTGTTTGCAAAGGATGATAGATGAGGCAAATATATGAATAAGTTTTCATTCATGTATGCAATCTCTTGTAAGCTACATTGAGTTCGCGCAATCTCGTTTTTTCCCGCAACCTCTTTACCCTCTCTCTCTCTCATTTCCTTTTCTCTCTTTGTATCTCCCACTTGCACCTTATTTTTATTCTGCTATCTCTTCCACTTCGCGCCTCTTTCTCTCTCATCATTATGTACTTCTCTCTTTACTGTTCTTTCTTTTCCTTCCTTCTTCTCTTTCCTTCACGCACACGCACGCACGCACACACACACACACACACTCACGCATGCACGCGCGTAAGCATACATTTTGGGATCGTATCGTTAGTTCATATCATTGTGTGCTGCGAAAAATTATACACATACAATCGGTAACATCGGTGCGCTGTGTAGTTAGTTACAGACGAATGATTCCGAGATCGCTCTGATATCATGCTCTTCTACCCATGAGCACAAACGTAACCATGGGGGTACTCATTAATGTAAAGGGAGTTCCAAGTTAGACGAGTCCAAGCGAAGACGTCATTTTTTGATAAGTGATTATAAAGTGGACGAATTTGCTTACAGGTTATTATTGCTTTAGCAACGTACTGTACAAAATTGTGGCAGATAGCTAGTTCGCATATTGGAGGAGATGATTCAAATGCTGGAGAAGCTAACGTTTTGAAAGTGATAAAACCACCTTCGTCTGGCGACATTCAAATTGAACAGAAGAAAAAAACCGAGGGGATTTATAACCCCTTTGTAATTTTAGATTTTGAAACGGCGAGCTATAATTTTAAATTTTTTGTGCATTTAAAGAATGATATTAACATCTAGAACACACGGGCTCACAAACGCGATAACGAACTAAACTTGGGTCTGCTTCTGGACATTACTGATCTCGGTGGTCTGCCCCTGGACATTACTGGTTTCACGAAACTCATCTGTTACTAGGTGGTCGTCGGACATTCACATTTTGGCGCAGTTATTTTTGTGCAGGAACAATTTATTAAACAGCAAAGCATATGACACAATAGTTGACCATTGCTGTGGATGACATCATTTCTGTGCTAGAATATAAATTATTCAAACAGTAAAACGCCATGTGTTTTAACGTCAGTTTATTTAATAGTCGAAATTTCTTGCAGAAAACAATGCTATGATCGCCACGGTAAAATCTGTTCTGCAGACTTCGGACACAATGAGTTGGTACTATGCGTTTTTGAATCATCATATCTTATTGATCATCTCTTCAACACTACTATACTAACAATGCATCAAACTTCTCGTGTACTTTTTGTTATTACCCACGAGCGTGAATAATAAAAAGGCCAATTATCAATAATTTTACTTTTCAACTTCCTGAGACTTTTACAACAGACGTTTAAGCATAGCCTTTGGGGATGTCAGTGATTTAAGATGATATGAGGCATTTTATGATCGAACACTTACCGATAATAAACACGGATTCGAATAATTCCAAATCGATAATTAGTTTGAGCTATTCCAATATGACCGTGGCCAAGGAGAATTGCGATAAGCGGAAGAAGAAGCAAAAAATTGTAACCTTTAAATTGGTGAGAATTTTCAAATTTGCTTTTATAAAAAGTTTTTGTTATAGATGTAATATTTCAAAAATAGGGAAGGTGTAAATCTTCTTGATCAGTAGACTGTGTCCTGACGTTGCAGATGACAAAGTATAACTTAAATAATGCTTTGCGAAATTGAGAAGAAAGAATTAAGCAAGACCATACAAAGGAGACAAAGAGAGGGGGAGCAAGAGAGAGAGAGAGAGAGAGAGAGAGAGAGAGAGAGAGAGAGAGAGAGAGAGAGAGAGAGAGAGAGAGAGAGAGAGAGAGAGAGAGAGAGAGAGAGAGAGAGAGAGAGAGAGAGAGAGAGAGCATAGATGATTGGCTGCTAGGAAACACAAGCTTAAATAAAGTTTAAGTAGCATTTTAACCACAACATTAAAGTTTTTCATACGCAACAGAAAACTTTTAATGCTCGTTTCTGGTACCTTGATTTAATTACACTTTTATGTTACCGATGTCGTAAAACAAATCATGAAAAGCCTTAAGGTGATTGTTGGGGAGTTTTATTTCAAGGATTAAACAATTGTAAAATGTTAAACAAATACCGATTATTAGAAGCTGCCATCTTTTTGACTGACACCTGTTAAAATAAATCAATTCACTTTTCAATCGAATGCTATTTTTAATTTTAGATTTTAAATAGAGTATTTGATTGTTGCACGCTAAGCCACGCTCTAGCAGGTAGGAGTATACCCGGTATACTCAAATCTCGAATACTGCTGTTAATTAAACATTGTAATTTTCAGTAAAGTTTTCCTTACAGTACACTTTTGAAAATAGATGTACCTTGTTTTTGAGTAAGTTTACTTTTATTGTCATGTACTGCTGTACAAATTATTTGAAATTCGATGGTAGTAACCTTTCTGAACAAGCCAGCGCTCGCAGTTTACCGACTCATGTGTGGCTAAGACTAGATGTGCACACTACACAGGGACAAGTCTATGTAAAAATCTAAAATCCCTTTTAACAAACACATATATTCTCGTACTCGTGGTAAACCCCAAACAGCATCATCAAATTTGTGCACTTCTACTAATATCAAAGAAAAAGCGATTTTTATCATTTACTTATCTACTTGAACTCTGAAGATAAATTTCATAAAACATGGGGTAGCAAACGTACATAATCTCTGTTACTGGACAACGTAAAGGCGGAACAATATTTATCATACGTTTTTATGGACAGTTTTGCACATTTAGTTACAATAAACTTATTAAACTGGAAAAGCAATCAATTTATTCGCCTGGCTTCTCAATAACAGTTTTTCTGCAGTTATTTTAAACAATAATGTTCTAATGTGGGTATTTTCTGAGACTGACACTGACATGACATACATTTAACACAAAAACACATACCACCTGGTTTATTCAATTATAATTCAAAAAGCTTGCACACGCATTTGAAATAAGTAGGCTTAAATCGTATAAACCAATCTACTAATCGTCGCAAGTCACCCTTTCAGACAAGGTCAGATCACATGTTAAACTTTGAGAATCTTGATTTTCTATTCAAGATAAGCAGATCGACATGTTTGTCCGAATTTTGTGATGAGGTCAAGCTATTCCTTCAAACTACACACTGACTGTTCGTCTTGGCTATTGTTATGCATTGATAATATGTATAGTTTCTTACACTTGACCCTTGGTTTAGCACTGTAATTAAGGAATATCTAGCTGTAGAAGAGTGACGGTGTGACTCAGTAATTAAGCAATTGTTCAGCCCTGGCTTGAAATGTTTGTTCGTTTAGCTTACTGCCGGGTTGTCTAGAACTGTCATTTCGCTTTACTGTTACAAATTAATGTACATGCGATGTGTTCCTTGCACTTACTACACGAAAAAGTCAAGAACTACTTTTCGTGGACGTTAATTTTGGTTTTAACAGTGACAACTGTTGTTTTACGTGTTGTACCATTTTCGTAGTTACATTCCCTCTGGCGTCTAACGTGGTGTGTGTCATTGCGTCCGTCGCGTTATTTTACTTGATAGTTACAGTATCGAGTGATTTATCGAAAACATTTGTCGCCAATATTACTTAAAGCAGCGCTGAAATCTAAGAGCAAAACATAACTGAGTGAACTTATATTGTATGTTTAGTGTGACGTCACTGCGTTCTTTAACAGCGCTTTTTTGAATGACAAACTAGCTACAATCTATGTTTCACTATATGCAACTCAAAAAGGCGCAAATTAAAATTTGCTGAAACATAAGAGGTGGCAAGAAAGGGTATTCAAATTAATTAATTTGTAATTTGTTTGTTTTTTCTTTTTTGAAAAGAGAGCCAGAGACCAACAGTATAAAAATGAGCATATAAAAAATTTTGAACCACAGTAAATGCGCGATGGCCAGCGTTAGTCTGGAATAATTGTTCGACAACACTGACATGATAAATTATAGGCAATCTATATCCATTATCGTATTTTCTAGAGGAAACTACAATCGTTTAGACATGTATTTTATCCCTGTTAGATTAGCTGTAGTGGTAGAGTTAATAGCTGAGTGATAACAGTGCATGCTTGACTATGAAGTTAAGCGGCGCTAGGCTTGCTTAGTAAATGGGCGGGTGGCCGGAAAAACTGTTTCTAGACTGTTTCACTGTCATAATGCCTACGGCTATTCATACATTCGTGGAGGGCGTGGACGTATCTGAACATGTCCAAGATCCTTAGCTGGTCTGATAATAAGTTTTGAGAAAGCTTGTTAAATCATATTACTGTTTGCTACCCTTATTACTATTTCTGTTCAGATCTTATTGCTTCTACTAGCTCCAAGTTTGGATTTGCCCTGAAAGTAAATCCTAGTATCGTGGCAAGAAGTTAGCAAGTGGCTTAACCTCTATACATGTATTCATAAATCTTGACGATTTAGCAGGTAATGTGCGAAGTTCTGCCTCAAACTTTCCTTCAAGGACACCTAAAAAATTATGGCTAGTCTAATTAGCTGCAGCTTACATAAAGTTACTGAATATATGGCTTAAATTTTCACTTTTCCACATTTTTATTTACAAACGCTGAATAAGTGTATTAAAAATGGAGCATTTGGAAAGTTGTAACAATTTACTAGAACTAGAACTTTAACTAAGACTGGCATTCAAACAGAGAAAGAATTAAACGTCTGTGTGACTCTGTCAATCCAGTGAACCAGTGAAATATTCAATGTGCGACATCTCTGACAACAGTGACCACAAACGTACCAGTTCTTCTGCATTCTCAAGTGCTAGACCAATCACGATGATCAGCTGGCCAGATGTTGCGATTTACTTGTTGTTAAAGCAAAGGTTAAATTTGTTCGAAAAAACTGCCTGCTGTTTTGCATCCCGACGATGCTTGGAATCGTGATTTGTTTCTGAAATTCTTGAGCTTTCAGCTATATGGGAGTTACGCATTAAATGCTTAAAAGTCAAAGCTCTCGCAAAGCTTTTGTGTAGCATCTATACAGCCTTTAAGTCGCTCTTATTTAAAAAAAATTTATTTGGGGTTTGGGGCGAGATGAAAACCCATAAAGTGTGGTTTATAGCATTCCAAATTGTGCATCGGAACTGAATTAAAATCTTGTGACTGTATAGCAGATTCTAATTGTGATAAGACGGTTTTGGATAACGAAAATTTAAAGCTCAAATCTGTATTTGAAAAAAGTGCGATTTCGGGTAACACGTAGACAATTGAGTGAGTAGCTACGAATTTGGTAACACTACAAACTTTAAATCCAGATCGGTGTATACGGACAAATTAAAATCGTACGCAAATGTTTGTCCAAATCAGGCTAGATTCTTCGTATTTCGGAAAAAAAACCTATTACCTATAAAAATTCGTGTTTTGCGAAACGTCGCGCGTTGTTAACGGACACGATCAGTCATAAAGGGTTAGCAAAAATAAGTTATATTATTTCGTGAATAATTTCAATGACAACTTATTTTTCTGAATTACTGTTGCACATTGAAATCGTGAGTCTCAGCCATCATATTACTTCTTGTTCGTTGGTTGCAAGTGATTTTAAATTAATAAGACTTTTCTACTAATCCGACTTTTTCAGACAAATGAAAGTGTTACTTGGGTGATACAAAACGCTTTTATTTAACAAATTTCTCAAAACTTATGTATCTTGGCCAAAGGGCTTAGACCAATCAGATCAAGGAATTGATTAAACGTATATTTCATGAATAAGTGAATGGGTGATCGTCAAAAATGCTTTTGGGGAGTTTCGCGTGCCATCCACTAATGGCAGCTATTTACCTCTTTGAGCGCAGATATGCACCCAAGATGCTTGAAACACGGCTGTCGCTTCTGCATCTCTGCTTAGAGGACTATTTGTTAATAATTAAGGTTCTGGTGCTACTACATGCCCACAGTCAGCTACAATAAGCAAAACTAGCTATAAGTGTTTTGAACTGCCTAAAAATGACCAAAAAATGTTGTTATCCTATTGCTACATTTCTGTTGTAAGCGAAGCTAAATCGTTATTATACTACATTGATGAAGCGAATTTTTTTGAAATTATCGTTAGAATAAGTATTGTTAGATTATATGATTTCACATACATGTACCTATTCTGGCAAATGTAAGATGATGTTTCTGACACATACTTGACTATCGTAAATTTTACACAATTTTACGAAATTGCTCCATACGCATCGTGTTCTCGAACTCGTGAGGCACATAAAAATTGCGATTTGCACAATATCATGGAATTCCAAGCTCGAAGAATAAGGTCACGTCCAGCTTGTGGCGTACGGTTGACTCCTATCTGGACCTACATATGCCATGTATATATAATACTCCAGCAAAATGATTAAGGTTGCAAACTGTCTTTTGCTAATCTATCTTTAGCGCAAATTTATTAACTTGAAACTTCCCGACGGCTTCCAGCAAGCGTTCATTAGTCTTCACTAATCTCCTCTTAATCATAACCAAATTCTCACTAGCGTTGGACAGTAATGGATAGTAATGGCGTCGCAAATTTTTCTCATTGTCAACCAGCTTTTTATCCAAAAGCCAAACATTCTTCCATCCTGCAATCAAAGTTATAAAAATGCTTTGGATTTTTGCCAATGGATTGGCTTAAAGCACATACTGCGGATTGGATCTAGTAGCACAATAGCCCAGTTTCTGTGTATTTGTATTCGTCGCCTTAGATTGACATTGTAAAAGTTTTATCACCAGCTTGTTTGCCAGATTTGCCACTATAAAATTGAGCGCGGGCGACCTTCATTGTTTATTTTAGGTTAACTTAAAGAACTATCGTCAAATATCAAGAATGGATAGTAAATCACATAGTTGATTTCTAGAAGAGAAAATTAGAGCACACCCTAACTGAGAAAAGGGATGGGATGTATAAGTGTTGGCATTGTGTACATTGTGTCACTAAAATTCGTTAAATGCTTCATCGGTTGGCATGTATTTATTGATTTAAGAATTCTTTTATATCCATGATCCCATTTCCTTACTTTAAAGAACAGTAAAAATAGACTCGTTTTTGTTAGTTGTGTTATAATCTTTGTAAATGGAGAGAGCAGCGCTGTGATCAGTATAATCAATACAGTTACTATACATGAATAACTTACTTTGCTATCTATTGACAAATAAATACGAAACAAGAAAAAGATAAACTTCTATCCTTTTAAATTTGCGCAGTTATTAGTGTCTTCATTTTCTTATTTTGACGTTTCTCGTATTTTCTCGTAAAAGGCAAAATGAATTGCGAATTATGAACTTTCACGTTACATATCTGTTTATAGCGTAAACAGTGATACAAAGGCATCAGTAATTAAACAGTAATTACATCAGTAATTCAACATTGATTTCTATTTTGGATCAGCCTTTCGACTGCATGGCATCTTCAACATGCCATATATCTTATTATGGATTCTACATCGAAATATTGCATTATGGGCATGACTTGATCTTCCAAGCAGACATTTACTGTCACTCATTGAACATTAATTACTCTGCCTGCACTCGAGGTAAAACCGTTAATAGGTTTTTTGGTGGTCACACAAATTTGTTTTCTTGTTCTAACCTTGTCGAAGCAAATTATTAGAAATAACTTTCCTTCATAGTGATAAGCCGTAATCCTGCCTTTGTGAAAAATTAAAATTATTGCACAATTACCTGCTGAAGCTAAAACGAACCGTGCTTTTCCTTTGAGGATTGCGTGGTGTTCAGTAATTTTTTCTTCTTGGCTATCAATGTGACCTGGTTCTAGGTAAAGTAGCTCTAATTTGTTCACTTTCCTCAATGTTGTAAGCTTTCTACGTGGGCGATCGTGACTACTTCGAAATGACGGCGAATTTTTTCGGATTGACACAGTTTAGTTCATAGACGTTTGAGTTTGAGTTCAGAACTTGTGAAGAATGAACAAGGACACTAGTGAGTGTTATAATTAGAGAAAACATTAATGAAATTAATTACCACACTATCCGTCTTACTTCGCATGATTCACTTTAATCAGAAAAGTATAGGTACATTAGTAACATATCGTTAGCGCTAAGTAATATTTAAGAATTAGCCCATGTGATATCTAAATTCAAACTGCTTAAAAGCACGCTATTTTCACGAAGTGCTGCAGGCTAAAAACACAGAGAAATAAAAATTGTATATTATAAAGTTACTACTATAAGGTCAACTTCAGGATTTTACGTAAATTCCCTGTGGACCACACATCAAGTTTACATTAACGGCAGTATAGCATGTGATGATTGTATCACTGTATACAGCATGTTTTACAGGTATGCGGATTAGATTTTTTGAAATTGATAAAATTGATCTAAAACTGATTTGACCTACTCGTGGATTTTAAAGGCAAAACAGCTAATTCTTCTTGTTATGTTTGCCACATATATACATGAACAATGTATATAAAACCACGTACATATACGTTTAGATACTTTCCACATCTACCGTCTATACTCTATACCATCATCTATACCAGTATATCATCCATCTTTTATTTTAGCACTAATGTAAGATAAGTTTATGTATTTGCAATTGTGTATGAGTTCTTCGCCTAGTTATGCTCTTTGCCTTAGTAGTAGCTTATTAAAATAGTCCAACATTGTATACACACACATAGTACACCACGTCAAGCGTGTAAACACATCCAAACAAAAGAAATTTTATCATATTACACTTGTGTTGTTTAATAATATTGTAGCGAGATTGTCACTGGAACAAATTTAATATAACAGTAATTATTTTTACACGTGTTTCCGGCTATATATTAAACAAAATCGTCTGTGTTATTAAAATCATATTATACTGTGCCAGCACTCCTTCCGTTGCTCTGTTACTACGTTACTACTTGTCTATGCTCGTCTTGTACTTCATCTTCGCAGCTATTACATAGCTTTCTATCATGTGGAGCCGACGACCTTGCCCATCTCCCTGTTTCAACTTTCAAGTAATGTGCAGATAAAACAAACCTGACAAAATTCATACGCAGCGAAGCAGCCCTACTGACATTATTGTCCGTGGGGCTGCTTAAGTGATGACCGAAGGGTGAAGAGATTCATAAAACTTAGGACAAAACGTGTTTTGCTACACTCTTCCTTCTAACCACCTCGCACATGCCTACTACGATATAATCAAAGCAAGACATTGATGCTCTGTAACGACAAGAATTTGAATTTGGTCAACTAGTTTGGTGAAGAACATTCTACTCCCAGTGGCGCTTTTACAACTTTGTTGTATACCATCTCGAGAGCTTTGAAATCGGATGTTAACAAAATGTTCGCTGCGTAAATCAGCGTAACGCAAGCTCTTGCCACAGTTTTCTTCACACTAAATGGCATATTATAGTTAGAGCCGATAAAAATTATAAAATTTATCAAGTGTTTCATTTTAGCATGAACATGTTCTCTCATAACAAACCGCATTTCTTCGCCGTCTGTTATTGGTTTGCCTAATGCACGTTCCCGTATATCAAAGGAAACATCACATCTAGCGTCATTCACTACAAATTCAGGTTTCAAATTTGTCACCAAGAGAACTAGAAGCAAAAATGCATTATTTTTTGCATATTTTTCGCAACAGTAAGATTATAAACATAAAATTTGTATTATAATCGAAAAACATTTCGAATTTGACGATAAGGCGCTGTTGTATCGTAGCTTATACGTGTAAGTTTGATATGCAAGCCAGCAAAATAACAATTTAGAAAGTAAAAGAAAACGTATTCTACGTAAACCCTACAACGACCCTGCCTGGGATTACACCTATACTGATGCTTTAGGTATGTTAGGAGATTATGTTTATCAGCAGGTACTATTTCGTTTGATCCTCCTTTATAGCAAGAATGTAAGCTAAACATTGACTTATCCATAACAACCTTGAAAAGCCACATTATATCTTTCTCTGGCATATTCTTTTGTTCGTGTTATAATTTTTTAATTCCCATTTCATAGCCAAAATCACGTTTTTGTACACTTACAGCTGCTCTGTAAAACCGTTTCAAGTTCTGCTAGTGTGTTAGACATATATTTATTTTTTCAATTGCTAAATATTGGGCTTTGGATTACGAGTTTAATTTGCTCAAGTGTGGCATGATATTACTAGAATAAGTCAATCCAGTTTGCCAGGGTTATTACTTATGTTTAATCGAGCTTTCCCCAGCTTCAGGTGGTCTGTCGCTACCAGTAATATAATCTATTAATCGCAATCGTCAGTCTCCTGTCAGTAGGTTGCAACATAGCAACTGACAAGTTTTCGCAGTCTCTATATAGGCATTTATTCACTAGTAATGGCAATCATTCCACGTTCTAATTCAGAGGTTCTTCAACCTTTTTAAAGAAAAAATAAGCATGAGCAAAGCTGAAGGTAATTTCTAATGTTAACGTGATCTCAAATCACAGTTTTGTCCTAAAATTACTTAAGTCTTCTATTGCGATAGACGAAAAAAATTTAGTGCCTTGCGCTGCGCTGTTTTGTTATTGCAATGAGGTTAAATTTGCTGTTTTATTATCGTTCCTGCTTTTTAAATGTCACCAGTATCGGGTTGCCTTGATCAAAACAGTGATCATTTTTACGTTTTCTAAATTACAAAATTGTAATGGGTAGAATGATAGAGTTTGGTCCCTACAGCCTATAAATTTTATAGTGAATTAGGGTATGAGTCAGAGAAAGGTAGCCTATCTGAATTAAAAGCAACTGTGAGCTTTGGAAGGAAAAAACGGAAATACTGCTTTACCTTTGGCGTTGAGTAGGAGACATGACGAATCACTGGAAGTAAAATCGTTGCGTTTGTATATCAACCGTGAGCTGTGGAAGTCCTAACTAAAACACGCTTGAAAAATGTCGGCTCAAATAAATGGCTTCATCTGAAATGTTTTTTTCTAAATTACAATAGTAATACTAAAGCAATTAAAATAATTGGAAAAATACTCGAAAATTGCAGGAAAATCTATAGTTATTCAATAACCTATTTTGAATACAGTTTTCACGAAATTTAGACAGAACGATTATTTTTATCATTATTACTTTACATGTATTAACCGAGAAGATTGTAGCTAGCAGCTACATTAGCTGAGTTAATAAAAATATTTACTTCTAGATCACAGGTTATAGATTCGCGGGAGAAGTTGTTACACTATTTTTCATGCAGCCAATTGGAGAACATCTTATAGGACTGACTGATAGTCTCCATACAGCTACAGAATGCCATGTCTCCTACTTGATGTATTCCAAGTATTTTTACTTGTCTGTGATACCTGCTTTGGTGTAATTTTTGTAAAATTTAGCAAGAAAAATTCTGATACTGTAGCATTTTTATTTATGTTTCACCCCCAATCACGGACGTGCAATCGTTAATTGCGTTACAGATACAGTGATGTCACGGCAAATCTAAATCATCTTATTTTCGCCTCTACGCAACTTTCCGTCAGTTTTTAAGTATGATATGGTTATCAGCAAAGTCTAAATTATATTTTGTCAGCCGAAAATACTTTGCCTTCAGCGCTGCTTTAAAGACCCGCAGTCATAAAAATCCTGACCGCGAAATATTAAAACACATGTTACCTCTTTCAAAGAAGACGTAACGTGTCTTATAAAGACTGAAATCATCACAAATTCATTCCAGACATTGTTCGCTGCGGAAAATTTAAAAACAGTTTCTTTTTTATTAAATCTATTCAAACATGTATACAACCTTCTGTTATAAGAGTGTTGTATAGCACAACTTTTAAATATTTTCATTAATGGATAGGTCAGAAAATGGATACCAGTATGAGTATCAGACATACTGTTGCTGTAACCATGATTTCTTTTAAAATTTAAATGCGGAACATTTTTAGGGAGAAGGAATCCAGGAAGAAAGGGAATTTTTAAGCGTGTCCCAAAAAGCTTTCTAAACAAAGTTGTATTACTTAACATTACGTTTATCAGTTAGAAAGACATGTAATTGAAGAAAAAATTGTTAATAAACGCCTTGCTTCAGTATCCTAGTGGCGCGCCACTGGCTCAACAAAAAAATATTATTAATGGTTTTTACAAGTTAAGTAATTTATACATTTTCTTAGTTAGTGCATGTGCTACGAATTCTCTGGTTATTTTTTAACTTTACGCAGTATTAAAGGAAAACCAGACTCAATATTAAACTATAACTCAAAATAATCTACCCTACAAAATATTGAAAGGGGACATAATGTTTTCAAGAATTACTTATATGAAAGACTTATTACCACAGAAACGTAATTTCGCATTCGCATGGCTAGTTCTCCACTGTTACTTGTATTTCGCTACCTGTTACCAGTTAAATGGGCACTAGCGCCTGCATCTCGGAAAGGCGTTGCACAAAAAAAAAAACAAGTGCTTAGTTCCAGTTGTGACGTAGTATACATGTTCGAGCTTGAGCGCAGTGGTAAACTTTAAATTTAAATTTTAAAATTAACATTTGTCAAACTATTATTTAATTAACAGAAACGCTTTTGAGTTATTATAGATGTTTAAATATATATCCTTTACCGTACTTTAAAATGGGTAAGGGCATGAAAACTTGTTCTGCTTTCCTTTAACTGAACTTCAATTCCTTACTAAACGCCCGACCGTTTAAATATCAGCGAGGAAGTTCAAACTGCCAAGTTCATATAGCGTTACTGTAAATTTTACAACCTCTATGTGTAACATGTTAAGTGATACAAAATTTCAAGACAAAATTTTCAAACTTTAATTATGAATTCTGCCTGCTTGTCCTTTAACTCGTTTGTGATTTACTTTTTTTTAAATTATCTTTAGAAATATTTAAAGAGCAGAAATATATAAGCATGAGAGTTAGTGACTATAGAGACTACCCATTTTCAATTTTTTTAAAAATTTATCATAAAAGAGTGATAGAAATGTTAAAAGTGGTTGGACACACAGACAAAAATAACAGCGGTTCATTACAGGAAGATAGTCTCACGACTCCTTGTATTAACACTAGTCTTTGTGCAACAAGAAACGACCCACTTTCCTAACCTCCCAAACATCGGTGCCCTAGCATTTTTACTTCTGTAACATTAACCTTAAAGTTATCATGCAGGAAGGTTGTTGAGCAATAACAGAAATGGCTGGGCAAATGGACAATTTTCCCTATTTTCGTGTCATTTGAAGATTACACGCACAACAGCGCGTGTTTGTGCATTGTGTTTAACTGTAATGATTTCTCCTATGTTGAAGGAAACTGCAGATTGTTCTAATTTGTAACAATAACGTCTACAAGCTCTTAGCATAAGCTTTAGTCAAGTTTTCCCCCACTCAAAGACGAGCGTTTTTTGTTCGTGACTGTGTCATCCAAGTCTTTGGTCATACAGTCATAGTTATTCTTTTATACTAGTAAATTAGTTCAGCTGGTGTATTGTTTCGTTCAAATAATGAACAATTATTCAGCAACCATGCCACACTTTGTGTGACCGCATAGGCAATTTACAACTGGTACACGGTTGCATGTATTTGCATAAATTGGCTATTATATTAGCAATGTGGACTTTTTCTCAGCCTTTGCCTAAGTATCACGTGATCTTTTCCTCATTTCGTGGGACCTAGTTTTATCAAATATGGGTAAAATGTCAATGTCATCTGTAAGAATGAAGGCTGTATTATCCTACATGTGTTTCAAATAGTTTATCAAATGGAGTTGCAACGAACTTTTTTTGTTGTTGTTGTTGTTCCCGTTTTCACACAGATTTTCCAAAACAAGAGAAGTGATCAATCAACGAAGGATTATAATAAAACCCACACAATAAGGTAATACTAATTCAGAAGAGACGGTATACAGTGGACGTTGAAATTTGTAACCTAAGATCCTTAGTTTAAATCCGCATTAGAGCTGTGTCGGTAGCGGTGCTAGTATCTCGCAAAAAATGTTCAATACGGAAAATTCGTATCTTGTATAACTTCTATAGAAAAATATATTTATAACAGGCATTGGGTCCAGCCCTTTGATAGTAACAATAACACTAAGAGAGTCTGTACTAAAACCTGATGGAAATTTTCTTTTCTTTCCTGACGGAAATCAAGATTTCGAATTTATGTTACTGGTATAAATTTTAAAACATTGAACTCTGATGTTAAAAACCCTGAAGACGATTTTTAAATCTGAAATTTTTTATTGGATTTTACTACAGACCCTCTTAATGTCTTTGTTATTACTATATAATTGCTGTAGCTGTCGGAAGTGCAATTAAAGAATGCCTCGCTAATGCTGCTAGAAATAAAGGATTTTAGTGCACGTTAGCACAAATATTAACACATAAGGTTTTAAAGTGTCACAGGCATGGGGATAGATGTCCGTATCGGCAAGCCAAATTCTTTATCGTCCCACATCTAATCCACATTTTAATTCCAACTTCCGACGTTTTCTTTTTTAATTTAATTTTCAAGAATTCAATAATTTTTGTTCTGCTATACAGTTGAACATAGAGATATTCTAATATACAAAAATTGTTGTTTGCTTGCTCAGTGCTCACCCATGGTATAAGTATATAGGTCTACCTTGCGCACGACGCTAATAACTCGTCAGCACGTCTATTAATTAAGATTAACTAAAAGCCTTATTAATTTCAGCCAGTAATCTGTGTCGAAGGCTTCTTGCATTATAAACCACTGAAACAGCTTTCATAGTCCGTATAGGCAGAAATCTGCCCAAATTAGGTTAATGAGCACAACAATTTTCATTCACTTTTGTGATTTAGTTGCGAATACGAATAACATTCAAAAACAGCCACACATTTCTGAAATAGTTTGTGGACTATAAGTTATGTGAAGTAAATAGTTGGCGATGGTATAGTGCTTAATTTGTATAATAAATAAGTGACCGGAAAAAATTCGTGTTCATCCAACACACGCGGCAGGAATTTTTTTCTAAAGATGTTAATGTTACATGTTAATTAGGCAGGCACGTGTGAATTCTTTTGTCTGTTTTTTTCATAAGTAACTGACTTCATTTCAAAGAAGAAAAAAACATTATTTTTGCCTAATTTCACACGAGGTATGTGTGCACTATACAGCGATGCTTATGTCACAAAAAGTAGAGCTGTAGGCTGGAATAAAAAAGACTATGTGAATCAAACTTGTTTTTTCCCCGATAAACAGAAACCCAACAATTCTGTACTAACTACTATATATTAACAAATTTTTCTTCAAGAGTATGTGCTAGTCATGGAAGAACGAGGGTTTGCCTATAACTAGGTCAACTAGTAGATGAACTGCTGCTTCTATAAAGATTAAGCTTTATTGTGTGTATTACAACTTGATCCTGTAGACGCCTTGAGTCGTTGTTTTAGGTTCAACTGAATTGTTCAAACAAAAAGCGAGTACATCCTAGCAAATATTGTACGAAGTACACGAGTTAATATTCAGGATTACTGCATTGCCAATTAATTTAACTTTCAAACATTCTGAACTACAAACGCTTTGCGCACTGCGTAATTAAATTGTGGGAGTTTGTAGCTACTTTTTCTTGCCAGACGTAATCAGAATTATCTTGACAGACAGATTTAAGCAGACACAACCCGTCTCTTACTGCACCCTTGAGTCAAAGTATTTTCTTGCTCAACATCAACAATTACAGTTACACTAACAACAACACATCATCATCATCATCATCATCATCATTAACAGCAACGAAATGTCGCCAACGACGATGACAACAATAACAACAACAACAACATAAGAACAGTGTATCTTTGCTGACACAATGCAAAAAATTGACATTTTTTGGTATAATTTTGGCATAACTCTTCGAGCAAAGATTAAACCTGTAATGCTGTAGTTAAACTTGAAGTGAAAGTGAGAGGCAAAATTTAGTGAAACAAAGATTAATTCATTGTGTTAGAAACATGATCGGCTGATTAAAACCTTTTAAGGATAAATGACTTGCATAATCGTCTCTAGTTTTTTGAAAAATATTCCAGTCTGGTAGCTCTCGCTTTTTCATATCAGAGTACAGGGACACATTGCCGGGCACTCAGGTGGTGAAGAAGGAGAAGTGTTGCAAGCTTGCAGGCGTCTAATTGCTGACATAGTGATAACCACCCGTCAGCCTAATTTCAATAATTGTTCCTTTCACCTCTGGGTCGTACACAGTTGTAGAGCTATGATTTTTATGCCTCATTTTGTCACTATAATAAACACAAGAAAAATATATATATATAATATATTCTTACATCTCATTAAGTCTAATAACGTTAACAAATAATTGCTAAACTAATTCTACTTTAGCATTTATGATCCTCTGGGTTGTAGCGGAAGTTAAAATCATTTGCAGTTTACAAGAGCAACAAGATTTACATACAATACAAGCTCTTTACAAACTGATTGTTTCCACAAGCAGGTTAATTACTAGGATAATCTTTTATGTACAATATTTATGTACTTGCTGTTGTACACCTGTCTATTTGAAGTAAACAAATATGACTTTATGACTTAACAACTAAATCCTGGGCACCTGTTTCTGAGACGGAACCATTTAGGATTTGCTGCTAGGAATTCACACTGATTGTGTTGATACGTGTTTCGTTTTTCTGGTTTTCAATTTTGGAGTTTAGCTAATGTCTAGCAAGAAAGTCATATTCATTTAAGGGCTGTCTTAACTGTGTTTTTTGCAAAGTGCTTGATTAATTGGAAAGTAAATTTATAGTGTACAGAGAAAAGCAACACGCCGAATTCTCATAGACTCCGTCCCTGTAAAAATACTTTTGTAAATTAATAATTACATTATAACCGTATGATGGCAAAAACGACATCAGATGACGAAACCACAGAACTTTTCCTAATTCAGGTATAACGGCAATTTAATTTGAAAATAAATAAAATCCTTGCACTTGGAGAATGTTGCAAGTGTTATTTTTACTTTTGCTTCCATATAGATTCATACTTTTTTATTATAACTCATTCTTGGTGCAACTTATTTATATAAAGTTACGCGTGCTTGATTAGTTGAACAATTGTTGCAAGAAATTTGTTTTCTTGTAACAGAATTTTTTAAGAATTCGTGTGCGAACAAAATTATATAATTACGTATAAGTACGTGTACATATATATATATATATATATATTTGTTACAGGCTTGCCGTTATTTTTAATTTATGAAGTAAAAGTTGTTGTCAAACCCTCGTCAATTTCAACATGTATCACGTAGAAAAGTGGGAAGGTGATAACGACGGCACCGACGACGACATTGATGATTACGATGTTAGTGCGAGTACGATGATAAAAAGATGATGAGGCATCAAATATTTTTTTGTTAACAGGAGCCGAGAGCGCCAGCTTTTCCAGCCGAACATTACGTCTCAGAACTCGATCGTTACGTAAAATTGTCAGAGAATGACAATTCAGATGGTGTGGAACAAGGGGCTGTACTTTCAAATGTTCTACGAAAACTCAAAACAGACTTGAAAGTGTCATTTTTAAAGTAAGTACATTCTATTCAAAAGTTACTCAGTTACTCAGGCAAGCAGCTGGTCAGTCAGTCAGCCAGTCAGCCAGCCAGTCAGTCACTTAATCATTCAATTAGTCAGCGGGTTCGTAAGTAGGTACACGAATCAGTGGCCAGTCAATCAATCTATCAATCAGTCAGTTAACAAATGATAAGAAATGGAAAACTCAATGGTCAAATGGAATTTACAGCTACCTGTCATAATTTTCAGGCTACCGTTCTTGACACTCTGCGCAACTTACGTGACAGATAAATATAAGTTTTTTAACAATTGCTCATTTAATCGGTAATCTTGTAAACTCGTCGATCGGTGTCTTTATACCAAAAAGCCAATTCGCAATGGATAAACGTGGATAATCTTTTAACCTGTAGCAGAAAGTGGGTGGCAAGGACGAACGGATTTCTCTAAAGCGCCTGGGAAACAGAACTCCCCCGTCTTACTTCACAAATTGACATATACGTCGCACGATTGGTGTTTTTAAAAGCGAACAAACTCAGTTAATTCTTTGTGTAATCTTATCAGTTCTGCCCTGATTCCTATCATCGGTAATTCACTTTTGTTTGATTTTTGCTAGTGTTAAACAAACATTTACACACTTTATGTGTGGACATTATTTCTTCCAGGCAAGCGCGAAAAACACACATGCATGACTCGATTTTGCAAAATACATTTGTTGAGAGGCGTTATGGGTGTTCCTCTGGCTCCCTAATTGTAGAGAATTCCAAGCCACTTTAAAATAAACTTTTTTAAAATACGCTTGGCTAAAAAGCTTTATTTTCCGTGATCAAGTTACTGGACCAGTCAATTGCAATGCGACCATATAATGTGGATGAAGTAATCGGACATACATTTGATGTAATGTTCAGTGCTCTAGCTCTACAGATGGTAGACCGTAGATGCGTAATAATCATTTTTGGATTGTTGAACCCTGCAAAAACCGCACGGCGCACGCTGCTCAAAAATAGAGAACGCCATGAAATTCTGTATTTGGTAAACTGCCACTAGTTGGTAGGACTTTTTAGTATTTAGTGTCTAAGACATTCAAATGACATTTATGAATAGCACTGGTGTTTACACTTGACCTCGTCCTTCACGAAGTCTTATATGATATAACATAAGCCATAGTAAAACAAAGTTAACACATACATACCACTGCATGGCAGCGCATTTTTCGCATCGGGGCACCTTAATTAAGTCCACTTTTCAAAAAAATACACATCTACTTTAGTTAAAAGTGGTCACGCATAAAATAATATAAACAGAGTTTAAATCATAGTAAAATATGACAAGGACCTCACTTCCCATATTTTTCCACTTGTTACGTGACTTGTAATTAGCCACATTCATTTTTTTTCAAAATACTCATTGCAATTCACAATCAACAATTCACCCAGTGTTTATCACGTCTCAGCACACCCTGCATGGGTTCAAAAACATGACAGTTTTTTTATATTAATCTAATGATTACATTTATCCCAGACAGACATTAAGCCTCTATCATGTTTCTCGTTATTTATTCGTAAAAACAACAGTAGTTTTAGTACCGACGCTGAGCTTTAATGTTGTTAATATTATTGTTTTTCTATAATATTATGGTGACAAAACTTTTGAAAAGTCGCTGACCGATGCAAATTAAGCCGGAAAAGAATTAATTCATTTTATAAGCCTGCGGTTCATTCAAACAAGGTTGTGTAGCTGTGTCTGAAGCTTACGATTCTGTCACTAGTATTAGTAAACCATGGACTTCAACCTAACTAAGCCAATAACCGGGATTTAAGCCGGAAAGATGTCAAGTAAGAACACACAATCAGGCATAGCAACAAAGAATAACCATTTTAGTTTAAACAAACAGGTACTTAATCACATGCCCTGCCACACACTTGTAGCACGATGTAGCACGAGAAAATTACGATGTTAAAATCATTTAGGCTTAAAAATCACGGAATCATTGAAAGAAATTAATTACTGTAGTTGTCAGTTGCTTAGTTTACTGCGGATATTTTCGTTCTCCATCCTGTAATGGCAAAGATATAAGATAGTCATCAAAAAATAAAACTGCTAGATTCGTTTATTTTGTTTCAAGTTGTCTGCTTGTCTTGTTTACAACAAGATCTGAAAATATCAATCTCGCTAATTTAACAACATGACAATCTACTGAAATGCTAACATATATCATAATTACGGAAAAAACATAGTAGCGGTCGTCACCCACTTCGCTGTCCATGTAAATGTGAAAACGGCTTAATGGCCACACATCTCAGCGACTGTCAGGGCGATTGTCAAAATGATCATGATTATAATCTGATTGATTTCATTCGGAAAGACTGCTAAGTAGACAAATAGTATAATCATAAAATTAGACAACACAATTTTATTTGTTTAAGCGTGTTATTATAACTGACAGTGAAACATTTATTTGTCGGGTAGCTGACATAAACCAACAGACCAGCCATATAGTCGTAAAGCAAAACTATCATCTATTGTGGTTCACATAAAAGTAGAACACCTTATTTTATTGTTTGGTATTTTATAGGCGGAATAAAATCAGAATTATATTACAGGCAAACATAATATTAACGTAAACCTTGACCTTTATAAGTGTCACATTCTCGACTCAAAAAATAAGTTAGATGTTTAGCTTTTTATTAAAATAGACAATTTTCAGGCGAAATTTATTTTGAAGATTATATAGTCTTTTGATAATGACCAATATAATATTTATTTTTTAACCGGGCAACCTGGAATATGGTGGACAGTTCAATTCTGTAAATTTGTCTTTTAAGCCTTTTAAAACGCAAAATTACTAATTGCAGTCCTACCCTTTTGTAGATTTTTCTGAAGCCTTTGTGGCACAAATGACACTTAATTATGCCTCTGCTGTTAACTAGAGCATGACAGTTTCATTCAAAACAGACAGCAGTCTCACCTTCGTTTGTAAGTGCTTAAATTAATTAATAACATAGCTGACGCACGAATATTTAGTTTTCGGGGTGGTCAGTAATAGAAATTCTGTGCCAAAGCTTTTAAAAACTGGGTAATAGGGGAGACATTATTATGCGGTGCTATAGTTATCTGTAAAAGGCTTTTGAATTCACATGGAGTAGGATAAGCTATTGTGTCCAAATATAGTGGACCTATATAAGCTTATATAGAAGATAATGAATAATATATAGGTAACTAGATTTAGCCTATTATGATTAACAACACAACGGCCACAAAATTAGCTTGCTGAGATATTCTCATAAAGTTATTTCATAATGAAAGCACACAATATGGCTTAGAATCTGAATAAAAACGAGTTTGTAATTTCTGCAATTAACAGTAAATACACCAAAACATGTAGAAATCAGAGCAGGTATAGAAATTCAATAGAACATTAATAGCAGCAACAGCAACAGTAACAATAATGACGGTAACAACGACGGCGACGACGATAACAACTATACATAACAGGAACAGCAACTGTATAATCCGTACAGGCAAATGCAACTGTACAATACTGTTGACAAAGTCTCCATAGCTAAGGGGGGGGGGGTTAATTCACACCAGCTTGTACATGGCTGCAGTTTTTTTATCATGTTAATAACCTTATATTTAGATAACATCTTTTATGACGTTCGTAACAAGTATTTTATCATGTAATATCGTGTTAATTTATCGCATCTAATACACGTTATTTTAGCACATACAACAAATGTTTATCATGTAATATCGTGTTGCAATCGCTAATCGCTATATGTCGCATTCAGTACAAGTACGTGTAATATAAATAAGTATAAATTTGTAAGTCTTAAATATAAATATTTTGACAGACATTTTTCTCAGTCTATATCTTACATAATTATGTGGTCCGTTATTTGCACCATATTTTGAAATCACTCAAACTCGGGCAACTTAGACATTTTTCTGGGAAAAATCCTTCTGCCTCTGCTGTGAAGCTTCCTCCCGTACACGCCTATAGTGACAAGGGTGTGTGACTTTTAAAACTTATGTTAAGACTAAAACACATGACCTTTTCGTATCACTATACTATTTTCTCATTGAAATAGTTTTAACCAGAAAGAAATTTTCGTTAAGAGTATATTACTGTGACACTGTTACTAAGTTTTGAGAACTTTATGTTAAAATATTAATTTTGAAAAAGTCTCTTATTATACTCCTTAAAATAAAAAAAACGTCTTATAGAAGGTTTGTCACAGATTTTACTACGTAATTCCTAATAAAGTATGTCATTTTCTTATTAAGCCAGCTAATGCAATTTCAAGTAGGGTTAATCAGAGGGTATATTAAAATTACGTCCATGTGAAGCCTTGCGATTCGCTTCCATTAACTCATTTCTGGTGCAGATTTATTCGTGAATGCTGCTTATAGAACCTAGCCATAGTAATAGGAAATAAACAACGATAGTTACAGAAATCATGTCCAAGCATTGAGCTCAATTCTCCTATCTGGTCATCTTGTCTGTTCAATTTCTTGTGAAGTTCACTGTGTGAAGAAATATATTTTCAGTGTCAGATGAATGCACGCAATTTTCGACTCCAGACTGCAGTGTAATTAATAAAATTACCACATTTCTTCTTTTTCTCTTCATACATAAGAAGATTGCCGTTTTTGAACAATAATTTGATTAACGCGCTGACCTTTGTTTTCTTTAAATAGATTTTATGTACTCCTTTTTACCTAGTTCTTGTCAAACACTTTCTTCGTCACTTCCAATTCCTTTTTATCAACAACGCAATAATCCACTTTGTTAACACTTGTTATTTCTTCTTCATGTTTGTTAAAAATTTTACTTTCTGTAGACACGCGTGTGTTTACGCGCTTCAATTTTAAACCCTTTATTGTATTCCGAAACTATAAAAGTTTGTACATTGCGCGTGCCCTGAGTCAATGCACTCAGGAAAATAAATTTGTAAATGGGACCATCACCTATTTTAATATGATAGCTATACTACAATCATACCTTGTTTACCGTTAATAATTTAAATAATTATGGCTCAATTTTCTCAAACAAGGCTGTTGCTCCTCTAACAAGAGAACAGAATCTTTAGGAAGGAAAAGAAAATCAAGGAGTATTGTTATAACCAATATACAATGTGCGTGAGAACAAGTTTTTAAACTGGTTAAATGAGAGGTTCACAAGTGATGATTTCTTTAAAAACTGGATATCTGCTAACCTTGTAATTACAGAACCAGCCCTGTGATAAAGTAAAATTTAATAGGGTTAATGATACAGGAATTCAAAATCTTGGTTCAATACCACACTGAATCAGATTGGACTTTATGATCTACGCTACCCACAGCGTAGCGTAGGTTTTACATAAAATAATCTGTTTTGCATTAAAATTGGTCAATGGCTCTTATGAATTGATATTCTAACGTCACGTTCAATTTTTATTTGCATTTCTCTCACAACGTTGGGGGCGAGAATTGTATTTTTTTCGTTAATTATGTGTGAGTTAGCAAAAAGGTTCAATTCCTTTATTTCAGGATACTAAACCTAGATTAGACTATTGTTATTGCCAATCAGAGCATTTTGCTATCATGCGGTGCATTTGCAATCCATCTAATCGTCGTGTTTTAAGTTTTATGTACCTTACCAAAAAAAAGCTTGAATATTAAACGATTTATGAATTATTAAATTATTGTTCAAAAACGACAACTTTATTATGTAATGCAGACGCAAGCTGCCGCTATAATACATGAACAGAAAACAAAGACTTAGTACGTATATAATAGTACAAACTGCGTACAGGTGAATGACAAAATCTTAATTACAGCAAACAGTTATATTTCATGTAGATGCAGTGAATTTCAACTGCGGCAGCTTTTTACGCGGTTTTTTTTTATTACTGCGAAAAGTCACACATTTTACTGGAATCCATCCTTAAAAAAGACAAGCGCTCCTATTGTAGGAACAAGACAGGTAAGTGGTACAACCTTGAATGACCATTATTCAAGGAAACTATCCTATCTGACCTCATGTAGTAAAGTTGAAGTGCAATGCGGTAAAGTAAGCGTCGTCTTTATTTGCACATACATAATACAAATTTAAACGATTTATCCAAAAATGCATACGATGATCATCAGACCTGTCCCCTGGGATTTAAAAGAAGTTAGATTTCAGTGGAATGGGAATCCTATAGGAAACTATGGGATTGCCAACTGTAACTGTTAGAACTTCTTTAAGGTAAATTGGGTGATTTTACCTACCAGTTACAGAGGTGACAGCAACCTTCAATAAACACATACATAATTACTGATTAAACTCCCACAAAAGAGAAATTCTTGTGATCCCTAACATCCCGGATGGAAAATTACTGAATGCTTGCTTTTTCAATCATGTAATTTATAACTTGTAAAGCAATCACCAATTAATCAAAGAATATGCAGCACAAAAAACACAAGAAAAACATCCATTAGACCACCTTTCACATTTTTTTTCGTTTAAATATTAATTATAGGGCTTTGCAATTTGTATGTTCTAAGCATGCGTGTGAAATCACGTAGTAAACAGTGGGGATTGGGTGAGAAAATAGTCCCATGAATATGCAACGAGTCTTGGACGACGAAATTTCAATAAAACTCGCCTTGGTGATTTCATTATTGAGTGGCACTCGCAATAATTTTACAAAACGCAATTTTAGCAAAATGGACGTCGTTTACTTTCAAAAAAAGCAAGCGTTCGTTTGATTTACCAAAACTAAGGATCTGCAGACGTCAAAGATGTGCCGCCACCATACTGGCCTTGACAACTTACTCAGACCATTCTTCACTTATAGGCGCCGTTTTGTACATTGTTGACCTGTTATTTTAAGCTTTGACTGAAGAAAGCGTCGAGTTTTAAACAAACAAAAAACGATGAGGTCAAAACCGATAGAATATTTTTCCTGGCTGTTTATTAAATTGTACGTGCAGTTTTGAAGCAGGATATTGTTACGGCTGGGCCACTTAATTCGGTTAGCGCTTAAAGTGGAAAAATGATGTAAAGTTGAGCAACAGAGACACGCCTTTAGAACGTTAATCAATTATCCTTGGGCAGCAGCTGCAGCTCTCTACTTTATTAACTTTTATCGGGTCGAACTTGTTAGAACCTAGGAATTTCAAGTTACTTGAAGAATCTCAGGAACTGCTTAGGATTAATAATCACTGACTATGCTGACCTTTGGAGAACTCTTGGGCGCATCGCATTGCTCGATCTCCGAACACCAAGTAAAGCAGCCACTGAACCTCTCTCTGTCTTTCTCTCTCTCTCTCTCTCTCGCTGTTTCGCGCTGTCACTCTCTCTCTCTTTCTCTCTCTCTCTCTTTCTCCCTCTCTCTCTCTCTCTCTCTCTCTCTCTCTCTCTCTCTCTCTCTCTCTCTCTCTCTCTCTCTCTCTCTCTCTCTCTCTCTCTCTCTCTCTCTCTGCCTTCCTCTCTGAGTCACTTCCATGCATTCTTTCTCCCTTTTTCATTCTTTCACTCACTCCTCATGCACCGCCTCATCTTCTCACTCAGTCTCTATCGATTTGTTTATTTTTATCTTTCTAACTACCTGTGACACTTCTAGACTTGCTATTTTTTGCCGAAGATTAAAATTTGCTCCAGTTGTATTGAATTAGACTCACTGGGTGCAGTGACTTAAAACTCGAGTGCAACCTGTCATCCCATATATGTTTCTTAAACCGATACATTTAACAAATACAATACCAACATAATGTTAGGAAGGTTTACAGGCGTTTAACTTTACTTTGTGCAGTTAAACCCTGATATTTTTAAGCTGACATTTTCTTTATCTGTTCTAGTTTCGTGACGACATTTGTATCATCAGAGCAGAGGGGATTAGAGATTTTGTTTCAGACACTAAACCTGATCCATGATGAACAAGGCAGCAATAGCACAGCGGGTAACAGAAAATTGCAGAAAAAGAATCTGGTATGTAACACAATCATCAAAGAACTCTCTGTCATACACTCATTACTAGCACGTATCTGCTTACATACTGTCTTTAATTATCTACTTGGTACATTGTCTTTAGTAGTAACGTCTTATCGTAAGTAGGGCGCAGAACCCACTTAGAGCGCAAGTATACAATTATATCACCTTATAAATCTGTTGTTTCACAGAGTTTCCGTAATAGGTGCAATAAAATTTCTACAAAAACACCCCAAATTTGTTCCAATTCGAGTCTAGCATTTCAAAACAAAGCAATAGTGTAGCTACTAAATAATTTTAATTCATGAGATGTGTTGCGTTTTGAAAATAAGTGATGTATATATATGACTTCATGAGATGTGTGCGTATGTATATATATATATATATATATATATATATATATACGCACACATCTCATGAAGTCAAAAAAAGAGCAATGAATGTTATGTAATTATATAAATAGTAGTTTAAACAATTCAAATTTTCGCAAGTTAAATTTACACGTTACGTAAATCGCTTTATTTAAATTTTTAAAGCAAATTTAGTTAATTTTTTCATGCGATCAGGTTTGAATTTAAACCCTGGATTTGAGCTAAAGATTTTTGAAATATAAAAATTAGACTTTACAGCATGCATGGTGTGATTAACAATATCGGTCTCTTATTTTGTCAAGCTATTCACGTTTCTTTTTTTTACTCAAAACAGTGTAGTTACCTCATTTTAGCCTCACTTTCCTAGAAGTTAATATGAAACAAATACTACATGTATAAATGAACAAATGAATGATTGAACAGACGGACGGACAAAACGAATGAAAAATGACCCAACAACCAAACGAATAAATCAAAGAACGAGCGAGGGAATAGATAAATGAATAGATGAATAATTACCGAGACTTGAAATAAAATATATTCCATTTTTGGCAGTTAGTTACATCAATGGAAATCGTTGGGATCAATAGTTGGCATCAATGGAAAAATTTATATGCTTACAAAAATTACAAACAATAATTAACGGAAAACTCCGCTCAGCCATCTCAGTTCTTGCCACAACCACTTACATTAAGTAGATACTGCGCTGAGCATTGGATCGCAGCTTGCAGGTGCCAAACCGTGTGGGAAAATATGCAGGATTGCATTTGTGGTTGGCAAATTAATGAAAAAAATGTGTGACTTCAACTAAGTTATCTACATGAAATGCACGACAAACTCTTGTGTGATGTGACTAAAATACAGTAAAAGAACGACTGAAAAGCACGGTGATTTTTTTGACCCGTAGATCATAAGAGGTTATCAAAAGATCATAATGATACATATGACATATGAAATATATGCGAAAAGGCGCAATTTAAATGACACAGTACTGCAGTGACTCGTGATGCTTAATGTTGTTGTTGTTGTTAATATTATTATTATTATTATTGTTGTTGTTATTATTATTATTATTATTATTATTATTATTATTATTATTATTATTATTATTATTATTATTATTATTATTATTATTATTATTATTATTATTATTATTATTATTATTATTATCTCCGTCATCATCATCGTCATCATTATTATTGTCGACTATATGATATACACAGATTATTCAAAGGCAAGCTCATCCGATTAAAATGTAACATCTGTATTTCTGGGCAAGCCATCTGATTGCTCCATACTGTGTGTTCTTATAATGTTCACTGCATGCTCAATTTCTTGATATGCTTTGTCTATATTTCAAAAAGTTCATTTTGCAACTATCTGAATAATCGCTAAATTTTCTAGAAAATGTAAACGATCAGCATGAACGCAGTTTTTAATAAGGTTGATTGGTTTAATTTGTTTACCATTATTATGAGCTTTTTCCTTTTTTCCAGACAGACGAACATGACTGCCTGTTGTGTCTTAAGTTTTCTGCCAGAGTTGAGGTATGGAGGCAGCTTAGTATGATATAACTTCCACGTAACTAGCTATTCTTCAGCACATTCTTCAGCACATTTAATTGAACAGTGCTAGCACTGCAAACTTGGTTCCAACGACTTGTAATAGATTCAACACTATTGTAATATCAATCCAGAATGATGGAAGTCATCCATCAAATTTTAGCATGTAAAGAAATTCAATGAACTTTCTTAATTTGTATCTGCTGGGAAAAACTGAGTATTAAACTCGAAAATTCCTCCAGGCTACCTTATCTCAGTACATCTGCAGTTATACTTTTACACTTGCAATGATTTAGTTTAGTTGATTGATCACTGGATAGATGGAAAACATAAACACACAGGATAACTTCATAGAATTAGAATTGCTAAGCTGAATAAACTTATTTCAATTCAGTTCACGCATCACAACTAGTGCACCTAGCTCAGCTGTAATAATTACCTTTGTATTATCAATTTCTTCTTATTTTATTAGGTAGGGTTTAAAAGTATTAAATTCAAAACAATCTAAAGATATTAAACATAACTGTAACATATATAAAATAATAACATATAATTTGAAATCTGAATTCATTCAGGAAGGCATAGAGAAGATGGTGGAAATTCCTGGTGGATTAGAAGAAATAACAACTTGTTTAATGAGCAGTTTCAGCAAATCTCGGACAGTTGCTTTAGAGGTAATTAAAGCATTTACTATACTGAATCAAATGGGATGGTTTGTCAAATAAAAGTTGAGAAGCAGTCTCGTAAACTGGTAACAAAAGAGATGATAAAATTAATATAATACAGACGTTTTTTATGAAAAAGGGTAGTGTTGGTGTATCCATTCGCAGACACGATAAACATGTCTTCAACCACCTCGCTGGAATCACTTATGGCAGTCCAGACCCAAATTACTAAAATCTCTAATGCCAAGTTCTAAATTCAGAACTGAATGTTTCAAAAACGAAACTTGCTTACTGTCACTTAAATTTATTTTTTTTGCAACAAAAAACTCATGATTATGATTATGATTATTATTATTATTATTATTATTATTACTAATACTTTCTCCATTGTTAGTGTATTTTAAATAGATCATGCTCGATAATGCTATGTTTTACTGTATGTAAAGAAAGGACAATTAAGTCCAAAAACTGACTGGCATTTTTGACATTTCCTATGCACGCTAACCGTGTATATAGTATTGAGTAATCAGATGTGAACGAAGTTAAACAGGTGCATTTGTTTGTCTATTTTTGATAGATTTTGACATTAGCTTGCACAGCATCAAATGGCAACACTCGTATTCTGGAAGCATTTACAGTATTCAAATTCAAATTTGGCGAATCAGTTCGTTTCAAGATTCTAGTGGGTATGATGAATAACCCAGGATATACAGTGATTAGTTTCCAGGTGAGATATGCTGTTGTTACCTTTGTGACCTTTTCACACAATACACTGTAACTATTAAATTGCTCAACACAATACTAATTTGCAAAATCATGAATGATGCAGGTATCATGGTATTACACACGAATAACCCTAACAATTGTGATGGTAAGATGGTTTTATGAAATGCTGTGGTACTATGGTTTTAACTCATACATCCGTTTTGGAAAAAGTTTTATAGGAGGAGATTTATATCAACAGGCACTTCCATTAACGTCTGGCTGGCAGGTGATTACTTAGTATTACCTTGTTAAGAAGGCTACTGTTTTAAATGTAATCAGTTTTTATATCGGGGGAAAAAACAGAAAAAAACGAACAGACTTGTTGAAGGAAAAATGGTAAAATGCTACTGTAAAGCAGTACATATCAAATTACGCTTTAGTAGAATCATCACATTCTGCATTTATCGTTATTTTTTAAATGTGCCATTTGTTTGATACATTTGCCTGTTTGACTGGCCTTGAATCAACCACTGAATGTCACATTTATCCCACTGGTTCTGTCCTCTCTGATATAGATTACACAAATTTGGTTGCCCCAATTCCTTACAATAAGTGACTTCTGACCTTGGATCAAAAGTTGAAGATTACTAAAATTACTCAATTAAGGTCTTCTCAATATCAGATACCATTATTTATACAGTTGGGCATTCTGCAAACCGGCATTGCCTACTAATGTGGAAAGTTGTATTGAGGCCATGTCTGCTGATATTTGTCTCAGTCTTGTATTTTATTTGCTGAGAAACCTAGATTAACGTTTCGTAGATCTTTAATATTTGACAACATGTAAGAGCTTGTTTCTGAGGTATCTTCTGAGGACTTATCAGTTTTGGTGTTCTGGCAAGCATTTTTTTACTTACCGAGTTCTGAAATAGACCAGTGATCGGAGACCTATTAAAATACGGTAGCCTGTAGCTTTTCACAACGTCAGCGCGAACAAGGGCAACCACCCTCAGGCATCCAATTCCAAAAACTATGGCCTAGGGAATTTGAAAGGGCCAAACAAGCTGGAATCTCAGGTTTTTACATTTTGAATTTTTGGCCCTAGTCAGTCAAGATCTGTTATAAACTGCATACGTTTGATTACCTTATAGTTTGTCTCATTTCACACATTTCTTTGTTCTCACCATCCTCATGGTCCACGCAACCATTTTTAAAGGCTTGTGCTTTAAAATGCACAGTCATATGGCGTAGAATATGAAAATTATGACACCTTATGACTATACTCTTTTTATACATACAGATTGCTGCTCTTCAATTATTGAATCGACTGCTGGATTCATGTCCTAGTCCAAACATGCGGGTTTATTTACAACAAGAGCTAGAAAACGCAGGATTTAACGTACAGCAATTGCAGAACAATTGTACTAATTGTGAAGAACCAGCTGATAAGGTTTGTATAATCACTGTTTTCAGCATTGTTTTGTGTTCACCTTAACTATAACTTGAAGAATTATTTCAACTAAATAAAACTGTTGTCTTTATTTTTTTATTACCGCAATATAATTACAGTGTGTGCAGTATAATTATTTTATACCCATTAAAAAGTAAAAACGGAAATTGCTAAAGTTTTACCCAATTAGCCATTTCCCGCTTTAAGGTGCACTTTTAACTTTAGAGTACTGTGAACTGTTTTGATAAATAAAATTATATTTCTTAGCCAAGCTTTTAATAACTGAGCATTTAATAAAGACACAATAATGAATTTTAATCGTCCAGAGTGACATTCTCAAGATAGTAGATCTAGCGATTAATTGCAAGCTTGGTAGAGAAAACGTATTTTGAAAAGGCACATTATAAATATACTATAAGAGAAAAGCTTGAGAAATACGAGGGTGGAAAACTTGAGAGCTTTTAAGTTTGAAATTAGCAAAAATAATGAGACATAACAACCAGCATTAAAACGTATTACTTTTAGGAGTAGAAGTTTTTAATTTGAACTATAGTCAATTTCGTATTAGAAATGACTGTTATAAACAGTTATTATTAGCTAACCTACTTAAACTGCAAAATCCATGTGAAGAAACAATTTGTATAATCAGTAATTACGTTCATCAATTTTCAATAAATTAGCATATATTCATTTATAACCTTCACAATTTGAAAAGGGTTTTTAATCACATCACCAATGACTGTTGCTAATTATTATCAACCGAAGTCCTGAAACATTTTGCCAGTTAGCATGTAGCCCACCCACCCAAATTTCCTATAATAAAAGTATAAAACTTGAAATGTGAAATGTCATGCACGACTGCTCTATAGTCATCTGTCAGCTGATGGTTTGTTTCGGAATTTGTGTAAAAAGAGGTAATTGCAATGTTGAGTGGTTGCTCATTAAGTAAGATAATGAGCGACAGAAATGTTGAATAATTTGGGGTTACGAGCATTGAGCAGGTTCACGTAGTCCAGGATAGCAGGTCACCAATGAAATTATTATTCAACTGGTCATTTAGCGGTTAAAGACTTCATGACACTCCATAATTTTATTACCCGTATACTTGCTTTTACAATAGAAACTGTATGACAATAATATGCACACCATATTTACATTTTTCAATACGATATATTATAAATTCATAATATATGTTAATCACAACAAGCTACAAACAGTTTAGCAAATTAACCTATAGTTAAAAATTTATTCACAAATTTGTTCAAAAATTTGTTATTGCTAAAAATGATGCAATTTGCAACTACAGTTTTGGTCTTATATTAACATTCCCGGAGGAACTTCTCAGTTTTATCACAATCAATACATTTTACAAGTGCTTAGTGTCAAATGAAAGCAAAGCATGGTGGCAATCTTTTCAAAGATCTGATTATAAAATAAAATAGTTTTTATTCATCATCATTATCTTTCTACAAGGTTCAAGCAGCTACATTAAATGCTGAGATCACCAAATGGAAAACAGGCTACCTGGATGTGGAAGTAATTGTTGATAAATTGCTCAAAATTAATGGTGATAACGGAGCCATGAAAAAGAAGATTGAAACACTAAATGCTAGCCTACAGGTAAAGTATTCCATATGACAGATATAACAAATATAATAAACCTGAGATATAGGATTGTGTAGGTTAATAACAGAATGTGTGCTCTCTCACTTTCACAACTTGAAGCAAATCTAGTGACTCACATGAACACTTTCCCTGATTTAAAGAATGAGACTTAATTAACGGATGGTGGAAGACTAAGGAATGCCATTTAATATGCCACAAACACAAATGTGTACAGAAACCCAAGAAGTAATGGTTAAATAAGTCTTATGATACCCGTCAAGAATTATTATGACAGGCAGCTGTAATAAAAGTCTGAGAAATTTTGCTTTTAAATCTTTATATTTAATTTCAGCAGACATCAAGCTAACTTTCACAGAACATCACAGAAAAAGTTTTCTGGGACAGTGCACTAAACTATCAATGTTACCTTCATCTGACTTCTAATATCGTTGTAGCTGTTGCTGGAAAATCAATATTAGTACTAGAAAAAAAATATCAAAGCAGCTTACTATTTTTTCAGACACTTGAACAAGAAAGATTAGCACTGTTCAAAACAGAAAAACAGCTAAAAGACGAATGCTTAGACCTGAAACACCAACTGCAAGAATTACAAGAACAGGTAAAATGGTAACAGTCCTTTTTCATTGATCGAAAACTTTAACAGAAATCATTTGACTTTTAAATTTTGTCTAATTCAGATTTATATGAAAGAAAATCTTAAACTAAATTACACCACTAAAATGTATCAAACATGCACTTTGTTTTTAATAAAATTTTGTTTAAGAGATTTAATTCAAACAATTTTTGTACTGAATTTACAAAGGCAGTGAATAACAGAATCAGAATTTGATGAATGTAGAATCACTTTTTCATCAATTATCATTATCTATAGCTATACGAAACAAGCGAAGCAATTTTTAATATGCACTGTTTTCAGGTAAATCTAAGTAAGGAGACAGGACAGGGTAATGTCAACAGTAAACACATGTCAGATAAAATGAACCTGCAAAAACAATCAGCAATGGTGTCTTCTGGAAGCTCCTCATCTAGAGTATCCTCAAATAGAGGCAATGTAGAAATGGTGAGTTCAGGCAACTGTTCATCCGAAAAACGTGGCTTACTGCTGGACATAACTTTGCAATAAATAATATTGAACAATATTTTGTTCTGAATCTTGATATGACAGCTTAGAAAACACAGTGCACCTTGGCAGGATTAGAGAACAGAGCAATCCTATTGGTGTATAATTGTTTATCCAATCCTTACGGTTAAGTGGTTCTTAAGGTGGCACGTGTTTAAATTCCAGTATTTAAATTTGAAAAGGATACTATACCTATATTAGTTGTCATTTAGTTCATCAAAACAAAAACAGTTACACTTCACTTAAGCACCAGGTCATGCAGTGAGCCATCCAGCCTACTGCTGAATTGTAAAAACTTACAGACTTAGATTGTTAGGTTTACTGGCCGCACTAAGCATTGGGCCCAAGATCTGCATACTACATTTAACTAGTGTGGCACTCAGCTAATACAGG
Organism: Tubiluchus corallicola; assembly: GCA_030141605.1. Taxonomy (NCBI): domain Eukaryota; kingdom Metazoa; phylum Priapulida; class Priapulimorpha; order Priapulimorphida; family Tubiluchidae; genus Tubiluchus; species Tubiluchus corallicola. Next base: position 188,153 of record JAQGDQ010000186.1, on the reverse strand, counting down.
TTGCCACCCTGATCAGTTGTTTACTCAGAAGAAGTCAGATAACTGTCTTTGACTAGTTAAGAGTTACAGAACCAATTAATGCATTAATAGAACCAATAATCAGTAAAAATTATTATCAAATTATTATGCTATAATACCATTCTATTGTTATTATCTAGATTTCAAATCGGAGAAGTCCAAACAGCCAAAGTTTATCATCTGGCTCAACAGCTTCCACGCACCAAATGAGCAGCCCTTCTTACTCACCTGGTACTGTGCCAAGGTCAGGAACTTTCTCTCCTGCTTCCTCACATCCGTCCTCCCCACAACAATCATCAATAAGAAGTTCTCCTCAGATGGCTGTTTCTGTCAATGGACAAAAGTTCAACCAAATGAACACATCGCAAATATCAGACAGACAAGTTAACTCAACAGATAATCGTCCTCTGAAACTTGTGATCAATAAGGAAAGTTTTGGTTCCTATTTGCCATCATACCATGACAACGATCCTTATGCACCCCATGTACCAAGTCAAAAAGGAAGCAACGGTTTTTTTGGCAATAAAAATGGCTACCAGAAACTCGTAGATACAAGGAGACCTAGCAACAGATACGAGCACGATGCTGGCCCTTATATTCCTATACATGACGAGCCACCGACATTTATACCGGCTCCAGATTACCAAAAAACACTTGTGGAAGATGAAATAAGGGTGATAGAAAATGCATTCGAAGGCATTGAAAACAGAAACCTAGCATTCTTTTAACATTAATTAATCATGTAAAAATTATTTATCAAAAAGTGTTTTTTCAGTGATAGTTTTAAAATCTTTACACACTTGCAACTCTATAAAATTTTCTAGATTAACTGTTTTTACAATGCTCCACATTACTGCAAAAGTATGATCACAGTGTTTTAAGTAGTGGATGCCAATTATTTAGTAATAGTTGTTACAATGCAGATGTACAGTGTATAGTATTGTTTAGCTCAAGCTATGTTTTGTTTTTGTGAAAACTAGATTATGCAAATAGTTTATTCATACAATATTTTATTCATGTATTTGCTAACAAGAGTAATATATATTTCTCAATACTATGTATCATACTATTACCAATTTTAGTAAATTACAGTAATTAAACGATGTACTGTATACCCTCATAGTGTGCAAGACTGACTACAATTGGTATATTCTGCTTACAAATGCTACTCTCATGTACACTGCACAATGTATTTCATTGTGCCACTGATTTACCACATGTTTAGACAAAATTGTCCATGAAATGAAGGTTATGTAAAAGATTGTTTCCCATAAATGGAAAAATAGATGTTCTTTACAAAGACATGTCTAATATTATAAATAAAATGCTCTAAGTGAATGAAATAAGCACAAGCTGTAATGTAATAAAAATTTAATGTATTACATAGATATGTCACCTTTTTTGCACAAATCAAATGACAAAATGCAAATTTCAAACCAAAAATGCAAGAGTAAAGAGCTGATTTTTTTTGCCTCAATTCACTTATATTTGTCCTTGACAAGCCAGTTGACAATATGTAACATCACGTTTTCTTAGCAAACCGGATCAAACCGGATAAAAATCAAACCAAGACTGTGATGTACTGAAACCCTAGTACACAGAATTCTGACTGATTAATGCAAAATTTTATTTTGACTAGTAATTCATACAATTATTAGAACATGTACCTAATATTATTAATTTATGGTTAAGAAAATGCTGCTATATCGGGTGCTGTTCCCATTTTTCAAAGTAAAATAACACAGTTGAAGTTACCTGTTTGTTACCACAAGCAAATTAAGGATGTTAGTGATGCTCTCTACATGCACAGAATCAAGCCAGCTTTAACAATTCAGTTTTAACACACTGTCTGCTACATTGCTTTGATGACACAGCCACTGTTCTGCACCTTAATAATCCTCACAGGAAGAATTAACCTATTATAGGCATTGCAAAAACAGATTGTGCATTACATAAGATGACTTACGTTGTTATACACCACCGTGTCAAACAAAAATGAATAATTAAAAGCACTCGCTATCACAGAGACTCGATGGATAACTACATTAAAAAAAATTAAATTGAAACATAAATTTGCCTAAAGAATAAGTGCCCAAAAACAACGAAAAAAAAACAGTCACTTAAAGACCTACTGTTGGGCAGTAGTAATACTGTCACTAAAATTAACCCACAAAATAAATAATTAACCAATGATGTCAATTTTAACATGTATTACTTTAATTAAAATCTAAATTTACATTGCTCAAAGCGAGCACTTGTGTTGAGTATGTAATATTTCAAAAAAGTCGACTAGAAATAGAACTGCGAGCATAATATTATTGTCAGCTAAGTATAGCAACAACAATATGCTAAAAAAACAGTGTTTTCTAATAGACAGTAAGGAACCTAAACTAAAGAACGTGCAGTAAGAAACCCCAGTCTTCCAGTACTGGTTTTCAAAAATAAAACAAAATAACAGGCAATTTTTTTATGTTCGTGAACAGTTGGAGCTATATTCATTAGTATCTTATGTCTGAATGCAAACCTGCGATGTAATATTCAAAACATGTCATTTAGGAATTGCCAGAAGTTGTTTTCGTTGCAGGTCAAGTAGTTCCTCAAGATGATCAGCTCGTTTTACTGCTGCTTGGTACTGTTCCTTAATTTGACTTATTGTCTCTTCCTTCTTTACAAGTGCAACTTTAATGCTGAAATACAGAACAAAAAAGATAATGGTACCATTATATCTCATAACAATACTTTTAAGATTCACAGAAAATATGTTTGAAAGTTTTTACAAATATCATTGGCTCTTCATAAAATAAAAGTTTAAGTCATCCGATGCGAGGACACTAGGGATTAGACGATGGGCCATAATTTATACCAACGTTAAACGGGTGAATCAAAGAGCATGTGACTATGAGGCTTAATACTCACTCCATATATCATTTTTGTTTGTCACACTCTGTCTGTGTGTAAGAGGATGTATTCACATCCTAACATGGCTAATACAATTCTGCTCACTTAATGCCTCATCTTACAGGAGCCTTGATAACAAATCAGGTTCTGACAAGTCATAACCATTGACACTAAGTAGACCTACAGGGTGCTGGATTCTGGCTTACAGTGTAATGAATGCAAATAAAAAAGAAATATACATCATTAAGTATACAATATTCGAGAATATCCCTTAGAATGGATGGTTTGTTAAACTGTTAATCCAAATCCCATTTACGTAACACTATTTACAAAGAATAATAAAATCTAAAAAATTAGTCTTCCAAACATAGAACAAAATATTAGAAAAATACCAAGTGTTTACCGTTTATGTAATTCATCCATTTCTGCTTCTTTTGCTAACACGAGCTTACGTGCATCTAAGCGAACCCTCTCCAGTTCACACTTGTGAGCAGCGTTAAGCTCTACCACATTGTTTTTTAAATGCTTATTTTCTTCTTCTGTAGAAACAATGCGGTCAGCAAATTCTTGTCGTAAAACATCGCGCACATGATCTCTTTCACTAGTTAACTGAGATAGGACCTACAACAAAAATAGCCTTAATAATAACACTTCAATATAAAACTATTTAAGCTTGAGTTAGAAGTAAGAAGTTCTAATGCCTTGTTACCAATATGATTTTATGCACAGTTATTAATGACAGTACCAAATGTTTTACATCCTATTTACAAAAAAAATAAAGGTTTCTACCATTTTATTCCTCTTGGTTGATATATCTTTGCCTAGTTTTCAGATAATTACTGGAGGAGAATTTTATGATATCCTACTAATTCTAGGTGCAAATATACTCACTATTGTATTTTAATTAGTGCAACTGTTAACATAAATGGTGCCCTAAATTACTTCACACTTGTTTCTACTATATATGTAAACATATAGACTCATGGAAGGACAGCAGCTGCAGTTTAAAAACGAAATGCTATGAATAACAAACACATATGGAATGATTTTTTAAACAGAGTGTACAAGAATGAAAATTAAACACAATAAGTCTTTTGATTTTGTAGAATTACTTCTGACCTTCTGCATCTCTTCAATGTCTTTTTCTTTTTGATTCAGCTGTGCCATTAGACGAGCATTGTCTCCCTCTACATCCATTAGTCGTCCCTACAAAACGATCAAACATAGATAGTGTTAACAGTTAGAATGTCCAAACGTATTTAAAACCACAAGAGTAATTTTACTTACATCACCTCATCTTTGACCATTCTAGGTAATCTACTGGCATACTGCATACAAGTTCTAGGCAGGACAGCAATCAAGCATAATTAATACACGACAACTGATTTTATGGTAAAGATACTGGTAATAGTGAATTGTATTAAAATTATAGTTCATTTTGCTTGTAATATATGCTGGCAATTATGCTATGATACCAAAAATAGCCATTAGTATTATATAGTCTGAGTAGTGGCTTTTCATCACTCTGACCTTCAAATGACCTTTGACCTCTACAGCCTTTATTCAGCTGACAGTTGAATTCATTCTTTCATATTCTTTCATTTATAAATCTGTAAATCATAAAAAAGCAATAGCCAAGAGGTGCTTAGCTTAGTAGTATGCTCCCCAGCAGCAATACTATAAACATATTCACACCCGAATCCCACCAGACCATAATACAAATTAATGCCATGCCATATGTACTAAAGTTCAACAGTAATTGGTAACCTCATCTACATAAAGAGAATGTGTGGATTCCACTGGCTTGATGCTGTCATTGTCGTAATGCAAAATGTTTAGATGAAAACTGAATGAATACTCTTTGCACCAACACCTTCCATTTGGTACAAAAGAGAAAAGAACAGCATTTACATCTCATTAAAAACAATGCTTAGAGAAACGTAAAACATTAGCAAATTTAATTTGATACCTTCATTTGAGCATACTTTTCAGCTGTGTCTCTTTCATTTGCCTCAACTTCTTTTAATTCTGCCTCATATTTCACTCTTATTCGTCTAAATATGCAACACAAAATATTGCCTTTAGATGAAAACTTCAAATGAAATTGGAGGTTCCAAAATTACACAAGGGTAAGCACAAAAATATTACTCATATTATGCAAAGGTATTTCTGCTTTCTGTTAGGGCCTAAAAAATTTCAAAAACAGCAATTATTTATAAAAAAACACAGGATACTTATAACTGTAGTGGATGGTGACACTGGAGCATACTAGACATAATGTGGTGCCATCTATTGTCAAAAAAGAGAAATCACTATAAAGCCTATAAAAACACTTAAATATTAATGTAAGGAGTTCTCATCAAATGAGGAATATTTCATATTTAGTGTGTGGCAAGCGGCCTTTTACACATTCCCTTCAAGCAATATCTCCTTTCTTTGGGTTTAAGCTAATCAGAAATGTTAGCACCTGCTCTAGAAAGGCTGATGTTGCAGAGCATAATACCTTACCTACTTAGGCCTATAGGTTAGCAGGTGATAAAGATAATATAACTAACTAAAATATCTTATAAAAAATGATTGCAATCAAAATAATCTATTATTAAAATTTAGCTAGTTTTCGATAATGCAGAGGTCACCTTAATTAAGTTTGAGATTGGCATTTCATAGATTTCTTATTTACATTGGACTGACAATGGAATATGGACATCGGTTTTAGGAACCACTGTTTTAGGTAGAGAATGGTCGCCGTTTGGTTCTGAACTCCTGGATGTTGATGAGCAGCTGCACTTATGGACATCCATCCCCCGGGGTATACAGCCACTTCCCTCTTGCCATTTATGTTGTTTTGTTTTTTGTTTTCTTGTGATTTTCTTTCGTTTTTTATACATATTTGTGATATGCAGTATTCTCTTGGATTACAAAGAAAAAACTAATTGTGACACCTCTGGGCAAAATGCATCATAGTCTGCACCGTATTCCATTTTAGAAAGGAAAGATGATAACCGAAATGGAACTAAGTTTGCACTACAAAAATATCAAGAATACTAGTATTATAACAGAAAATGCTAATGTAACTTTATTACTTAATTCGATTCTCAGCAGCTTGTTCACATTCTTCACGGTTTGTTGCGCTGTCCCGTTCAAGTCTTTCAATCACTGTTTCTATAGACTTATCTCTTTCAGCTCGTAGTTGTTCACGTAATTCTCGCTCTTTAGTGGACAGCCAAATTTCTTGCTTTTTCTTGTGATTTTCTTCCCAAGCGTCTTTCTCAACTTGAAGTCGTTCTTGCATCTCTCGAATTTCAGTCTGAAACAGAAAAAACCGGCATAATACAAGACACAATAGCAATGAATAGAAAATGGATATTTCCCAGGTATGGATGCACAAAAACATGCTCAGCACAACAATGTTGATATGACTCACATCCATAAATTATAGATACTGTATGTAAAGTTTCAGTAATTTGCTCATAGCACAAAATTCAAAAACAAACTTGCATTTCTGTATGTTATGAATCATACGAATATTACGCCATATGTAACAATATAATATTTTGTATTCATTATTTCTATTTTTTATTAGTCTTTGAACTGGACTTAATATTTTGTATTCAAAATTTCTATTTTTTATTAGTCTTTGAACTGGACTTAATATCTTGTATTCAAAATTTCTATTTTTTGTTAGTCTTTGCACTGGATGTGCTATCTTGATTTTGCTGGGTGATAAAATATTAATAGTAGTTTTTTCTGGTATGGTGCTACCAAATACATTTTTCTGAAAAAATCTGGAATGTAGATATGTGCTGAACATAAATGTGTACAATATACATTTGTTTTAACTAGGCAGTTAAAAAATCATATTTAGTGTCCTTTTTTAACTCCTGGAATTCAATTTAGAAGTCAAATTTCACAAGTGTCTGTGCTTTTGTTCTTTAATAAAGAGAAGATTTATTTTATTAATATCAGGTGAAATTTCTCCAGGTGATTTTTCATTATCAACTGGTTGTAAACAGGTAAATTCAATAAATGGATTTTATATAGCATAATTAAAATAATCAATTAAGGTGAACATCATAGTAAAACTTCTGTGTTAAAAACTTGACGTTTACCCGATGTTTGTCATTTATTTCTTGTTTTTCCCTGGAAAATTCCTCTCTAAGTGTTTCAATCACAATTTTACCACTAGATTCAATGTCACGCTGGAGTTTTTGAATTTCTGCTTGCTGCTGAGTTGTCTGCTCTGCTAAAAAGTCCTTTTCTGTCTGCAGTTCTGCATAAAGATGGGCTCTCTGCTGTTGATAAGAAGCCTCTTCTAGCTCAATTTGCTTCTCATACCTAAAGTACGTAATGAAAGTATAAAAATTCACAAGAGTCTACTGATCTTCTTGAGTCTTAGAAAATTTGCTTCTTTATTTGAACAACTGGTAGTTATTTAATTATAAGGCAACAACTTCTTTTGCTAAACTTGTGGCATGGCTGCTTATAAATATGATGAAATTCACAGAGATTTGCTGGAACATGAAACAGTTTCATGAGCAGAAAATTTCAAGTAAAAAACATAAGTTTTCTGCAAAACACTGTCTGTTAAAGTACTAGGCACTTGACAATCGCAGAAGTGTAAGGAAAAAACAATTGGTAATGAAGTATTGAATCACATTATTAATCTTATCATTCATGTTGAGTCTAATTATTTTTTGAATAGAAAAACTGTATTTAAACGTACTTTTGCCTTGCAAGTTCCCTCTCGTGAGCACAAGCAGCTTCCTTCTCTCGTGCACACTGCTCACGGATCTCTTCTACCTGCTGATTAAATCGTTCACGCATTTGTTCTTCAGCTCCAAGCAAAGCCTGTTCATGAGTAGACTTAAGACTTTTCACTTCAGCTTTGTGCTTTGCTATCAGCCGTTGTATTTCTGGTTCAAGTCCCTTCACTGTCATTTCCTGAGCAAAAATTTAGTGACAATAAAAATCGAGTCACTTTTCTATTCATTTTAGCTCTACAGCGCCAAAGTATGTAAGCCGTTATACCAAATATCAATGGAAAAAACCTTTTGAACATTTTATTTCACTTTATTTCAAATATGGTTAGCTTATTACAACATTCTTCATATGATGTTGCACTATTGGTAATGAACTTGAAAACCTACTAAGAAAAGAATTCTGTGGTGAGGTGCTTAGCTAAGTAATGACAATTTTATTTAGCAATTGATGCTAATCAACACCAAATGGATGGGTTACTGCAAACAATACAGGGGGATTTCAGGTGTCATACTGACACCAACTAGTTACCTACTTGAGAAAAGTGCATGAATATGGCTGATACCTCTGTCTGTTCAGTGACTCATTTTAGAAAACTATCATTAATAAAGAAATCTGTTCTGATGTTGTTATAAGCAACCTTAAGTGCACCATCATCAAGAACTAGGTTCTTACATAGTGATAAACTGCTAAAAAACCTTTGCTAATGTACAGCTTAAATACAGGCTAGTGTAACTAGAGTTATTGGTATCCATATTACACATAGATTACACACTGTTACACTACTTATCAGATTCAGGAACAGAGTTTTCATTTAATGACTTTTATTGTTGTATGTGGGCCCATCAATGTTGTAAAAGACATAGACTAGACTAGTTAGTATAACTGAGCAGTCTCAGCTATATTCAACACACTAAAAGTACAAACTCAGTATAAATACAAGGATACTTATAACAAGAACCTTTATGCGTCGTGTTTTTTCTTCTATCCATTTTTCCCGCCGCAGTTTTTCAGCAGCAGCATGCATTTCCTTTACTTTCTGAAGTTCTCTTGTATGACTAAGGAGATAAGTAAAAACTAGGAATCATTTTAGCATAATAATACAATTAATGTGTATAATAATTCACCTATTAAACGAAAATTTGGAAAAATAAAATTGGTAACAAACTTTAATATGATATTTCACTATGTTTTAGTTAGTGGATTTACAATCTTCATTAATTCAGTAAACAACTTACTAACATTATACTAGACAGATGATGAAATATTGTTTTAACATTAATGCAAATCTAACAATTGATATAGACTGGTCAGGAAACATAAGCAGTTCTAAAGATTCCTTGGCCTATTCTAAAGATTCTAAAGAAATGCCAGTGATCATATAACATAGGTAATATGATGACATATAGTCACAAAATAGAGAAAACATTTTAAGCAGGTGCCTTTTTAAAGCATACTGTTGACTTAAGTTGAGCAAAACTTAAAATGACTCATCAATTACAAAAGATTAATTAACTTATAAAAACAATTAATTCAGGGACCCCGAAAAAGCGGAAATCTAGGGGTTTGTAAATCATTGTGTACTAAAAGCACCAGCAACAAGGTAAAGAATTTTTGTTCAAGGCACTTTTTAGTTATTCTTTTTGCATGTGACAGATTATCTATGCTAATTCTCTAAAACACTTTATGTTACGTTAAGATTGCATTTTATTGAAACTTACGTTTCTTCCATATGTTCATATTTTTCAGAGTATTTTTTCTCAACAGACTTCAATTCTTTCAGCAATTTCTCACATTTCTCAGTTAGGGACTTTTTATCATCTATTAGCTGCAAAATATAATGAATTAAGATAGTACTATAAAAAATTCAAACTTCTGTAATAAGTTAAATCATGGTAAGAACTTGGCATACTTGATCTATGAATGTTAGATGCCTTTTAATGGCCACCCCATATTCCTCTTTTTGTGTCTGGAGCCTTTGTTTCAATTCTTTGTCTGCTTCTCTTGCATTTCGCAAAGATAACTGCCTCTGCTGTTCCTGAAATAAATATGTTGAAGTAAATACAAAGATATCAATTAATATGTGACAGATACAATAAATCTGTTTGAAAAAACCCAAATAACTCTCGAAATGGTGAATCAGTATAATTTTAAAGGAAAACAAAAGAAATTAAAATATGTTTGCTTTGAAACACACTGAGATAGAAGCAGGCTTGCTAAGATAGACTTAAGCAATGGAGGTACACAGGTTAATTTGCATCGCTGTACTATAAGCAGAGATGTTATCATAATTACAGTATTGCAGTATTTCAAGCTATCGAAAGTCCACTGAAAATCGAAAATAGGCATTATCCTGATGAAAATAGGTTTTATTGAAACACTAATGCTTCTATGTTGAGCTCCTCACAATGCAAGACCGTGCTTCTACAGTTGCTAAGACACTCTGCGCATGGATGACATTGCAGCGCCATTTAGAATTAATTTGCATAACTAACATCTCATAAGCTACTTTACATCACATGTAGCTTCCCTGCAGAGTTGCTAGGAGGGCTTGTAAAAAGTAGCTTAAGGTTGGGAGGTCTTTTTACTTGCATTTTAGCATTTGGAAGACCTAAATAACAATAAAAACTTAAAATTAATTATTTTTAGTAGCTATTTATGTTTTCAGAAACCTTATTACATAATCTCATAATCCTATAATTATATAAAAGATCAAACAAGCTACTTTTTATTTTTTTCTTTACATGAACTGTTTGTTCACCTTTTATGTGAAAACTGGTGTTAAATAATCATAACCTTGTTATGCATGATGCATATTAGTCACACTGTATTAATCCAAAAGCCATGTTAATGTTTAATGCATAATGAAGTAAATAGAGCAGAAAAAATATACAATTTCTGAAGAAAAAATTAACACTTATTAACACTGCCAAATACATTTTAGAAAAACCGAACAGTTTAGCATGAAACCGGACATCTCGAAACCCTTCTCTATACCAGAACTTGATAACACAGTCATATTAGTGCCCTTATTACTCATATAAAACCCATATATAATGCTCTTACCAAGGCCATTTGAAGTCCTTGTATACTATACTCTTTTTCTTCTAGTTTAGCCTTTTGAGATAAAACTGTAGTAGCAACTTGAGATGCAGCCAATGACACTTCTTCTAAATTGTCTTTAGCTTGTCTACACTGGAATGGCTGAAATTAAAAATATTGCCAATGTAATATAACAAAGTACTGTGAACTTGGATACTTTTATGGCACTAAAATTTTCCAAATTGAATTTGAAGGCGTCATTTTTGCAAACTAACATTTCTCTCCAAATTGAAAGCACTACGTTCAATACTAGTTTACAAGTTTTGGAATAATTGTTTCATGTCACTCATGAGGAACTCACTAAGCTCTACATATCCTTTAGGTATTACTAAAAATTAAACATTGAATTATATGACTGTATGTTACAATGCGTATGTTACAGCAATATCAAATGCATGTTTGGTGGCAGGTCTTTGATAATTTCCACTATTGAAAGATGGAAAACTGCAGGAAGCTTAGTTCGGCTTCCCGGCAAAACTAGCATATAAAGAAACAGTCTAACAAATTGTTCTAATGTTGGTGGCATTACAAAATAGTCCAAGATCTCATGTAATTATTTCATGCTAGGAATGGCTTCATTATGACAAATTTCCATAGCATCGAACACGAGCTAAAATTAAACATTTATGAGTATTACCAAGTAATGAATTATATTGTATTACAATTTTAATGTAGCTTATTCTTGGTTATAAATATTAATTATTATACAAGTCACAAAAATTCAAACAATTTCATGGTATTAAAATTTACAAGAATAAGCTGACTACAAAAGATTTGCTCTTTTTCCCTAGTGATATGAAGGCAAAATGGGTCAGTGTTAAAATTGTTACTTACTTGATTTAACTCATTAAGAGTTGTCTTGTCATTTTCTTCAACTTCGTCCAAGAAAGACATAATAGAACTACAAAGAAAAAATCTGTTAATTTTTAATTCTAAACATAATGTTTGAATAATGTTTTCAGGATCAACATAACTGCATATTCCATAGCATAACATAAAGCGATGTAAACCTAATATATGCAAAACAATGTAAACCAACAAACACACATGTACTTTCCTTAGCACATTCTCTGTCACATTTTGAAAGACTCTGCATTCCACAAGCAGATTTAGCCTAGGCCTGTCATGTTTCTATTTACTTAGTTCAAGAATTTGCAATGATTTTTTTTACATCTTCACCGACTGTGTTAGCAATGCAAGTTTTTTTTGAAAACATTGGCAAAGTAACTTTGACAAACTACTTTACTTCTTTAATATAAATTGCAGAAGTAACTTCATTGATCTTCATGTAATGAATTATAATTTATTTGAAAGAAAATATTATTTGAATTCAAATAAAACTATGCATTTTCCAAGTTCTTTAGCTCCATTCTCTTCTAGGCCCTATATATAATTATAAGTCACACTGCCAATGGCCAAAGTGACCAACAGCGAAACTCACAACCAGCCTATATATATGAACTTAAGCAAATTGTCTCAGAACAAAATTATGATGTTTACTTTAACTTATCATGTGCTAATTCACTGTGAGCCTCTGTTGAGGATAAACTTGGTTTGACGTCATCACTGTCATAAATGCTATAATGACCACCAGCACTCTTAATACCTGAAAATTTTGTTTAAATTGAAGTCAGTTATAAACAATGCAAGTAAAAAACCACATAAAATCAACTGCTATATGTACCGAAAAAACATATATATAATGAAAATAGACAGATTCACCATTTCATAAATATGCATACAGAAAACACTTTATAGTAAAGTTATCCTTGTTAGACATTTATAATACATCGCTCTGATTATGAAAATACTTTAGATAATAAACCCATTTGAAAACTCTGTACCTTCCAAATCATATCCTGTCTCAAACTTTTTTAGGGTTTCCATAATATTGTCAAACTGAGACTCTCGTTTCTCACTACCAACCTGGCTGTTATGTGATATTTGCTCTTTTTCAATAACGGTGATTGCAGTATGCTGAGAATTTTCTTCCTATAAACAGACGATATTTATTAATTTAAAAAGGGTTCCTAGTTAAGCCATTATTATTGCATCACAATAAAAGCATAAATGATTATTCAGTTGTTATGTTTACATTCTAGTACCTGTAATTAAAGAATTGTCTTTGCCTATTGTTAAAAAAGCAAAAGAAGACTTTTCTGTGCTTTTTCATAATGTAATTAAAATGGCTGATAACTTCATGGTTTCTGTGTTTCACAACGTGCCTGCAATTATATTTTGGCAAAAAGGCAAAACTCTGTTATATTTTTGTTTCTTGTTTATATGCGTTACAATTTTTTTCCTGATCAGTAGATAATGACAACACTCTCGATCTAATAAATTTCATTTTTGTAACTTTTCAAATCTGGCTTAACAGTAAACAAAACAGCAGGTGTAGGCAACAGTGACACATTAGTGTCAAAATTTTAAAAATGCAGGCACCGTTAAAGCCCTAGCATATTTGCAGAAGGCTAAAATGATACAATTAAGTTATGACGTACATCTTCATGCTACCTCACAATACATGACATACCATGATACACCTGAGTAGTTAGCTGTTTGATTTTTGTTCATTGCTTACATACTGTTTACATCATGAGAAACATCATCCTGAGAAGCAAAACACTTTAATACTTTAGATTTAGAAAATGTTTGCATGTTTTTGGCCCACGTTTTTCATTTCACAAGTTTATATGCAAAAATCTAATTGGCTCACTATCGATTATTATTGTATAAACACATTGCACTTTTAACAATTTTGGTTGCTAGGATCAGGTATGCCTGTGTCAAGCTTGTTTATGCATCTACAATACATTCTACAACTGCAACTTCAACAATTTCGCTTTGTTTTTATCAGTGGATAGTCAAGCATGTGCTAGATTTCATTAGTCAGATTATTGAGATACAGGGAGGGGGCGCTTTTACAGTAAGAACATCGTAATAAAAGATATCACTATGGGATAGATATGTTCTAGTTTTTAGGTTCTAGTTTTAGGCACCTAGAATGCCTTTACAGAAAATTTTAATCTGTATAATATAACACATCCACTATACCGAATATATAATTTAATTACAAACCATCTAATGTGAACATGGAGTTTATTATAAAAATAAACCTAGTACTCGTAGAATGATTAACGGCTTACTTGTTCAATAACTTTAGTATCACACTCATTACCATCTGACGTTTTGTGAGCTAATGACAAATCATCTTCTATAACTGGCAATAAGAACAATAATGTTGATGATGTCAAAAACAAAAGATGTCACAAATAAAAATGCCAAACACATAAATTATGTATGTTTAACAAAAAAACTACTGATAGTAATATTAACAATTACAACAGATGATAAGACTGAAAAGCAAAAAACAACCCACGTGTTTAGTACTTACTTAACTGCCCAACATTTGCAAAATTCAATTCTGCTTTGTCAGGAGGGATGTTATCTTTCCCTGACGCAGTCTTGCTTTCAGTACTTTCCTGTGGTTCAGCTACATCACTGTCGGCTTTGACTGGAGTGTTGCCTTGCACCATTTCCACTAATGTGTCTTCATTCGTAGCAGATTTTCGCTACAGCCGAAAATGATACTTATTAATCTGAGAAACAACGAATCCTAATTAAGCTAGCATTATCGCAGCAAACATCGACAAAAGCTTGTATAATTATTTAATTGATGTATTTAAAGCACCTTACATGTCAAAAGTTACGACAGTAAGAACTCCTAATTACAGCAGCCACTCTCTAACCCTATCCCAGTTTAAATAATTATTAGCAGTACTTTTATATAAGTTCAGAGAAAAGTACAAAACAAACACCAAATCCTTTTAATTAAATTGTCCAAAACAAGGTCAGTAGGCACTCAATGTAAGATGCTACAGATTAATCAAACCTGCCAAGCATCTGTGTTAAAAAATGCATGAAACACATGGCTTGCTTAACTTTATAATCGAGGATACACAATGACAAGTAACAACTTCATATTTAGTGACAATGCATTTTAAACAACTGACTCTCTATTAAAATATTTAGGTGAATTAAAAACAACTTGATGTCTTCAACAACATTTCATTTAAAACATAACTGCAAAAAAACCATAAAACAATTACAAAATGCAGTTACAACAATTACAGAAGAGATTTTGCAACATTTTATCTGTAAAAGATACATACAAAAACTTGTACTTAAGATAACAGGAACAGGCAAAGAATCGTGGTGTGCGCTGTTTCTCTGTGGTTTACTTGCCGTGCTGCTTTCAACTATTTCTCTTGTTGAGGGAGGAAGTATATATACAACCAGATATGCCTAAGGCACCACTACTGGTTCAGTGTCTCAGATGCTTATCTTGGATAACTAGTTTATCGCTAGGAGTAGGTCCCACCATTAAGTGCTAGTATTTGGCTTATTATGTCCAAAATTTATTAAAATAATTACGCTATAAAAACACAAGGAATATACACATTGTATGTAATGATTATAAAAACTAAGATCGTGTGATGATGACAATATACATCTGGGTCATTTGCAGAAAAATTACAGGCAATGAATCCAAAAACATGCACTACAAAAATAAAAGACATCTGCGGTGACCAAAAATGGAAAGCATGTTTTACAAGCTAGCCCTATGTTATTTAAAATGCCATTTAGCGTTATCATAACACACTAGACAGGTCACTTAATTTCCTTTAAATTTGGATAGGGGTTGCTGACCTGGTGACTTTTGGTCTTTTCGCCACCCCGTCTCTTTCCATCTTTATTATAGTTTCTTGCTATAAATGAGTAAATTATTAACTTACTTACCACAGAAGCAGTTTTCTAGTAAAATTTAGAGTGCGAAGTCACTCTACTGTGATATCATAATATAATAGGTGGCTACAACTTATTGCAAGAAGAACGATAATAACAAAAACAAGACTGCATTCATGGTGAAACAGACCTGTTTATAAGATTACATCATAAGCAACTCAAAAAACATTTACAAGTGAAATCAGCTATGACTACAAACAATAGAAATGCCAAATAATACCCACTTGATTATATCTATGCATTCTTCTTTTTTGGGGAACTTTTCTCTCCTTATACTCTATTCTCCCAGTTTTCATTTTTTCAGTTGGTTTAACCATCTCTATTTGTTTTTCCCACTTCATGTTGTCAAGCATCTGTTTTAATTTAAAATTATTTTGTACAACTTGTCTTCTATACCATCTTTGTATAGAAGATGCTGCTTTTGACTCAGCCACTTTATTGTTCACACAGAGACTGCTACGAAATATGGTTTTACAAGTGACATCATTAACAGACGTTCTTAAATGTTCGTCACTGACACTAATTTGACTGGCCTGTGGCACACTGTCAATACTAGCTATGCTGTATATCAGTTGAGTTGGTTGTGAATCATAACCACTTTCAGTTAGGTTGGACCCACAGTCATCAGAAGTATCAACAAATGATCTGTCATAAATGAATGCATCACTGGGCTCATGTGGCAGATTCTGATTGTGTTGCCTTTTATTAGCAGTGATACTAACTGATAAACTATCAGACACATTATCTAACCTAGCATTCAACTGATTCCATGAAGTCCAGAAGCTATCATTTTCTTCTGGGGAACATTCGTTACAGTTAGTCAGTAAAGCAAAAGAAGCAGCAGTATCCGGATTTGGGCTACATGTTAATTCATTGCCGCCGTACTCGTTAGGGTTGATCTTGTTGCAGACTGCAAGCTGCACTTGATTCGCTTTCTCTTGAGGAATAATATTTTTTTTCCTTCCCTTTTTCGACTTTCTCTGAGATGAGGATGGTGTTCTTGTTAGAGATACTTTTGAGCAATGTGAGTCTGATGCAACAGCAGGAGATTTGCTACTGTATCATAAAAATATAAAACCTGTTAGTGTGACTTCCACAAAATAAAAAAAGGCTTTCACAAGTGACAGTTAATCAAACTTAAATAAATTTATTAATTCAGTGATTTATGGACAAAATTTTAATATCTACTTTACAATTACAAGATAGCAAAATGTTGTCTTATCATTAATAAAGAAAAATTAGCCTTAAATGAGTGTTCTACAGGAAATGTATAAACCAACAAATTACAAATTATTAGTAAATACACAAAGGATAAAATAATATATTTTAAGTATTGTGTGGCTTGTCTGTTAGCTACAAAAGTAAGACTACTGAACGATTTTTATTAAGAACTGTTCAAGCAACTTTTGAATAATGCTATAACCAAAAATGTATAATTCTCTATTGTTAAATAGTATTGGCAAAAACTTTATAGATTGCAACTACAGGCTACAGCAGTGAAATGCAAACATATTTTGGAGTTCAATCATGTTTTTGAATATTTCATATTTTACTCATACCTGGTAGACGCTGTCTTTCTTTCCCTTGGTACAGACTTTCTACTGATTTCTGTCATTTCATTCTGACTAGAAGACCTCTGTAATATGCAAAAAATACACCGTTATGAAACTTTTGTTCTTTGTACATAAGGTAGTTAAATTACAGTTAAAGGCAATTGCTTATAAATATATCTAACCAAGCTTCCATATCTGCAATGCATGCCATGTCTATCCAAGCAGCAGCAAATCAGTAAGGCAGTCTTACAAGTGGTTCTTTATTTTTAATTCATTTGTTCGAGGATGCTGTTTTTTTACAACATATGTGTTTACACATATATGATCGTAACCTGTTAGAAATACGTTAATTGTGTACTCAACATATAATTAACAATAACAAATAAAAATACAGAACTTAGTAAATTTAAAAATAAACAATTAACCTTTGTTTAAACTGTGGCCTTGTGTTAATGCGCAAAATTGTGCACACTAAAACACCTTGAACTCTTATAAATTAGCTATTGTTTCACATACTTAATTAGCACTAATGACAATCGACTAAGGACAAAAAATTAATCATTATTCTGTTATTTATATTGAATACAAACTGCTTAGACTTTATAACATGCCACTTGCAGGACATTTGGTCAACTCAAACAACAGCCTTAGTTTTGCTGAAGCAAAAATCCAGTCAGTAGATGCAAAAGCACACTGTTGCAGACTATATCGTTTCATCACCATCTTGATATGATAACCATGAGTGATCTTGTGAATCTTAGTCTTGTGAGCAATAACAGTTTACTTTTACAATGCAGACATATTGTTTATCATAATAATTGTTTCTAAAAGACTTTAACAATATTCTAGCATTTACACAAAAAGATATACCTTATATAACTGGCATGGTTAATTGGTCTAGTTCAGTACGTGTAGACTAATAAAATGTATTGGGTATCTGACCAGTCAACGTTCATTTGATAACTTGTATTTTTTTATATTCAGATGTTTTATTCAAACTACACCATGCATAAAATAATACTAATTATTACACTTGACCTTTGGCAAAGGGTGATGTTTAGCAGACAATCTTGTTGTAACAGAAGTTGGTCGTTGAATTTTTGTAAGGGATGACATTCCTCTCCATCCTGGCTCTGATGACAATGAAATGGAAGAGCCACTCAGCTGTAATTCTGCAACTGACGTGCTGCTGCGCTTGTCAGCCATGACTACTTGAACCACAATAGTTGACCTGTAAAAAAATAAATATTGTTTAATTATGAATCAGCTTGAATCATAAATAGATATTAAAAATGATCCTTGGGAAATATTCAGAATCTGCTTATAAAACAGTAAATTTAATTTTCTACGAAAGCAAAATATGCTGCCTTTGGATTTAATTAGTATCTAAAATTATCAAACACAGCCATTCAATTTACAAGAAAAATCCAAAATTCACTAGCCTTGAAATTGACTCCAATCAGTTAAAAAGTACAATACCGTAGAATAAAGCAAAGCAGCAGATTACCGTACATACGATTAACTGTGATTAATGAACACAAAATGCATCAATTGCAATTACTAGCTGTGGACTGGGGTTAAACATACATTACACATCTTCTTTTTCATTTCAATTTAAAAAAGTCATGCAAATTATTTCATTCAATTTATCTTCATGTACATAAAAATATTAAAATCTGTGCTGAGCTGAAAGACAATGTTTAGAAAATGACGAAAAGAGTGTTAATATAGGAATTGTGGCTATTTACGTTCAGAACCATTGTGTCTGATCCAATAAAAATAAGTAGATGTAGAACTTGCAGAGGGTTCACAGTGTCATATGCGTAGATATTTGAATAGATAATTCTGTAGATAGTTCAAATAATGAGTAATAATTTACTAATGAAACTCGGTGTTTTGTGCCACTAGAGAAGTTGTTTTCAACAAATTGATAATTAATGTGCCAAATGACGAAAACCAATCATTCTTTCAAAATTTTTCAATCGTTTTTCAAAATGAAGCAGATGTTATTTTACTGATTCTACAAGAAAATTTTATTGTTGAACTCATTCAATTTTCATTTTCTTGGCACCATTACTCTCAAGTAAGAATCATTTGTCGCTGATGTCCAGGGGTCTGCCATTAGTGAAACAACACCAAGATTTTTTATTTGCTGACACGCATTTTGTTGACGTACATCATATAGTCGGATGATGTTTGGCTTGGAATAGAAAAATTAGGTTCCACATTATTTAAAAACAGACGAAATGCACAACTTTTAAACATAGATAATGGTCTTAGATCTTATTATATAATATTGCATAGCAAGTCTATCAATTCTTTCCTTCTTTCTCCAGAGCAAGGACGACTGTCCTTCCTTTTTGAATTGAAAGCATCCTTGATACTGGGTTGCTTAGAACTACTTTCCTTTCTTTGAACAGTAGTGTCTGTACCAGAATGTTTACCATTCAAACGTTTACATAATACTGACGTGCTACTGCCACAGCATTTTAAGAGAGCACCACATAATCTGCATTTTACTAACCCAGGTTTGTTGTCACTAGTCCCTTCAATGCTCTCAAAATATTTCCAAACATTACTTTTTTTGCTGAAGCAATTCTCAATTGAGTTTAGCCGATCGAGCTGCAGATAGTCTCATTGCATATGCAGTGCACTATTAACCTGAAGAGGTGGTAACGTAGCAATTAATAGCCTGCTGGTGTTCAATAGTGCACTGTACCTACTGTAGAAATGATCAGCAGGTGGCATTAAAATTTTAAATGATCAAACAATGAACATCATGTTAACAATAATGTGTGCATTTTTATTGTTGGAACCTGGTAGAATTATCAGGCTGGGGTAGTAAAAAATGCGGGTAATTATCCAGGTACCTGGTGGAATTGTAATTGTAATGATGTGTGACCGGCATTATGTCCATGGTGCCTCTCCTCAAAACCAGCATCAGTTTGAGCTACATTTGCCTTTGCACCATTGTTGTTATTACTGTTGTTGCTCTGTAGCTACTTCGTATTAACAACCCCACTGTTTATAGCTATGGCTCGTTTGAGCACAGATAGTACTAGGTACTTAGTTTGCCCTAGCTCCCCCCTTCAGTAATAATCGCTTATTTTATGAATCTCTTGCCTGATACTGACTTATTTTCCGATTATTATCTGCGTCGAAATAGGCTGGCAATCTGGGCTTTGTGATGTTAAGCTACATAAACGTCAAAAGTCGTTAAAATGCTTTTACCTTTTATCCAGCCCAGATAAATGTAGAACAATTTATTAGCAGTTTGATGGTTTGAATCTTCATTGTTTTGTAATTACGCTAACGAATGGCATACTAGATGCAAGAACTAATTGCAGTGTAATTGTTATGAAGGAACGTCGTACATCAGCTATAAGATGGGTTCATGGTGATCATGTTTGGTGGACTGGTAGACAACCACACCTGGTGAAACCATCGTAGTGGTGGAAATTGGCCTCCAAGTTCTTAGAGTTATTGCTTCAGAGGATTCCCATACGAGTCAGCCATTAGTGAAGCTTTGAGCCTCCAGGACCAATGGCGAGAATAGTTGGTGGCAAGTGACAGACACCTATCTTCGGGAGCTCCTAATCGTTGGGAATTTTTGGTACTCGCTGGTACCAACCGGGCATCTGCATATTATTTTCCTATTACGTGGCATCACGGTATGAGTGTTTAGCTAGAGTACTAATTTTGATGAGGTACGTATACATTATGCACTTTTGCCTGTTCGCTTTGTCTTATAACCTAGCTAGTAATATTATTATTAATTAATATGTTAAAATTCTTGTGTCAAAATATATTGTTAAACCTAATCTTAATTCTTTTGGCATTTACGTATGAAGACGTAATCGATGTAATGTAATCGCAAAAGCTAAACCCCTGCAGCTATAATCCCTTATCACACTCGGCTAATACTAGTAATAGTCAGGTCTGGGGTACTATTACTTAGTATTACGCCGTCACAAGATGTAAATACATAAATACCCATGGAATAGTTTAGCTGTTGTTACGTTTAAATTTTGTATAATTACCATGATTATCTGTAATACTAAAGAAATAATTATCAGTTTTTATTATTACTAGTTCCAATTTTATCACAATAATTTTCGACGCCTGCTTTCAGAAACTGCTAAGCGTCGCCAAGTACACAAATACCAGCGCCATCTACCACCGGTTTGACGAAAATTTTTCACTTGTTTAGGCATATTAATCCGCTCGAAATTAATTAAAACGTGACTTCATAAACGAAATGATTACAAATATTGCTCCGCATTAACAAAAGTTTCCTAGAAAGTTTTGGTAGTGGTTTCTTCTGTATTTTTTCTTTTCTGTTTAATGCATTTTTAGTGCAAGTAAAATAAGAACTACATACAATTCAATTCTTGTACGTTTTTCGGTTCCAAGGAGAAGGAGGCCATTTTGGATACGAACAAAGATTTGTGACATCAAAACAATTAAGAAACGACCTTGTTAGCTCATTTTATTTACCTGTTTGATCATCGTTGTGTTCTTTTCTAAGTTGAAAAGTGCACGTGTAATACGATGTATAGAAAAAAGTTTAGGCTAAGATAGCAATGGCCGATAGGAGAAAATTGCAAGGTGAGATTAAGATTGGGGACTTAGTATTAACTATTATCCCAAGTAAATTACTTTTCTATATCATTAGCTATTTTCTACGATTGGACGTTAAAAGCTACAGTTAATTTGGCTGCAGGTTAACTCTTATCCTGAAATAACAAAATGATTTTGTTAATTTAGAAGAAGACATTGCATTTGACGCAAATGACTTGGGATATTTACTCGCATGTTCACTTTAGTATGGCTAACCTGAATTGATTTGTGTATTATTGTCTTACTAGCCTATTATATCATATTCATGGGTAGCCGAGACTCTGATTGGTTAATGCTCTGGATTGTTCACGTAATAGTGAGCATTTCCATCTCTAGTTCTCTTCCATTAATATTGGGACCTGTCTGGTGGTGAATGCTGTCTTGCAGATAATTTCAGAATTGATAGTCAGTTCTTACTTAACTTCTGATTAACCGGTCTGTAAAATGCTCTACCTTGCACATTGCATGGGTGCTAATGTAGGTTTGTAGTACATGTATGGAAGCCTAGTTGTGTTTTAAAAGTTACCAGCCATAATTCTAATACTAACACCTTCAGATAGAGGTTTTCATAGATTTACTTTTGCAATTGTAAAACTACATTTTACATTCAGTGGTTCCTTGTAGGATCTGGCTATTGAATGATGGCAGTCAAATTCCACTCCTACTTAAAAACATGCTCCTATGTGTGAATCTTTTGATCACTTGATTCTCAAACATATGGTGTTATGTTCTTTAGGAGTTGCTTGTAGTGACCTGTGGCTAGCTGTTTATTTTTTAGCAATGGCAAAATTTTAGCAGTGTTGGGATATCTATTTTCCTTCCCACTTTTGAATTGTAAGCTCAACAGATGATAATTATGAAAAAGTGATTCTTGGAATTGCACAAAAAAGTTGTTACAAGTTTGTATCAAATTACGTCATACAAGATTTTTGTCATCAGTAAAGTTGATATTATAAATACAATACTGATATAGTAGGTTGCTAACAAAACCATTTTTCATTTAAAAAATTTGACAATGAACTAAATGATTTTGTATTACATCAAACTTGATTGATAAAGATGTTTATTGTTATTCACGGTCACCTCTCCATCTATTGGTTATGGGTTTGCATTAATTAACATGCAGCATAGTACTTCATAACTTCCTGGTTTGCTGTAAATTTTTCATTAATTAAGCAATAGCAGCATTGCAAAATTCATTCTGGTAGTTTCGACTATACATGGCAGGTTCTGGCTGTTTTTGGAAGGTCCTATAGATGATTCTTTGCAAATTTACATCAATTGTGATGTATTATTTATCTGCAGCCTGCCTTTACTGTACTTGTGTACAACATCTACAGCTGTGCAATGCAGTACCATGTTGCAATTTAATATGCTATTACTGCCTAAGTTTTGCATTACAAAAACATTTTTAACAAGTAATTTTTATTATACATATGGAATTTTTCTTACTGTGCCATAGTTTGCATCAGATCCTGTTTTGCCCAATTTGCATTTACTGGATCCGGTTTCGGATCTACAAATTAGGATAAACAGCATTTAATTTGTTTAGTCTTATGTTCATGTGGTAGCATCACCTGTCCATTTTACAGAGTAATTTTAAGTAGAAACACTGTAAATGTTGATGTACTGTAATTTTGAACACTTGATACTCATTTGGTTTAAACTAAAAAAAAACTGCCAAACAATAACCCTGTCCCACTTCTTGCATGCTTCTTGATGCACGGAATCACAGTGTGAAGATTACTGGTATCGCATGCGCTACAATCATGGGGGCATAAAAATTAAGCGATACATTCATAAATTTCTGAAGATCTTAATTATTTGTACAAATAGTGCAAAATCTGACGAACATTTCATTTTTGATGGAACCAGATCTGATTCATCTCTAACCGTAGGGTTTGCACTTCATATTGCTTTTCGCGTGCTTAAAGTTTTTTGCAATGCTTGTCTTATAATATCCAATGGAAAGACTCTCGTGAAATTTTCAAGCGGAGATGTTTGTGCAATTTAAATTTTTTTCATTCCTATAGATCTAATAATTTAAACATTGGATAACTATGATGACCCTTATTTGTTACTGATGTATTAATGCTGCATTCATACAATGACATTTTGCTTAATGTTTTATCACAACTAACAATTTTGAAGTCAACCACAGCTCATCTATGTATAAGTCATTTCTCTTAAAACTTTCAAGCAAATAGATAGTTACTTAAGTCTAAATTTAAAGCTTATAAGTTTTTATCTTTTTTGTTTTAGGTGAAATTGACAGGTGTCTTAAGAAAGTCAGTGAAGGAGTGGAAACTTTTGAAGATATTTGGAAAAAGGTAATTGTTATACCAACTGATAAAAGCTGATTTTTAGGTTACCTAACAAAATTAAGATATAATTTGTCAAAATGTCAACAATTGAGCAAAGGAAATGATCTTCATTCTAATGGCCTTCATATAATGAGATTGTAACAGACATGACAACTCGGTTATTGCAACAGAATAAATTGATGAGCATAAAAAACTGGCTATGGCAATAATAGCACAGTTTTCGTGTTATTGTATAAGTCGTCCAGGGATGTTACTAAAAACAGAAATTACAAACCGAAACTGAAATTTATTAAACATAAGAAACCGAACAGAAACATTTTTGCGAAACCAACTAGTATTAAAACTGAAAAAAGAAAATTCTAAAATAAGTAAAAATATTTTGTTTTTTGTTTGTCTGCTTTTCCTCGTTGTGATGCAAAATTATTGATGAAAACCACAAGAATGCTTTGTAGTATAGTCAAGTTTGATGGAGTGGCTTATATTAGAAAAATCATGTGTTACAATGTTTTTGGATTTGGGTATTCTTAATGATTGAAGTTTAAAGATCATAATGCTTCATTAAAATGAAGAAATTTTGTTGTCTATATTTAATAAATTCTAAAATTAAAAATTATTTTGCTCAACTAAATTCAAATGTGGTTTGATATTTCGGTTGATTGGGCCTGGAGACCTAAAACTTCACAGTGGTCAGCACTAAAGATATGCTGCATTGCTGTGAAGAGCACATCACAAACTATTATGTAAACAAAATTTTCCCTTTATTTAAACTATTTTGGCCAAGACTTTTCAACGGTTTTTGACATCTAGGAGAAAAGAAAAGGTGAACTCGATAAATACTGTATATACTTATGTACAAGTCGAATTTTTGGGAGGTGATTTTAAGGTGAAATTTTTTGGGGTCGACTTATACTTACGATATGTTTTTGGGAGATCTTGCTAAAGAGTTGTCTACAATACGAATATGTAAAGAAATGATCCTTCATTATACGCTGGACTGAATGAACACTCAGAGAATGTTCGCATCTTGACATTACTTCACAAAATTAACAAATATTACCGTAATTTATTTTAATGTATGTGAAATTAAGTTAAAATTTATATATTACCGGTAAATAAACTAGCGACGGAGCACTCGATCAGAACATGGAAATCGCCAATGTTGTGCAGGTGCTGCCACCTGTTGGCTTCCACGGGAAGTTTTACACTGTGGTATTGTGCATGCGTGTTTTATTGGCAAAATATCGATTACCAGCATACACGCGTATATAAAACACAACGCAGAGGTATTAATTTTAGTAAATTATTTTTTTCTTCAATGGGAATTTGATGATTGAAATTTACTCTGGAAGATCTTAATATTTTATGGTCGACTTGTACACAGGTAATATATAAAATGATGCAATTTTTGGTCTTAAAATGCACATCGACTTGTACATAAGGTCGACTTGTATATACGGTACTAGTAAAACATCTGAAAAGTGCTACCAAAAATTATCCAAAATTTCAGCTACAAAACTTAATAAGTTTCACCGAAACCGAAAGTGCATTTATCGGCAAACCAAACCGAAAATTTCGCTTTAGTAACATGCGTGAAGTCTTCCTAAGTTAAACAAATTGCTGTGCATCTTGATTTTGTTTTCAGCAACTCTGCCGACTGTTTGGGATTCCAGGTTGTTTAAGGTTTTATTCTAATTCACTACACAATAACGCCAAACTAATATAGTCCCTAAAGCTTATGGATGCCGTCATTTAACATTTGTAATACAACTAGAAATGCTTTGGCATTGAAAGAAATGAAGGTGATCTTGAGAAAACTATCATAAACTGATGTAAGCATCTAAGCAATATTGCATCATTTCATATTTCAGCTATAACTGCAGTTTATATGCTATTATGTTGGCTAGCTGAGTTATACAATGTCCAGTAGCAACTTTTATTCTTTGACTCACATTAACACTAAATATTTAAATAATTTATCTTTGTAATTCGATATTGTCAATAAGTTTTATCTTAATTTTTTAATTCTTGACAAGTATTTTCTTTGAAAAGAAGGAACAGTGCATCGAATGCACATTTTTGTCAATCAAACCGAAACCGATTTTTTTTTTGTTCTTTGGTTCCTCAGAGCTGAAGCTCATCATAATTTTTTTTGAAACTGAATGTAATTTTCTTGTAATTCCAGTTGAAGGGACTTAAAAATTTGTATAGCTTAAATCGTTTTAAATTAATAGTGACTGGTGAGCTATATTATTCTGATTACTTAATCAGTATTTTAAAAGCAGTCCTAATTATTTCAAAAGCTGTTGGCACTATTCTGTACAATGAATAAAAACAGTATTTAAGCAAAACTGCTATAGTAGAATTCTTTACTAGCTCGAGCTCGCTTTCATTTCTATTGTCGTATATAAACAAACTAAGCAATAAGCATAGTCATGCTATTGCAGGTTGACACAAATTGTGGTCCAAAGGTGCATCGCATTCTTCGAATTATCATACACATTGAGTTACATGATTGTGATAATTTCTGTGTAAATTATACAACTGATTAGCTGATACTGTAATTTCTGGTCCGTCGTTGTCGCAGCTGTCTTGTTATTGAGAGTTATTAAAAGTGAAAAAATGCAAAGGTGTAAAACGTTTTTAGAACTAATATGCTGATCTAGCTCAAGGTAAATCGTGGGATAATCGTGTGTTCTTGCATCACAATTTTGTTGTCTCCACAGCACGCAAGGTGGATTTACAAATCAAAGTTTGGATTTAAATAAATGGCAGATTTTACCAGGTTGAAGTATTATACAGTTCAGTTCCAGCAATAGTGGCCGCAATAAGCAGCTGGATTTATTAAGCGGATTCTACTTACTGTTTTTCTAGGCTAGACTGTTCTGACTTTTCATTCATTATCTCAATATTATTCTGTTGTTTGCAGTTTTTTCTTTTTAGTGTTTTCTAAATTATGTTATAATATTATAATACGCTCCTGTTGAGTTGTCATGCCCCATTTGCTTGCAATTACTAGAAAGACAGTTGTGATATTAAGTCACCAATTATCATATTTGTTGACTTTTGTTTGACTTTTCAGGTGCATAGTGCTACAAATGCAAACCAAAAAGAGAAATATGAGCAGGATCTCAAGAAAGAAATCAAGAAGTTGCAGCGACTACGCGACCAGATTAAAAGCTGGTGCGCCTCAAATGATATTAAAGACAAGCGCATTCTTATGGACAATAGACGACTTATTGAAACTGTGAGTTAAACAGCTTTCATTTTCCTCACTCTGCAAATGATATTTGCAGTAATACCTATTTTATTCAGGCACACTGATGCAATTGTAGTGTTTTCTGCATAATATTATTTGAAGTATAAAATACATAGACAAAACAAATGTCTCTCATGAATGTTATTATGGGGACACTGGTATATTAGACATTCTCATTTGACCCATTTTGCATTCTCACCTGGCATGCGTAAAATACACTTTAAGAAATATAAAAGAAAGAATTAAAATTATAGATAAATATAAAGAACTTGCACAGAAAGTATTTTATACTTCTGGTAAAGAAAATGCAAACAAGGAATCAGTCCTGTAAACAAGGAATCAGTTCATTTTTCATTTACTACATCAACAGTAGTTGACTGCTTTCCGTGATGTTGTTTCATACAGTAATTGTTATTTGTCTTCCACAAGTCAAATACGGCTAGAATTTTGTTCTGCTCATTGATGTCTGCTGCTAATAGTTTATTGTCCAAAAATGGTATCTGTAAGAAATTTTTGGACATGGAGCAGACTGACAGTATTTTTCTAATTGCATATTATGCAAGCAAGGCAGAAAATGATTAAATTTTTTTGTCACGGATACACAACTTATATGTTAATTTTCAAAAATGACTAGCAGTTTTTTATTTATTGCATATTAGTAAATGTATATTAACACAAAGATATAATATAAGTTTATTAACATGAATTACTAAATTGATCCGATTTTAAAGCTTCAAAAATGAAAAAAAATTGCATTTTGCTGGCCTGCGCATGTATGTGATTAACTCACCTCAGTTATTGTTTAGATTTGTACTGAATGCTAGATGGTATTTGCATATGGATACTAAATTTTTGAATACAGTATTGGTTTATTGGTTCAGATTTGGCACAGCACTAGTTTTGGTGTTTTCTTTAATTCTTATTGTAATCTGTGTGTTCATGCTGTGAATTTAGAAATAAAACTTTTGTTCTAGCAAATGGAAAGATTCAAGGTTGTTGAAAGAGAAATTAAAACTAAATCATACTCAAAGGAGGGCCTTGGTGCTGCAAGCAAGATGGATCCTGCTACAAAAGAAAAAGAGGAAGTGTGTTCATGGGTAACGGTGGGTATTTGCAATTTCTGTTCCAGTTAATTTTGATCTGCACATTTAAAAAACAATTAACTTAATTTATTGTGAATTACTGACATGGACATTAAGATTTTGTCGTTTAGGATAAGTAAATTAAAATTGGTGTACTGGCTTAGACCTGGTACTTGGGTTCTGCTGAATAAAACTTGTTAATTAGATGTACTGAGAAAATAACTGACACATTGAAACATTTTAAAGATGGTTAAATTTTCTTTAAAAAGGGACACAGAATTATTTTATTTATCTTTTCTGATAATAGTTACAGCCATTTGAACATATTTCCAACAATTAATGTGTTGACTCTTCAGTAATATGAAAAATAATCTTGCCCCTTAACTTTTTTGACTAAAAAAGTACTGATTTGATGTTTGTACCTATTTTTGCATTGGTTTTGTTATGTCACTTGTGTGCCATAACATTTAATTTTTTTACAGAATGCAATAGGAGAATTAAATATTCAAGTGGATCAGCTAGAGAGTGAAATGGAACTTTTGACATCAGGTTCTAAAAAGAAAAGGGCAGACAAAGAGGTAATCTTAATGTTTTCCATATTTAAATTTGATATAACATTTGTATTGAGTTCATGCATTTAGTTTCAACTGAATTGGTTTGTCGACAAAACAAACACTAACTGGTTTTACAATTTTTATTAAATGCGGCATTTCAGCTATTCACCAAAACATTGCATTTATTAATAAATTATAAAACTTTCTTCTGTTGTGGGATATTTATATCAGCGTTTCTTGCTATTAGCCGTTTGTTGAATTTGTGTGACTATATATCAGAACGTGTCGCTTAATCGACTCACGGTTATTAGACTCAATCGCTTAATTGACTCAAAAACACCTAGAACGGGCCGCTTCTATTCAAATATACATAAAAACTAAAAGTCAAATAACTCTGCATAATTGACTCAATCTTTTTTCTTCACCTACTTAAAATAAGATATTTGTATGTACCAAGAAAGCCTTTTCTACTAATATGTCATCTTGCCTTCCCTTTTATGCACTATGTATGCGGAAACAATCATGTTAAGTACTGTTTTCATTAAAGCAGGTACGTTTATCATGCACTAATACGCTAGAGTAGCGGTTTTGCTTTGAATCTGTTACCCACTCGTCCATTGTTACCCAAAGAATTTCTGGAAGCTAAACGTTTAATCACTTCCCTAGCGGTTTCCTTTTCGTGCTCTCGTTGCAAATCACGCTTTCAGGCTTAATGAGTTAACACTAAAGATGCCGGTACTGTAACAGTAATCAGTAATTACGAGAACTTTGTGGGCCAACTTCTTCGAGAGAAAATTAAGCAGTTGACTTTGAAGGAATTTTTGTAATTTTTGCAAATAAACAGACTTAGAAAAGTCTGTGATTTAGAAAAGTATACTTTTTAATTTATTCCTAATTCACTTGTGTAAATTAATATTTTAAAATATTTTTTTCTAATTTTTACTGCACAATGGAATTTAGGCATTACTTCGTTTCTAAAATTCATTTAAAACCTTTGCAGTGCATAGTAAGCTGGTGACTCATACTTCTATACCTGTAATACTACACCCGTCAGTTAATCGGTTCAGTCGGTTAATTGGGTCAGAACACGTCGGTCCCAAAGCGAGTCTATGCTACAGAAAAGGCATTTCTTTGGATGTCCACAAAGAACGTTATTTATCAGCAGATGTCCCTGAATACAGCTTAACCAATAAGTTAACGATCGTTGTACTGATGGTTCAAGTATCATGACAAATCCAACACAGCATGATTATTAAAATTTCAGCAGTATCATGCTTTTCATTAAATTTCCTATAAGATAAACTATGGGGTTAACTTAAAGGTTTCCTCTTAAGTTTTTAGCATATTGCAGAAAAATGGTGCTGTCGTTGGAGCTGTGGCCTCGTATCACACACACACGCACACACACTTATAAGTTTCTAAAGTTTTTATAAGAAAGAAAGGGAAACAGTATGATCTACTTTGTGAGGCAGAAGACTAAAATCCCAATAAAAAATGTCTCAAAGCTCATCTTAGAGAAAAATCAAATATAGGTGAGTATGGATAATCTTTATGTTAATGTGAATCTGATTATGACGAAAAACTTTTTTGTTTTTTTCATGTGATCTTGACTTTTTGCAGAAAACGGATAGAGCAGAAGATCTCAAGATTTGGTTAGACCGACATCGACATCACATACGACAGCTTGAAACGATTTTAAGAATGTTGGACAATGATACACTTGATATTGACCAAGTATGTTCCTTAATGAAATTTAAGTGCATTCTGACCAGGAACTAGATAGTCACTGCAAATAAGATTTGAATACAGTATGACTTGCTTATAGTGGGTTTCAAGGAACTGTGAAAATTTGCTCGCTATAACCAAGTCTCGTTATAGCCTAGGTCAATTGTCTCAGTGTATGTCCAAGATCGAAATGAAGCTCGTAACATGGATACAATGTAACTATGAAAAAACACTTTTGAGACTCGCACAAGTTTCTTAATGATTGCCACTGTTCAGCAACTATTTTGTCACAAAAGAGTGAAAAACAGTTCCAACTCTGTTATTTCTAGGATTACGTCAATATTTTAAGCAATAAATACCTGCATAAAATCGCCCCGCGAGTTGCTTTTCTGAATTACTACTGTTGTTATTCCTTTTGTTGTCTGCTGATAGTTGAGTGTGTTTTATGTGGATATTGCAGTATAAACATTTAACTGCCTGTAAAAGGCCCTGGTCACCTGTGGGGGCGGAAAACGACTAGTTTTTATCAGTTAAACTTAACTGGGATTCGAACTTCTCTGTTTTTATTTAAATAGCTGTGCATGCAAGTGCAATACGATTTGGGATTATGGGCATTTCAGCAGCACCTATGTTGGCTAATACCTAAACCTGCATTCTGGCTAGCCCAATATGTTACGTAATGTAAACTCACAATATTTATGTAAAAGTATGTTTATTAAAAATGAAACTTTGAAAAGTACCGAATTACTTAGATTGCTTTACATGATATTGTACGATAGCATTGCTTAGCCAAGAAGCTGACAAGTTACGAAAGGCATGAGAACACATCATTATCAGTTGCCAGGTGAAGATACTAAAAATTGCTGAAGTTTAACAAAAGCTTCAACTGGGTCATTCAAGCTAACAAACTAGTCATTGTCTGAATCACTGCCCGCGTCATTCTTTAAGTTCAGTTACAGCAGGGCAAGTAGCTGCAGACCCACCAGCACGTCTGCATGTGTTGTACTTGATACACATTGTTTTACGTACGATCAATAAATTAATCCTCACTGGGTAGGTTGACCTTTTTGTCCTTCGTAAGAGGTGCCTATTCAAATTTTACCCCTTGCTTTAGACCTCACACTCATTATATGCAGGGGAAGTACCGGGTGGTAAAATTCCCTTGTGATCTCGGATCTCACTGTAAGCAAGGTTTAAATATATTATTTAAGGCTAAGATTTGGCGACTTTGAAATTTGCTCTTAATAACCAGAGACTCATTATATCGAGCTTCGTTATAAATGGATTCATACTGTATGATTATGCATTGGTGGAAATATTTATGTTTAATAAGTCATAGATGGAAAGCATATTTTTACTTTATGTTGCATTAATAATTATGCCTTTGCCTAATTTGTTCTTGTCTTTGATAGTAATTCATATTTTTCTTGTTTGATATTTGTTTAGTAACCTTGCAAGCTGATCATTTTTTGTTAGCAATACTGTTTGATCCTACTTTATGTCATCAGTTATTTGACATTTCACATATTACAAAAATCGTTTTAGGTTAAACACATTCAGGATGATGTTCAATACTATATTGAGTCGAGCCAAGATCCTGACTTTGAGGAAAATGAGTTTATTTACGACGACTTGGACCTGGAAGATATGAGTATGTAGCTATGAATGTTAGTTGTTTATGTATTTTATCTTTCTTGTGCTGAACCTTGTTACTCATGTCTCTGCTGTATGGTTTCTTTCTTGTGGATGCTCCAGCACTCAGTATTCACACACCAGTCATTAACAGCGATGGATATATAGTGGACTGTATGGACTATTATAGTTGCATCATTTTGTGTTGGTGAGGGTTGTGTGCAATTTCATTATACCTTCATTGTTTTATTGCCTTTCTTGTTTTACCTAGCTGTATTTGAAATTATTCTTATGTAAAACTATACCACAATCTTTAGGCGCTTGTAATGACTGACAATTACTTATTTATCTGGCATTACAAATTGATTTTTTATGCTGTTTATTCAGTATCTGATGTTGTGGGTGGACCACAAGGACAAGGAAATGAAGATGGTGATACCTTATTGAGTAATCTGTCTGGCACACCAACTTCTACTAACTCTAGTTCTCCCTCCCCTAGTCCAGGGCTTTCAAATCATTCCAAGGTGCGTCAAGCATTTCTAGAGATGACGCTGTGTACTATAGTGAATAATTTATTAGTAATCAATATTATTCATGTTTATATTTAGTCAGTATATTCTTATATTTAATTTGATAAAAAAGTGCAAAAGAAACCCCTCGAAATTTGTTATGTTCACTTGAGTTGGTTCTTACAGCAGATATTCTTTAAAAAAATTATTGATTCTTTAAATGTTTCAGTTTGCAAATTATGCTTTGTAACATTTGTTACTAAATATATTAGCTTGCCATTTATTTACAGAATAGTGAATAGGCTCACAAGTATTTGCATTTAACAGGATGCAAACTAACGTTTCATTTTCCCAGTGATCTCATTTTTTTATTTTTACTCCATTTATGTGAATTTAATGTATTAGTAAAACCGATTTGTAATAGTGTAATTTATTATTGTACTGTATAATATTATTCTTTGCTGATTTATTGCTAATTATTAATTAGGACAAGAATGAACGTGAAGATGACAAGAGAAAGCATAAGTCATCAGAAAGTGAGGTAAGTCATTAGTGTACATTGTGTTTGCTGTTACTTTTATTTTTTACATTTTGCCAATTTAAAAATAGTTTGCTTTCAGGACATTCACACTTTTGATGTACCGTACGTCTATTATGACTGAATATTTGCATCACTATTTCATAATTTAATTAATTTTTCAGTTATCGAAATCAACTGTGGTAAGACCAATCGTCAGTACAGTGGTGGCAAATGCATTGTCAATGACAACAAGCAGTAAAAACGTTCCTCCCACCACTCCTACCAAACCAAATAGGTGGGTAACTTTTGATGCATAATTTCTTATTGGTCAACACACGATTGCCTTTGTCAATGAATTTGAAAGCTTGTGCAAATGTCGAGTCAAGTTGTAATTCTTATGTTTTGCTTCTAGTCAAATTGCAAATCACTTAGCATCACCGCCCCAACCGGGGCAGCCTTATGCTGCAGCAGCAAGTGTGCATCATTCAAACCAGAGCAACCGACCAGCATCAAGTTCAAACGTCACAAGGCTTTTACAGCGTCAGACATCTGCTGATAGTCGGGGCAAGTGTCTTAGTACAAGTATTACAATATTTGTTTATCATTTTATTACAGGTGATATTACATTCCAGGTCTCTAGTTAAGAATATATTAAGTTCTTGTTTGGCAATGCTAATGCATCCAGCAAAATGCGTTATTAAACAA
Source organism: Tubiluchus corallicola (assembly GCA_030141605.1). Lineage (NCBI taxonomy): Eukaryota > Metazoa > Priapulida > Priapulimorpha > Priapulimorphida > Tubiluchidae > Tubiluchus > Tubiluchus corallicola. The sequence goes on along the minus strand of JAQGDQ010000186.1, from coordinate 154,091 downwards.
AACATCGCTAAGCCAAGCATTGTGTTCCATAAGAACTAATGTAAAAGCATTCAGTTACCTTCCAGGAGCAAAAATCTGTAGTGCTTGGCTATGTAAAAGCATTCAGATGCTTGCAGGGGGACAAAAATCACGGAAGGGTAACTGTGCAAAAGCCTTCAGTTATGTTGCAGAAGAAAAACCAATAACACTTGGCTCATAAATTAAACATTTATAGTAGGCATACACTGGATTTACTTTTGCTGGTTCTGGATCCTGACCTACAAATTAATGTAAATGATATTTCATTTGTTTAGCCTTTTGTTCATGTTGTTGCATCGCCTGCCTATTTTCAGGGTGTTAACTAAAAAAAATGACAAACTATACTTTACTGGGTGGAAGCAAACGGCTCTAGACTTTTGCCACATATTTTTGCAGCAATAGTGGTATCTTTTGTACTATTTGCTTCAATACCTCAGCGTGAAGATTGCTGGTATCGCTTGTGCTACAAGCATGGCGACTTAAAAGCTAAGCGACATTATCGTAAATTCCTGAAGATTTTAATAAAAATCTTTCAAATTCTTAAAAAAATGAGACTATTCGGATAATTAAACTGTTATGCACATTTTTTCTTACCCGCTCTAATTTTTTTTTGTATTTGGTAGTTTTATACATAGATAAGTAGAAATACGAACAGTGCAAAATCTGACGGGAATTTTTGCCAGATCGAGATCCATTAACATTATCGGATATCAGGATCCAGATTTGATGCATCCTAATTTATAGGGTTTATTGCTTACAGTTATACATTAGCTATTTGTTTAATTAAAAAGCTTTTCCATGTGCAAGCCACCACTTCCTTATTACACTGTATCTTGTTTACTCCATCCCGTTTACTTTCCAGCTTTATTCACTATCATGGTCGTTTTCAGTGTTGTCTTTGCAACATCTTATATGCAGATGAGGTGAACACAGCAATTTATATAACGAGAGAATGTTTTTGTCAGCTAGAGAATTATGACTAAAAGTGAGAAAGCAATGAATCATTGTGGTCTAATTGCATCCTATCACTTTATTTGTGCAAATTATTACTGGCTTAATAACTATACTGTGATTTGGGTTAAGTAGTGGGCTTCATTTATAGAGTGCGCAAATGCAGTGAACAAGATGTAGTGCTTAAAGTATGACTAAAAATCATTGTTAAAGTGAAATATGCCGTGCTAAATGAAAAAAGGTACAAAAAAAATAGCGTCATTAAAACAAAACGTCATTAAACGAGGACTTATTGTGGGTTCAAAAATAATGCATTTGTAGCCTGTACAAGTCCTGTCCTGGAATATCTGCCGTTTTATTTAAAATGCTTCAAAAAGGTTTTGCTGCCTTCATCGTCCAAGTCACTGACTCACCTTTGCAAAATTTATAATAATTATAAATGACAATTATTACATGAATACCAATGGGTGTAGTTTTCTGCTGCAAATTAAGCTTTGAAAACATTTTATAGTGTTGAGACATTCTTTATTTTATTAATTTGTTATTTACTAAATCCTTAGAGCTTAATTCTAACACCAAATTCTATTTATACTCTTAGTACAGTAAACTCTGTGAATCTGTCCGAGTTGGAAGATAAACCGAGTTCGCTGAAGGCACACACTGAAGATGCTCTGTGTGCTTGGGTATAGGTATTTATTGAAGCGGGAACTTGCATTATGGTCATATGTTACTTTGCTTTAAAATGATTAATTGTTATCATTTCTTTTGAATAATCTATTTAAAAATGCCCAATATTAATGGCAGTTATACACCCACTGCACCTCAGCTCAAGTGGTGGAACTACCCAATCATTGTAATTAAGCATTCAGCAGTAAAATTTGATATGCCATATTTACACAGTATACACAGTTGTGTGCAAACATAAAAACACCATCTGTAATTTATTGAAACAGACAATCTGTCAAGGCCTACTGAAACTAACACTGGAAGTCCAAGATTATTGAAAGGGGTACCTCTTCTTGTACCAGTTGACCACTTTATGGAAAAGCTTTCTGCTTTTTTTACGTTGTACCATGCCTTGATGAGCAATTATTTGTACTAAGCAGTTGTAACATATTTTACAGGTTCTGACGTGAAGTCTCCAAACACGATGGAGCACAATGGTTTAGGGTTAGTTAGTACTACATCTCAGTCAACTTCGGTTAGTCTCTCTGCGGCACCGTCATCGCTATCGTCATCAACCCCATCAACAAATAGTATAATGGGCTCAATACCTGCATTGCCACCATTATTATCTGGGCAACCTCAGTCACAACAGCAACAACAACAGCATGATACACAGCAGTTGAAACCAGAGGTCATGATGAATGGCCCAGTTCATTCTGAAAAGGTAGTTCATTCTTTTCACTTCTGTCAATCATTGTATGCATCGTGTAAATTTCTTCTATGCTGTCAGCTACTTTGTTTCCTAGTGGTAATTGTAAAATGTGCTTTTAGTATCAAACGTTATGAATGATACATTTGCATCTCTATATTTCTAAGCGTGCAAATTAGTAATATTTTTTTATCGTATGTGTACAGGCCGAACCGCGCCGGTTATACCAATTACAAGTTTCGTCTAGTGATTCTGTATTGACAACATCTCCTTTGTCTACGACAACAGCACCACCTCACCACAGTGTAGGATCACTGAAATCAATGGTAGAACAAGCAGTACATGCGAATTCTGATTTGGGTATTACGCAAACACAAAGTATAACTGATGATCGAAGAATTAAGACATCTGTTAGCCACATCTTGGGTATTTTTTGCATGGTTCATACGTTTTTGCTCGCTGTTTATTTTGACAGTTAGAGAATTATAACAATGATTTGTTGATTATTTCAGTATATTCTTATAGTGCAATGGAATAGGTAGTAAGGTCTTAACTGAGCCTCGGATTTGAATAAAAGAAGGTTGGCTTATAGTCACAAATTGGAAAGTCTCTGGTTGAAATTCAGTTTCATGTTTTTCTTGTTTGGTCCAAGGTGGTTTTTTGCATCATTGCATGTTATTTTCATAAGAAAGCATTACTAAAATACAGGTCTATAAAGGTTATTTGTACTGGTTGTGTCATGTTTTCTTCTAGCATTTTGCTAAAATGTGGCACACTTTCTGCACCAAATTGTTTCATATGAGCTTTATTCTGTGTGATTTCAAATTTGGCAGAATTTTTGAAAGTCAGCTTAGTTAAGCACACATTTGTGAGGAGGGCATTGGATTATTTAACTAAACAGCATTGTTTTTACCAAAGTTTTCTTAAAAGCTTTATGTCATGTTCCACTCTGACTACTGATTTTTTTACGTTGCTCATGGATGTCTTTTCCTTGTTCACAGGATTTGAGGGCAGTAGTACATCTGTAACAACACCTACATCAGGCATCGGTGCTATGTCTGTGTCACTAGCGTCGCATTTAACAACACCAATCACAGCACCAGAACCTACAACTACAACAACACATATTCCTCCCTTATTGGGAGTGACACCTCTGGGACCTGTGTTGTTGAGTAAAGAGCATTATTACCAGTCAGCATTGCTCGATAATGCGATCCATCATATACCGCAGCCTTCCGACTCCGAGAGATTACGGTAATTTTTTTCGTTTTTCATAAAATTTGTTTTTATTTGAAATTAAACGAAATCAAAGCTGTTGAGTATTCCTTTAAGACGACGAACATAAACAAGTATTGACAGATTTGATAGACATTTTGTTGTGTTTCCCTCATTATCAGACATACCTTCTCAACTTTTTATGATTGTCTCAGAAAGGAAGGCTTGTCTCAGCATCATTGTGTCGTTGGAGCATTAGAACATGCATGCAGCAAGCCAGTGATCTTTAAAGCACTCCATACTATTTTCTTGGCCCTTAGGGCTAGGAGGGATGTGTGAGGCTTAAATTGTGACCTCTATGGTGAATATGCAGTTTGCCTTGCAGTATGCTATTTGAGAGCTCTTAACAAGACCTCTTGTTTTTTGTACCATTTTGCTAAGATGTGGTACCGTTTCAGGCTTTCAGTACCACGTTGGTTTGCGTAGGTTTTGTTCTATGTGATTTTTCATTTGGCAGAATATATGAAATGTAAGCCATCCAAATGTTAGGATATTAACCGTATTACTACATTCAGCTTAGTAAATTACACATTTGTGGGGTTGGGAAGACATTGGATTAGTTAACTAAAGAGCTTTTTAACAAAGTTTGAAGTTGTGCTCAACATTCAAGTGGCACTTTGGCGTTTCGGGGATGGGCTGGGAATGGATGTGAAAAATCAACTTTAATAAAGAAAGTGCAATGTTTGTATAAGACTGCAAGAAGTTGGGAAATGAAACTACCAGATGTGGACAGCTTTTATTGGAGTAATTGATCTCCAATGTAAACCTTGAATAGTAGTGATTTGAAGTCACAGGTCAGTTTCAGCTGACAGTCTAAAACAAGCTTGGGTAATTTGTATTACCAGTTTGGGAACAAGTTTTAATTCCGTATTGAACACGTGATTTAGGGGAAAAGTCGAAAGTTTTTCTGAAAAGGTGTCGTAAAACTAGAAGATGTTATTCGGCTTTAAAGTCCAAGTTCTTTGCCTGAACAATATTGCTGGTGTAATGCCAGTATTATGTAGAGAATTAGATTGAAATTAACTGCAGTTATATCAAATGCCAATGGTAAAAATGAAAGAAATCATAGTTAAGACTTAATTTAAGTTGAGTTTGAACACGAAATCTTTGTTCCAATGGGCAAATTTAATTTGGTGACTCCATTGACTCAGTTTGTTAACTAAATTTTACTAAATGTGCTAAACAAAAGTGTAGTAAAAACTAAATGTGTATGGTGTTTATTTTGTACAAATGCAAGCAGTTTATACATCATGTACATGTAGATGTATGCAACAAAAATCCCATAGTTCCTTGTTCCACATGACCTAAAACATCGTAAATTTCATTTCAGGCATTATTTACCAAGGAATCCGTGCCCAACACCTTCATACTACCCTCAGCTGCCACCACCACATTTAGATTCATGTGATTTCTTCCAGAGACTTTCTACAGAAACTTTGTTTTTCATCTTTTACTACTTAGAGGTATGAATGTTTAATTACATCTGTTTCACTTACTTGGTTTTTATATCTGAAATTGAATTAAAGGTCTCAGTAATTTGTGACATACTCTAGCATGCAAGGTAAATGTCTGCTATATTAGAATATCCGTTATATCACAACCCTGTGTAAATAATTCTTATACCACAACCCAATGAAATAATTTCTTGTGACAAGTGAAGATTGTTCCATTTGCTTGTCCTGTTTGATGTTTATCTTGTTTCTTGGGAAGCATGCTTGATTTTTTGAAATACTAGTATTTGTCAATATTTGTTTGTAATTTGCTGAAATTGCTTGTAGGGTACTAAAGCTCAATATTTGTCAGCAAAAGTTTTAAAGAAACAATCGTGGAGGTTTCACACAAAATACATGATGTGGTTTCAGCGACATGAGGAGCCAAAAACAATAACAGATGAATATGAACAGGTATGAATTACAAATACTAGCATTGAAATTTTATTTCTACATAAATTTTATTTTCACAAAAAATCTATTATTTGCACACCTGAATTCCTGTGAAGCAAAAGCCATAAATAAAACAGCATTTACAGTATAATACCATTATAGCAAACATGGTGTTCTGTGTATGCATCGATACTGTAAACTCACAAAACAGAGCAGACTCATATTTATTTAACTAGTATAGTAGCTTTGAACATGGCTTATTCGGTTATTGCATATTGCGGACTTTTTGTCTAGCTTCATTGCCTGCATTACTATGTATTTATAACTTTTTATTGCGTACTTTTACTTATCGTTTTTAAATCAATTTGCAGTTGATTTAACCTGTTATTCCTAGTGCTGCAAAAACGTTTTTGGGCACGCAGCATGCAGAGTTGTTAATATGGTGTATCAAAATATCATTAATCTATTAGTTGCATAAAAACAATGAATCACTCAGTGGCTTGGCATCCAGCTGTTTTGCGTACATGTACTGGTAGCACATTCCTGGGGTGTTTCATCAAATGAAAAGCCGCTTTGTTGTTACTTTGCTGCAACAGGGGACAAACAGAAATTGACTCACTTTTGTGAATCTCATTATGTACTGAACGTGTCATGTAAATTTGCAACAAAACGTGCCACAGATTATGTGTACATGCAATTTTATAAAACACATTCATTGATTTTTAGTTTATTGAAGTCAGATAAAATGCATATTGAATTTAAATATACTATAAATTAGTTGATACTTGATAACATCTTCTATGAAGCCACACAATACGTGCTTGCCCATCTGTTAGTCCTATGCATATGATTACCTGCGTATGCTTATAGAGTACATCGGCTGCAGAGTACTTTCTTCTGGCCCATGCTAGGTCTCCTGGGTCTTCCGGGTTTACTATACTGACGTTATACTGTTCTACCATTTGCTTGTTAATGTGTGTTGTCAGTTTAGTGTTTTAAGCATCTGGTTAGAATATCATATTTGCTTGTCTTTAGCATTAGTTTCTTACAAATGACTTGAAATTATTTAAGTATGTTGGAAAAGTTGAGGCTTCATTGTAGGCTTCGTTTAACGGGGAACATAAATCTACTTTGGCTATCAGATGTCATATGAATTAACATGGTTATTAATGCTTTATTTAATAGGGCACATACATTTACTTCGACTATGAAAAGTGGGGCCAACGGAAGAAAGAGGGGTTCACTTTTGAGTACAGGTATCTCGAAGACAGAGATTTGAATTAACAACGATCACCTCTTGGCAAATATCCATCCCGTGTCTTCAGTCTTCTACATGCAAGTGTGAGAAAAGGAAGTCCCTTTTCTATCTCATTTAAACTTACATTGTTTCTCTTATCTAAATAACTGAAAATGCTTTAAAGCAGTTGTCCTTATTAGCTGCTCTTGTGATTATCACTTTCTGCTTCTCCAAAACGATCGAGGATGGGAACTCGCGAACTTGGAGATGCATTTTTGTTTGGTTAAGTTTGTATTTATTTGTTTATTTTCAAAAATCAGCTTATATTCTGTTTTACTAAACATGTTACTAATTCCGTTTCATTGGTTTTCTTCTTTAAAAATATGTAAACAGTTTAAACATGGGATAATTTCCATGTATTTTTGTATAGCCAAGATGCTTTGCGGGTCAAGCACTCCTTGGGTGCCAGTGCTGGTGTCATATTGACTCCAGGGCTAAAGCTCATCTGTAAATAGTCTTAGAAGAGCTTGAACCTGCATGGTGATCTACAACATGCTGAAATAAAGCGAAATAAAGTGATTTTTGTCTGTGTATAAGAAATAATATGCATTTCTAGTTTTTCTTTTGGTTTTTATAATTTATTAGGATAACATTAAATGTAAAAAAGACTTACGAAATAACACCAAAAATGAAGCAGTAAACACAGCTAAAAAAATTATTTACTGCTTCATTGATGTTATTGTTATTTATTAAATTTATATGTAATGAAAATATAAATGAAAAATTTTTGAACTCAATAATTTATAAATAAATTATAAAAAAGAAAACTACTAATTACATCCTAACAGCACTTCAAATTTATGTCTTAACTACCCACGAATGTGCGAGTGCATAGCTGCACTAACTCAATGCACCTTTCTTGGCTATTCGTTGTTTTTCTTTTGACAACTGAGCAGCTAAAATGTGCGTGTTCAGTTGATTAAATTCTGTCTTGTAACACACGAATGAGATCAGTCGAATTTGCTGGTTTACAAGATAATACTCGTACGGAAGTTGCAGGAAATTCTTCATTTGGCATAATCACCTAAAGAAAATAGTCTTCATGGTATACACAGGCAGCACAAATGAATTTCTTACTATTTTTAGGTAACTTCAAAGCTATTGCATTCCAAAGACCATTTCACAAGAATTTTATAGCCTATTATAGGAATTATTTCCTATAGTACATCATAATGATGGAATGAATCCACAGTAATAAAAATTTTGAAACCAAACTTGTCCAAAAAAAATCGAATATAAAAAAGTCTGAAAAGAGCCAGGATTTGAACCAGGGACATCTTGCTTAAAGGCAAATTCCATGGCAGCTAGAATTATGTGTGAATGCTTTGGCATATTATTGTGCAACTTCTCTTTTAGAGTAAAGTTGCAATGTGTGAACGGTTTAGCAACTTGTTCCGCTGCACTTCTTCTCTCTAGGAGTAAAGTTACAATGTGTGACGGGTTGGCAGCTCAGCAAGAGCTCCTACCTGCTGGAGCCCACTGAGATATTGAAATGACACAATAAAAATCTCAAATGGGTAATTAATTAACACAGGCATTTTATATGCTTAATTTAAATTATGAAAACTTATTCATTTGTTTATTTATACTGCATTCTACGTAAAATGCAAGATAAAGTACATGAAAGTCATTTCTAAATACCACTGATCTTATTTAAAACAAATCTTATTAAAAATAAAGCTTCGGAATAATTTGGTTGGAAATAATAAGAGAAATAGAGCAATAAAATTTACTTTAAAATAACAAATGCCAAATCGATACAAAAGCAAACTAAGGTGAAAATTTACAGTTTTTAATTTAAGTTCACGGTTTTTAATTAAACTGATCAACTATATTTAGGAAAGTAAATCCAGCTGAAAAGTAATACTTTAAAAAAGTAATTAGGATATAGCAACACTATAGGCTGGGCAACAATATTAAATTATTATTTAATTGTCTGTAGCTTGCTGTAAAATTAAAATAGAAGGGACATTTAATAAGCCACAAAAAACAACGACAGCAATAATAATTAACGATGATTATGATAATAATAACATGAAGACAATTACAAGGTAAATAAAACATAGCAGTTTTATGCAAATGGCTTCTTCAAAACGTGAAATACTTGGTAGTAATTGGTAACTTATTAAAGTAGGCCTCGGCCCATTTTGTGTCCCTCTGTTGTACCTTTATTCCATTGTCGGAACACAGAAACAATATCATTTCTTTATGAGTTGGTACTGCAATCCATTTTTGGAACTCAGATGCACAAATAGATTTCCTCTTTTTCCCGTTTAACCAATAAGGTTGGGCTACTATTATGATACAGAGCAACAATGAAATGGTTGCGACGAAAACAAAAAGTTTGATTGAAAAATTTGAATAAAGTCCGTGCCTGTGGGATGTTCTCAGTAGTAACTACAACAACCGAATCGAAAAAAACCAAGCATGGCAGTCACTGGCTTGTGCTTTAGAAAATTAAGTGACCAAAGTTCAAAAAAATTCATTAATTTGCTGAGGGCAATTTCTGTAGTTTAAATGCTGTTGCGAGATTTGCTGACTGTGTCAACTTGCGTTAGTTAAATCTTAGCAACTCTTGCTGAGTTTGCAATAAGTTGCTGTGTGACTTTACTCTCATAGAGTTGCACAACAACTTGCTAAACCATTCACACGTTGCAACTTTACTCTCAGAGAGAAGATGCAAGAGAAGTCTCTATGTCTGAATGTGCCATTATAGCTCACTGACCAATTTTGTATTTCTAAGTGATAGTTTGCTCACACTACAGTAGTTAGTTGTACAGTACGGTAGTAGGTAGTACAGTAGTTTTGCCATACCAAAATCTTACTGTTTTTCATTGAGTTATTATTATTATTATTTATTTATTTTCTGCCACTTTAACGCTTAATAACTCCTAAGTCTTGCAAGCTAGGGTCACCAAACTCAGAGGGTTGGTAGCCCTGGGCAGGGGACGTACAACAGTGTGGTGACCACTGAACACTGGTCAACGGGGAAGGGCAGTGGGCGTCGGTCACCTTTTCCTTTAGGTCGCATCTCCTCCTAGGGCTTTCGATTTTTTCCAATTTTTTTCACAAGTGTTTGGGCACTGTGGAGCAGGTGTAAAAAGCTGACAAGTTTTAAACGCCTGAGGGAGGGGAAAAATGCAAAATTTGGGTCCCCCCCATCTGGTGACTTTTTACATGCTGAGGGCTAGGGACACAAAACTCAGGGTACACTCACTGGGCAAAGTTATCTATGTATACATGTGTATAAACCTATGTTATCAATTTTATAACTATTGTTGCAAAATCTTCAGTTTCTGACCTCGTCAGAAACATTGTCAACTAGTCTTTATTTCAAGATTATTATTAATGACAGAATGAAAACTTTTTCGAAAAATAGGGAAAAGTGAAAAATTTGAGACATCTGGATTCGAATCACGAGCTTTTCGCGTACAAGGTGAAGGCCATGCTACTAGAGTACCTTGCATTAACGATCATGACAGGATTATTTCAGACAGTTAGTTAATCACTTACCTTAGCACAAATTTTAAATCTATGCATAAGAATTCTCCATTTAACTGCAGTTTTTTCTTCTTCGTCTAATGAGAGAAACTCGTTCACCTGGATAATAAACAGCAGTTTTCAAAAAGGCCAAAGTTTTTGCTATTTGTGGTATGCCTGCATTTATTTGTGCGAATAAACATTCTTCATAAGGCTAGTTACCGTACAACCAATGACACTTTCAGCTGGAGAACTACTCAGACGAACAGCTTGCAAAGTACCAGTATCATCCGAGAGACTTATATTCAAATCAAACTGCACGAATGACTCTGGCACATCATTGGAGGAACCCATTGGACAGTTGACATTTCTACACAACCCAGTATCATTAGCCACTCGTCTTCTGCAGTTGTTGCTTAAGAAAAACAAAAATCAATTTTCAGTGTAAGTGTACTTTTAACAACATGCTTTCCATCCAAGTGGTTTGGCTTCAATGCCACTAGACACTAGACTAAAACGGTGACTGCTATTATGCATTTCTCATTGAACAGGTTTCTTCTGTTCAACACCTGTACATTTAATATTTCGTGTTGGACAACTAGAGGCATTAATTTACATTTTGAATTTTCTGTACTTAACTTACCATCTAACTGAGGTCAATTTGTTTGTGGATCCATCGATATCAAATTGAGTTACAAAACAGTAGAGTATACAAATAATACTGCTTGCTGTTCCTGCCTGTTCAGCTTGCATTTGCTTCACATCTTCTACTCGGTATATGTCCCTCACTGTTGACACTGAAACATCAATTCTAATGGAAATGCTCAGGTGCACAAAATCAGCGATGGAAAATAAAAGATAATACAATTTTAAGTTAAAAAATATCTATGCTTTTGATAGTCTTGCACATTCGATGTACTCACATGACTTAACAACTGAATAATTTGGGTCCATAGGTTCATTCTATTGCAGTCACTGTTGAGCTAAAACACCCAGCTGCCAAAGATAACACATACAGCTTTATTATACTGACAAGACCTTGTCCTACAACAAGTTTACCTTTTTTGGCAGACCATGCAAGCTAAGTCGATATACTGTTCAAGACATGTGTACATGTTTGTTCCTTTTTTGTTTTTTTTTGTGACATTTGCTATAACTCCAAAAAGAAGCCGAGCTGAAACTTAAAAATTTGTGTAATTATAGTCTTACAGATGTTACCTTCTTCAGTACCCGTCGATTTTGAAATCATTCAGTGCATGAGTTCCCAAAATTATCACCTCTCTGTTCGCAAAATGATTCCAGATCTGTGCAACAAGTATTCATGCTAACATCATGTATGTATGTTGTGTTTTTATGTAATGGTTTAGCTAAGTACTTTAAATCATTATAGATTTATCAGCAGGTGCCACAAAAAGTTTGTAAAGAAGCAAATTCGTGTTTCGGTAAGTAAGTACAAGTTATTGTAACAATTTTCATTTCTTCTGTGTGTTTCAAACAACACTCAGTTTGTTTGTTTTTTATTCAGCTTCAGTTATAGTACATTATCCAATTTGAAAGTTTATTTTATTGCCACATTTGGCATGCATTTTCTTTTACAATTTTAATTTACCACATTTTAACAGAAAAACACACAAATTTGGCAGAGAATCATTTAGTGAAACCTTGCTTAAAGTTGCTAGCATATCATGTAGTTTCTTAAATAATTCCATTTAATGAAAGAATGTTAACGAGGCAGACAGCTCATCCAGGACATCACTAAATAAGAACATCATCATGAGATTATAAACTTGCAATTTTGATAATCAATCTAGAATCTGAATACAGTAATAAAGAAAACTGATTTTTAAAATCACCATCAATATTCTCATCTGCAACAAAGTAAGTGTCACTTTCAACATCAAAAAAATCAGATCTCAAAGTCTGTGCCCATTTATACAGCTCTCTTGCTGGAGGAAAATCTATGAAAAGAACATTGCATAAATACATTTTTTGAACAGTTACAAAAATGTCTGCTAATTTATAAATTGCTGTGGTAGTAGTATACAAAGTAGACATCGTCAGTAAACAAGGTAATGTAATAATAGCACAAGCTATCTTTAACAGTTTGTGTGTAATAGTTTAGTAAATCCCAATAGTGAAAGTAATAACTAGTTTATTATTCACTGTTGCATTTAAAAACTCACCAGGATTTATCACAAAAATAGTTTTGCTGTTGGATTTTCCTGAAATGGCATTACGGTAACTGTCGTGAGAAACTTTCATGTCACTGGCATGGACAACTAAAACATGTTAAATTAGAAATAAGCAAACACAAATTACAGATAATTAGTGTTAACAGGCATGACGAATTAATTATTCAATCATCCGCATATCAGCTTGTAGATGTATCGCACCTGATTTAGGTACTGCTTTTGGAGTACAGATTATTAGAAATATAATTACCAGTGTCTTTAGGTCTCCATTGCAGAGCTAGCTGAATATTCTGTTCTTCCCACCTAAAATACAAAAGTTTTTTTTGAATATTGATATTGAACAGACCACTAAGCAAATTAATGATGTTGCTATTGTGTTAACTTATCAGATGAATACATAGTTTATATGCTCAGAAATGACAGTGGCCAACAAGTTGAATGTAATGAAAATGACAAACAAACAAGAGTAACTTTAATGATACACACATGATCAGAGGGAAAGATCTGAAACTTTTGTCACAAAGTTTCACCTCTAAAACTCTCAGTTGTTTTCCTGCCTTCGTCTTTACATCTTGCACGACTCCAACCTACAGAAAATTATCACAGTAAGCAATACTAAGCACGACCTTAACTAATCGAGCATCAACACCCAACTGACTGTGACAGTCACATATTATCACAATGCATTTGAACATGCAATACTCATACTTTTTAAGAATAGCTCATTCAGTAAAGATTAAAGATTAAAAGACTTAGCTAAAGATTGAAAATTAATTTGTTGACAAAGCTGTTCTTGGCTTCATTTGCAGGATTCAGGCAAACTGATTTCAGACATGCCTGTTCGAGCAGAGTAAAAATTTGTAGGCCCAAGGCAAGATACTGTTTGAAAAATAATATAATACATAGACCCACACTGAGTCAGGTTAATAAATATGTAGTAGTGTTTATTTGTATATGCATGCATTATACCTAATCAGTATATGTTTATAAGGATGGTAACAATATGTACCACTATAAAAAATGTTAGAACAAAATAATATCTCTTTTCAACATATTTCAAAAAATAGCTGTCTTTACTTTAGTTTTCAGTCAACCTAATTAAAAAAATAACTGTTTTTACTTTAGTTTTCAGTGATACGGCACCAGATTATTGTACTTGATATTTCTTTTTATCGGTAAATGTATCACACATTATATATACTATTCTTATACAAGTACATATACATTATACATATTATTGTGCTATTTTGCATGATAATGTCGCTAACCAGGATCCACTATCTGCAGAAAGTACTAGTAACCAACAGAAGCTAATGTACCCTTAAAATGTTATCTAATTTACTTCAAAAAGACACACAAACAAGGATTAATAAAGCTTACAACATCTGAACAGCTTAAAAAGCAGTAACCACATCAAAAGTTAGAATATACTACAATTGCCAAAAAAGCTCCTCACAGGAAGAGTGAGGAGCTTTTACTTTAATGGTAACTAAATTACATGAAACAGCATCATGTACATACGTGCTTAACAACACCCAGAATGTTTACAAGCTTATTCTGCAGCTTCTCCTCATTTTGGGAAATGTACTGAAGACTGACAAAATCTGTATGAATTGGAACATGCAATAAATTGATCATTTGCTCCTGAAATTAAACAGATTGTTACCATTAACACATTAACCCAGAGAAGGTTGTCTCTTCTGACAGTGCATCAGCCTATTTATTGATCTCCTATTCATTTAAGTCTCTGAGTGATCAACCCTCTAAATGTCATAGAGATTTATGCTCTTCATACCTTAACTTACTACATACCATATACATTTAGTACATCTAAAATCCATATGTGTGTTCTAATTAGTCTCCTTTATTCAGTTTTATCCCACTAACAAACAGTAAGCACCTAATTAGTATATTACTTTGCTTGAGTGCCCTGTCCTTAGCTACACAAATGTTCAGCTATATATAAAACTGTTCAGATGAGCAATCTTGGTGCATCAGTGGCACGAATTTCTACTTCAGATAAATTAAGAAAACGGCCTAGTATACTCCTATTTCCAGAAATCCTTAGTAAGCCCACTTCAGCTAGTTTTGAGAAATACAAGAAAAATTGCTTTCACTCGCCAATAAGCAACAGTTTAATGAATTACCTTCAAATTTTGATTGAGTACACAATAAAAGGCCTTTACCAGTTTGTAGAGGAAAAAATAAATTTTAAAGTAGTGTTTTAAGGTATGTGACATTTAGGCACTAATAAAATTTAACACTGTTCTTGATTTTTTTTATTTTTGTTTACTAAATTTTTAATGATTCACTATTTTCCTAACGCTCCCTATTTTTTTAATTGCATCACTAAATTTAACAAATTAACATGCAGCTAGGGATACAAAAATTAAAGCCAGTCAATTGACTCTATACTTTCCGGTTTTCCACTTCAGTATTAATGTTTATTTATAAAATGAACAAAGCAGTAAGCACTGCAAATTTTAGTTAACATTTTTTTACTTGAATAATACTGATTACTTATTACTTGAACAATACCTAGTGTTTCACAAAAATAGCAAATAACAAAACTGTGTATCACAAAAGATCTATTCGAAACAAGACTTAGCATCAATGCAGAAAATCAGCAAGTGTTATTATAATCCACAACACTATATGATTATTCATCAAGCACTAACTTTAGAAAAAACATGTTGTTTAAGTGCTTATGCTAGCTACCAATTAGAAACTGACCAGATCAGTTAATGAGCCAAATTCTTAATGTATGAGGACAATATCAAGATTAACAACAATAAAAAGCTTCTTTGCTGAACTCTTAAGTATCTACCTCCTATATGTAATATTATATGATGGCAAAAGTGCTTTAACACATTAAGTAACTTATAGTTTCTAGCTTTGATTATGAGTATTCACAAAGTAAAACTTAAAAAAAGTTTTAAAAGTTGTTACGCAATTGGGCTGTGAATGAGGATTTGCACAATTTTTGGCATACAGGCATCTTCTGAGGCTTATAACACAATGCAGAAATAATGTATTCTTGCATGAAAAATGGATTTATTAGATTTATTAATTAGTTAATAACTGGCTTAATAAGGTATTAAGAATGTTCTGCATGATACAAATAATTCAATTTGGCAAAAAATGGACTTACTGGATTTATTGAACTTACAGGGAGAACATGTTTGCACCTAAAACTTATGTGGTGCATATGCTTTACAATTCAAAAGGTCTTACGCTCATATGAAAAACAACTCACACTCTAACAGAAATACTGGAGACTTAAAAGCATACAACCTCAGAAGTCCAATCATGGTGCTGTGTTACAATGGAATTCTTCTCTGACAACTTTAGCACAAATGAACTGAAAATGCAGAGTGCTCATTAAGCATTAAGGTGTAAAAAACTTATAGTACAAAAACTCGCAACCAAGCAACATGGGTTGCTAGTATAACTTGTTCAACTAAAACTGTTACAAAACTTACCAGAAATATTTTTCAAGTACAAAAACTTTATAAAACCATAAGGAGACTCATTGAGCAAGAGAGACAATTAAATTTTTCAGATTTTTTAAATTTGATATTATACATACCATGACGTTGATGGCAGGAACAAATCATCCTGTTCACCCTTTTGTTGAGCTTGAGCATTTTGAATCTCAACTAAAGTATGAATCAAATCATTAAACTAGATCATTAGTCTAACCAACTCTAAAGGCAAAAATTATTTACATGTTAACCAATTTACAATGCCTTATCTAAAATTTCAAAGATTTGCTGCATAATCAAGGTGCAGAATGATGAACATGCATCAGTTATTATAAACACCCTAATACAACTGAAGTTCTGAGTCTGTTTCTGAGATTAGAAAACTGCTTTACCTGCACTTAAGCCTTGTTTGCTGTTTCTATATACAAAACGCAGTTGAAAAACCTATAAAGGACTGCAAATTGAGAAGCTGATACTACAAACACTGTTCAATGTGCTGCTTTAATACAGATAAGCCAGAATTGGATAAATGTTTACTGTATAGTACTTCCACACAATCCACACGAAATTTTTTTTACTATAATTGCACACTGTCTCATAAAGATAATTCATACATACACCATGTGATCTTGAGTAAGAGTAGTCTTTCTTCAACAATTACAACCCACAAACTGCTCAATTGCAAAGCTATCATCTGATTACCAAACTCAAACTAGTACCTCAATTTAGTACCTATATCTCCAATAGCAAATGCCTCAGAAGTGGCTGTTATATATTCAATAGAACCCCAGCAAGCTACGTTGCAGTAATCAGAGAGAGAATCGCGAAGTGTAAAATTGAGAACGAATGTTTCACCCCCTGAATCGCCTGCAAAAAACCACTGTCACTAATAATAAGTATCGCATAAAATATAGTATTATAAATGGTAAGTATACCTCTTACAAACGCTTTACAGAGCTATGCTGATTTGAAAAGATGCAAATATGAAAATGATATGGGTTAGGCTATCATGCAATAAAAAGTTTTGTCACTGCCAACTATCCAAATTAAGATAATTAGCTAATAATGGCCTCTATGTCACTCTTACATGCACACACCTCTTCGTTATTTTAGGTCTATTTAGTCAACATTTTAACAATTATAGCATTTATAGTTTAATGCCAATACAACATATGATTAGGCTTACAAGTATATATTAGGTTGGCTAAGACAAGTTAGCGAAGTGGCATAAGTGTTTAATTTATTTCATCTATAAATGGTGTATAATTTCTTGTTACGAACAAAATAAGGTGAGCGTTTGATGACTTACTACTCTTTGTCTTTTTCACCACAGATCTTACGTCACATTTAGCTAGAACAACACCAGTAACATTCTGAAAGAAAAATGTTTCGTGAATGATAACACAGCAGCACCTGAGATTAAAGCACACAATATAAAAAAATTGGCCAATTTAAAAGTAGCACAACATAAGACTCTTCTGTAATTAAATAATTAGCATCAAACCGATCATCAATCACGCTCACTTCAGCTTTGCAGACTGCTCAATCAGTATGCATGATTTTCCACACACCTCCAGAAGCTACGCATTTGGGACACGAGCTGCTGCTGTGTATTGCCAGGCATATTATACTACGTAACTATCATGAATAGAAGTTAAGCACGTGTGTCGAAAATGCTTAATTTTACCCCTCAAAACATAAAATCAAGCTGAAGTGGGTTTCGGCGCCACGTCGAAAACACCTGATTTTATTGCGATGAATGGTTGATTATTATTCTTCGAAAATATTTTATTTGATTTTAACAATTTCATTGAATGTTTTTAACTTTTTAACTTTATGTAAAAAGTTTAAATTTTGTAAAATAGGCAGGAGAGCAAAACTTGGGTGACTGAACTGGCACCCTGAATTCAATTACTTTCACATTTTCAATTCAAACAAATACTGAATTGAGTTTAATATGTAGCAATTTTCTAAATCTATGTCAGTTTTACTTTTATATCGACAACAAGAATAAGTAATTAAAATATTTGCATAATTATTGATGACTGTTACATTTTTACAATGATGATATTTACAATGACAATAAGACAAGAGTAATTACTACACATTTAGTAATAAAAGTTTACTGGTCTATTATAAGAGACCTACGTTTCAGCTTTATGTTTTAATGAAGAGAAAAGAAACTACAATATGAATAAATTACGACATGATTACATTAAATGTATACGTTAAGTCTAATACAAAAAGACTTTAAACATACCTATTATACTGTGGCCATGGTTATCCTCGATAATGAGCAAAGGAGCAACATAACAATTGTCAGTGCTATGTTATTCCTGGCTAGCTAGGCCTTTGGCACAGAAAAAATACTATTTTATATAGATCAATGAAAGAAGCCTAATTCAGCTAATTACATGGCCAGTTGGGCACGATGGCAGCTATCCTACTGACTTGAATGACAGTTACACGGGTAATTGATTACGATGCAAATTTAACACTATGTTTACATTCAAGAACCAGTTTGCAAGAGCAAATCCATGCAAATGAGTAAAAAACACTTTAACTCAAGATATGCCATACTGACGTAGTTCTCGACAACGCACACTCATAGATTCCAAGATTTAACTTTACTAGAGTTGGCCCAGCAAGCAAATTATTCCATTCATTCCCTATTTTCACAGTAAATGTATATTTACGACTGTCGAGACGTGACCGCTCTTTAAAAAATGTGCTCTAGTTTTTGAATCAACAACTAAATTAAATAAATTTTCAGGCAAAATGTTTTCTTTCATGGATAGCGTTTTATAAACTTCAATAAGATCTTCACGGTATCTCTTTAATTCAAGTGTGGTCAAAATTTATATTATATATTAATGTAA
This sequence comes from Tubiluchus corallicola, assembly GCA_030141605.1. NCBI lineage: Eukaryota > Metazoa > Priapulida > Priapulimorpha > Priapulimorphida > Tubiluchidae > Tubiluchus > Tubiluchus corallicola. The sequence continues at coordinate 135,256 of JAQGDQ010000186.1, read as the reverse complement.
TATTAGCTACCTGAAATAGTTACTATTAAACTATTTTTTGGTTATAATCATGGTTAAAAGATGTCAGTGAGGCTTACGTAACTCGGAGAGTCGATATAAGGGTCATCTATGGAATGGAACAATAAAATTTTTTCCATTTCCGTGGCCTAACATACAGTTGGAAAGATGCAAAAAGTGGATAAAATGTAGAAAAATTAGCAGGTATGATATGTTCATATATTCAAAGGCAAGAGAGATTTTCGTAAATATTTTTGTTGCCCATTTGTTTTAAAGCTGGGCTTACTGGCTTAGTTCCTTTACAGTAACAACCTGATTTGACACTCACGACTATACATTTGTAGTTCTTTTGTCACAACATTCTACTTAAATTATAAAGTTGGCTGCTCGAACTTTTAATTCATGCAAAAATAATTGCTAATTTGCAAATTTACAATTATGTACAAAAAAGCACACTCAGTTTATCTGCTGATTAGACATTAGTTGCCATGTCATTACTAAAGAGAGTTGCTGCTCAATGTAAGCTGATATTTTGATTTCCCATGAGTGTGCTTGCATCACACTGGAGATGGAGTGATAGACCAACATGCTTGGTCTTAATTATACGACATTTACATTTCTATATTAGGCCTACATAAAACATTTTATATGTCGAAAAGATATATTTTAGCACTACAAATTAAACAAATCACTTACAAACTTATAGGCTTACCAAATTTCCCATTCCAAGTGAAATATTTTTTAGATATGTTCTTGTGAACCCATTTTCTTGCTGCTGTAATCCAGGAGAGTTTGAAAAATCTCCAAATCTGATATTGGACCAGGCCATCTAAAATTCTGTTAATAATAATAATAATAATAATAATAATAATAATAACAACAATAATAATCAAAATAATAAGTTTGTTCTACATAATAGATCCATCAGAAAAGGTATATAATAAAAAAGTGATCACACTACAGGCTGCATAGGCAAGACTATTAAAGATTAAAAGTTTCTTAAACAAATAAGTTTTTGACTTATTTGTAAAAATATTGATTGTATTACCAAAATGTTATAATACTACTAGACTATGCTTGATTTTCTGGGTATTCTGGCTATTTTTTCAGCATACGTATCAGCGTGCCTAAATAATTGCATAATAGCAAAATGTGCCAGTACTTTATTTAAAAAAATAAGTGTCAATCGAGATGGTAATTATCAGTAAGTGGTCCTCTGTCAAATGCCAGTGGCATTTAATTCCATGGTACATAGTATTTTAATCTAAATGAGGCTTTGAATTTTTGATATAACATTGATGGGGCTCACCGATACCCATCTAAAGTGAGTTGATATCTGACATTCAATATTGAACCAAGTTGGTTTGATAACCAAACTACTGAAGATTCGAAATTTAAACATTCTTCTTCTTAAACGGCATTTACTAGATACCTGGAACGTGTTATTGTGTAAAAATGACGATCACTTTAAATTCTTTTCAATGAACTCATTTATAAGAGCTGCATTATTGAGTTCTTTTTTCTGCAGATATTCGTATTGATTTTTGTATGCAGCTTGATACGCATCAGATTCTGGATATCTGATAAATATCACTTCACAGCTAAATTTGTAGCACCTCACCGAGCATATATAGCACTGTTTGTTCTCTAGACATACTTCTCTAGCCTATTACTATTAGCATGGCTACGTGCCATTTAAAAACTTCCATTCAGGCATATCCCTATACTTTACTTAATTTATATTCGACACAAGCACGTTAGGTTTAAAAAGCTAACTGGTGTAACCAAAGCAAAATTTGTAACACCTCAGCAAAAAGACGTGCTGTTTATTAGCTCATTGGCTATCTAATAATATGGATACCTGCCTCTTATGGGATCGTACAAACTTTCCAGTTAACGTATTAAACAGCTGATAATGTATTTTTGTTAAGGCATTACAGATTTTTCTTTGGCTACACCAATTAAACATGATATATAAACTTATCGAATTTGAAACTCAGGGAAAGTCCTTGAACACATACGTACGTCGTACACGCGACTGAAAGTAATTTTATTGGGTAGTTTTTTATCCTACTCTTCCGTCATCTGTTCACAGAAATCGTTACCCTATGCGTTGATCTTCTTCTTCTGTTGCTCTAAACTTCTATCGGACACTGAGCCTCTTCCTTGATTATACTGTTATACTACCGTAATTGGTGTGCAGACATTTCGACAAAGAACGTTTCGCCATAAGCCATTTAGACACTAAGATCATTTCTACACATAAGTAATTTGGACACAGTTAATTTAGATCATGGGTTGCCAACTTTTCGTGCGGTCGCGGGCAGGGCCTATTTCAGCCTAGGCGAGGCCTGGGGAAGTGGGGCGTGCGAGGCCCCATCGGGGGCGGGGCGGGCGCCCAGAAAATTTTTGAACTGCTAAAATGCTGGAGAAGCATTTTCGAAGAGAAAATATGGAGTTATACAGTTGTTAAAGGACAGAACAATTGAAGGGTTTTATTATTAAGACCAGTCCTTAATACTTAATAATAAAACGGCGTGCATGTGGGAGAGAGGGAGAGAGGAGGCAGTATGTTCGCATAAAGCAAAAAAATGTTGCCTTGGCGCAAGGCCCCCCTGGAGGGTGAGGCCCCGGGGAAGTATCCCCACTTTCCCCCCTTGAAATAGGCCCTGTCACGGGCTAGTACAAAAACTATTTTTAGAAAAATGCTGTTTTGATGACAAGTATGTAAGTAGGTCTTGTTTCTTCAGTCTTTCATTACATCATTTTGTTCTGGAAAGTAAAACTGGGTTTTCCTACTCTAAATGTGGTATACCAGTGTTTGATTTTCCAGGAAAATGAAATTGTGCATTGTTCCATGCTGATACTTGCGTACAGTGTACACTACCCGAAAGTGTGTCACTATTCATTTTACATCCGATCGCTTTGGATACTTATAGTATTGTAATACTGGTCACTGAGAAACAGGCACAACTATCACATTAATGAATTAATGAAACAATCACTCATTGTTCAATAATTTGTTGAATAGTAAGTTAAAATTAATAAATACAAGCGATAATGATGTTTAATAGTATAACATGTGATTATGTTCTTCGTGTGGTCATGATATGCTGCAGGATTCTAGAAAGGGGTGACCGTCAACAAAAGGTTGGGAACCACTGACTTAGACATTAATTTTGACACATAAGTAGTCATTTGGACCCAAATACATATATGTAATTTGGACAAATAGGTCACATGGACACAAAGGTTCTTTGGACACAAGGTAATTTGGACACCTAGGACATTTGAACACATAGGACATTTGGATACAGGACATTTGAACACATAGGACATTTGGGCACAAATGTGACTTGGACACATACCAGATTTGGTCACAAGGAAAATTTGGTTACATAGGTAGAGTTTTTCTTGGTAGATCTTTGTGGAATGAACACATCTATTTCATTTTCCTGCTTTACAGTCAAACCCCACATTTCACTATTGTACATAAAGATACTGGTTACACACAGAGAGTGCAGGTCTTGTTTTGAGGACTATATAGTTTCCGTCTTGCTGATTAGAATTAATTTACTTTGGATAAGACCATACATTGCCTTCTGCATGCTTCCTATTTCTGATATCATCCTTTTTTAAGTAGTATGTGATCACGTATTTTCAAACTTTGGAAACAGGATTGATTGCCATACCTTGAAAAGTTATTATTCTGCAGTTTTCGTTTTGTTAACTTCGACACTTCTTTTTTCAATAAATTAGTGCATTCTTTTTTAATGGTGCTTGTGCGAAATTTTGAAATACTAATCCAGCCTATGTCGTCAGTGTATTGTGGTCTATTCATATGTCTTATAGGAATCTGTTGCAGGATAAGTGTGATCAGCTATATGGAAAGACAGATTTTCTATGCTGATCACGATTGTTGCTTTTATTTTGTTGAGCACAGCTATGCAAAAAATGTAAACTACTGTTTGCGACGACCAGCTCGGTCTTGTGAATCATGTCGGGTGTAGTGCGCGGTACGCACTACACAACGCTGCAAATCGTGCACTTAACAGGATTAAAGTTTTTCACGGCAGAACACAACAAAATGACCGCGTCCGTGGGAAATGCAAGGTTTGCTTTTATATTAAAAATAGAAATAGCAGACTGAGTCCTGAATCCTCTTTGAATTAGAGATCTTCTTGTAGTTATTAAAATTTTGCAACATTGGCTGTTGTTCGAAAATAAATGAAATTGTACTAGGAAAATGACAAATTTTGAAAACGCCTTAGAATGTGTTGTTCGTCCGTATCTATAATTACTACTAGATACTAGGTAATCCAAAATTACTATTTTAGTTAACAAACAACCACAATTTGTAATTTTTATAATGAAACGTAGGCGTGTTTTGCGAATGAATATATGGTCAAGGCTAAGTTGTACTGTGCGGTTGTACTCCAAGAGAAATATATTGGAATTGAATGAAAGAGGAATTTTCCAAGACGTTTTTCCAGAAGTACGGTATGTATGTAGTGCACTAATAATTATTTTTGTTTTACGACACATCATTCTTGAAATCTTGTTTCTTTTAACTGGCCAATAGATAGCAAATTTATTAAGGAATTTTGTGTGTTTAATTAAAAATGACACGAATAGACATATTTTAATAATCTGACCAGTAAGCAGCACTTCTTAAAAAATCACAAAAATATTAACTAAGAATATTAATTAAGCAGAATATAAGAGATGAGATTTTAGGATTAAATCATATAAAATAAGATTATTACAGTTATTACAGTTTCACATCTGCAAAAAAACATTCAGCCTTGGCTAACTACAGTAGGCGCCGCTTAATAGGCTCACTTTGGGATCGATGTGTTTTGATTTAATTAACTGACTGAGAATATTAACCGATGGGCATAGTATTACAGGTATAGAAGTATGAGTCATCAGCTTACTATGCACTGCAAAGGTTTTTAATGAATTTTAGAAACGATTGAAGCCTAAATTTCTTTGTGCAGTTAAAAATTAGAAAAAATATTTTAACATTTTAATTTATATAAGTGAATTAGCAATACATTAAAAAGTAAACATTTCTAAATCACAAACTCTTCTAAATCTGGTTATTTGCAAAAATTACAAAAATTGCTTCGAAGTCGGCTACTTCATTTTCTCATGAAAAAGTTGGTCCACAAAGTTCTTGTAATTATAAAAACATTGAAAATCTGTTGTTGTGTGTTACTAAAACAGTTCTGAATTGTCTGCTCATTTATATTGCCCGTATTTGCTGTACGATGTTTACTCTTGTAAGTCACAAGGAACACCGACTGATTACTGTACCTGCATCTTTAACTATTAAGTCATTAAGCATGAAAGTGTGATCTGCAACGAGAGCATCAAAAGGAAACCGCTAAGCAAGTGATTAAATGTTTAACTTCCAGAAATTCTTTGGGTAACAGTGGGCAAGAGGGTAACTGATTCAAAGCAAAACTGCTACGCTAGCATATTAGTGCATGATAATCGTACCTGCTTATGAACAAAAAGGTACTTAACGTGATTGTTTCTGCATACATAGTGCACAAAAGGGAAGATAAGATGACATAAAAGTAGGAAAGGCTCTTTTGGCATATAAAATATCTTATTTTAAGTAGGTGTAGGGAAAATATTGAGTCAATTATACGTAGTTATTTGAGTCAATTACGCGATTGAGTCTATTAACCGCGAGTCTATTAAGCGGCGCCTACTGTGTAATTTCATTTATTAATTCCATGCTAGCTGTAAAATGGGCTGTTGTAACATATTTCACACTTGCAGGCAGTCTTTGGTAGATGCATTGCACATTGGAGGTCAGAGCATATATTGTGGATTTGATCCAACTGCGGACAGTCTTCACATAGGAAATTTGCTAGCAATTATAGCATTGCTTCATTGTCAGCGCAGTGGTCATAGTCCTATAATTGTGGTAAAAATAATACTGTTTTTCTAGTGTCTGATGTAATTGGTTTGTATGTTTTATTATTGACATTTATTAGCAGTTGGTATTATGAGTGGCAATTATGTTATTCTTTATATGAGAAATGTCAGCTAGCCACAAATGTTTATGTGTTTTTGTTCTATTAAATTTCTCGATTTAACCTTCAGATAGGTGGAGCCACTGCACGAATTGGTGATCCTAGTGGACATACAAAGGAGCGGCAGCCTATAAATGCTAATATTATAGATTCCAATTCCACGGCACTAAGATCATGTTTAGAAAGAATCTTTACAAACCATGAGCGATTTTTCTGGAATGACAAAACTAATTTTCATCCTGCGAGGTAATTTAGATGTGATATATCAGTTTGAAAAAAACAAACGAATGATCTGAATGAATGAGTCGTTGTTGAATGGTTTGATTATGAAAATTTTTCTTGTTTGTCTTATAACTGCTCATCATAACTATAGTGCATAGTGCTGCACACGTGATGCTTTACCGTTCTAAATAATAACAAACAATAAAAATTTTGTCCAAGTATTAGAGTGCAAAGAGAATTTTACATGTTTGACAATTTTAAAACGGAAAATGTTGGGTGCCTAAACAAATTTAACTGCTTAGGAGATTAGGCATATCCCCTCATAGTGTTTGTGCAATGTCTGCATTTTGACGTAAATTTGTGATGTACATAACCATTGAATTAATGCATTGCATGCTTGATTTCCCTTTCACGTTTTTTCTGTCAATTTCAGAATTTTTAACAACATAGAATGGTATGATGATCTGAAATTAGTCGATTTTTTAAGTTCAATTGGATCTCATTTTAGAATGGGTCAAATGCTTCATAAGCAGAGGTAAGATTACAACATAAATGTAGATTATTACTTTGTATGCTTGTTTGTCAGTAAATGTTGTCAGGTGTACACATAAAGTGATCGCAATACATTTTCTGCTTTTAATGTAAAGCGCAAGCATAGTCGATTTTATGGTTGCTATTTTATTAATGTGTGGCAAAAACAGACATCTGCTGTATAACACTTAGCATAATCAAAAATAGGTTCTTATTGTTTTAAATTGTTTTCTGCAAGCAAATAACGAATAACAGATGTTTATAGGTGCAAAAGATGCAAGCTTTTCGTTTTATGATTGATACTTAAATGAAAGGCCAAGTATCTCAGTTGAGTTTATTTTAATGTTTGAGAAAAATGCTGCATCTGTAAAAAAGTAATAAACACCTGATCCTTCACACTTGGGTGCTGTCATTTTGGACAAAAAATGGCATGATCTAGTTGCCATGCAATATAAACACTTGTCCCGCCATGTGCTTCCGTTAACTTTTTTGAAACTACAGTGAGTCCTCACTTAATGACCGTAATGCAGTCCAGCAAAACTTCATGTTAAGCGAAACTTTGTTAAACGAAACAGTGACCAAAAGCAAAATTCAGTGCTACTTAATTAATATTAATTAAGCATTTTATGAGTTTTATTCATATTTCTACTGGTTAATTTCTTTCTACTTGCTTGAAACCACCTACCTCCCTTACCAAATCCTAGCTAGCAGTTTTTCTTTCGTGAACTTTGAAGCCCTAGCTACACAGTTAGCAGTTGAACACTACATAATAAAAGCCAAACCCCAGGTAGGCCTTGAGACAATTTCATCTAGATACTCGTTGCTATAGCAACAGGTTGCAGGCAAAATTTGTCCCATAATGTTCACACCCAGGTGCCTGGAGGTGTATAAATCACAAACAGATCTTGCTTTATACAAATGGCTAGTATGTAGTCAGTCTTGAAGCAAAAACATAAAAATTTTAGAACAGAACAATTCAGTATGTATCGTTTTAATGCTTCAGATTTGGTAGAAATACTGTTGATAAAATGGCTTTAAGTAAAGTAAAAAAATCATCATCATTAAAATGAAACGTGTCATTAAGTGAGAAACAGCTGTCAAATGTTTAGCGTCGTTAAAACGAAACATCGCTCAACATGAGTCGTTAAGCAAGGATTTACAGTATTATGAACACCAGACAATCCAAAAAAGTTTAACAAGAGACTACTAACAGTATTTTTTGCCTTTTGATGAATCCCATTGCCCATACATAATGAAAATTAGTTACTGATGATAATATAATAATCGGACATAGTTTACAATTCCCCACACACTTTAAATACGCTAACCCTAAGCCTAATCCATAATCCTCACTCTAATCCCAACCCTAACCCTAATCCGCTTCATGAAATAATTTCTTGTGTGTGGGGAATTCTGAACTTTAGCCTAATAGTCTTCAACTTTGCTAGTTAATCCTGACAAAGTAACAAAATAATTGTTTTAAAAAGCCGAAACTGAGTGTATAAGCTAAGTAAACCAACCGGTACTTATTGTATACTTGCAGCCTCTCAGAATTCCATGCTTATCTGTAGTATATGATGTGTAGTATATACATATTTTGAGTGTGGATCAAAGTTATGTAATTATATAAGCACGTTAAAAAAGGTGTTGCTAATTGATCTGGTGACTAATTTTTACAAAAACACAGTGAAACACAAGGATTTAATCAGTTAGAAAAACAGAGTTTCTGAGTGAACTGCAGAAGTTTCGATATGTTACCTTCGTGCTGTCCATCATCTTACGTCATTTTTTCTTTCAAATATGCCCACAGTGAGGTTCGTTTGGCGATAGATAAGAATGATTCAAGTTTCTTTTGCATTTTTAAGCAGGGGATTTTATGCGCATATATTATGTGATAATTTCATTATTTTTAAGTGTATATTAAAATACAGTAGAATCCGCTTAATAAATCCACAGATAATAAATCCAGCAGCTTAGTGTCTCCACTATGGCTGGAATGGAACTGTATAGTAACCTAAGTCCACCTAGTAAAATCCGCTGTTTGTTAAACCCCAGCTTCGCTTTATAAAATCACGTCGTACGCTGTAAAGACAACAAAATTGTACATAAGACCACACAATTGTCCGGCGTTTTAACTTGAGCTAGATCAGCATCTTTGTTTTAAGCACTTTGTACAACTTTGCATGACTGTGGTGACGACAACGATGAAGCAAGAATTACTGTATTAGCTGCTGGAAACACTGCACAATGAACTGCAGAAGAATGACTATTCTATCAAACTCAAGCAAGCAGCATGTTTCAGTTGCATCTTCGAGAAAGCATACCCACTAAAACAGACCACACTGAACAGGGTTCGCTTTAAATTTATCTGTATGCTATATAATGACATGCTCGTTTTGCATAAGTAATTAGTTTTAACTGAAATGCCAATTCTAACTGATAAATGCGCATGAGAATGCTTTTCACCTAAATAAATGAAAACTGAATCATCGCTGATATTACATGTATTGTATTTTTTTACTTGGTAAGCAGTTTATCACGTATGTATAAAAGGTAATACACTGATAATCATAGATAATCATAGATAAACAATATTTATTTTATGCTAGTTACTATAACCATATGAATGCTAATAAATTAAAAATTATTTATTATTATTATGCGCTTTATTTAAAAACTTTCACAAGCAATTTACTGAGTGTTAAAAGTCTTGGTTTCATAATGCGCACTGTATTAACATAGAAATCACTATTTAATAAATCTCTTCGATTTATAAATCCAGCCATTTAGTAAATCCATTTGGCTTAACTTCACATTAAGATGGATTTATTAAGCGAATTCTACTGTACAATGAATGTTGTTCAAGGTTGGGTTTTCCTTTAAATAAAGCCCAAATAAACTCTGACAATATATTAAGACAGTGGTTAAGCTAATATGAAGCTAATCCAAATATAAAGATAAATATGTTCATAACAATTATTCTGATTCAGAAATTGATAGAAACAATTATCTAACGAAACTAAAGTGGTCAGTCTCCCGTCATATCTTATGCGGAGAACTGACAAAGCATAAGGCCTTGAGCAGGTAACACATTTATGTAGAGGATACAAAAGCCTTTTAGTGAGTTAGTGTACCGTGTAAGATTCATTGTAACTCATTCAGATTTTCATTATTAAAAAATCTTAATATTCTTCATGAGCTAAAACTCTGATTGAAGACTTGACACTAAATGATAGTGTGGCAATTAATGCAACTCCCAATGCTCATGATAACTAGCTTGTCATTGTTCACAGATTACTTAACACTGATTCCTGTGATCGGCATGGCAAAGTATAGTACTGCAGCCATCTAATCTAGTATTATAAGCTAATAGAAGATAATATTACTTCAATATTTGCTACATTTTAGCGTGAAATCAAGACTACAGAGCCCTGAAGGAATGAGCTTTAAAGAATTTTCTTATCAAGTTTTTCAAGCTTATGATTGGTTACATCTCTACAGGCTGCACAAATGTCTTATTCAAGTGAGTATTTTGCTACTGTGAACAACTAATTTTAATAACTTAACCGTTTTCATTGCAAGACGTGCTTGTGCTGAGTTGCATACTTGAATTAGCTTCTGTTATTTGGTCTTGTCATAAAGAATGATATTTGACTTAACAAGTAATTTAACATGTTGATGCAATTAATGTTGACTTCTAAAGTAAGCAAATTTAAATTCAGTAATTGTATTTTTACAGATTGGTGGTCACGATCAAATAGGCAACATCAAAGCTGGTTATGAGCTAATTTCTCACATGGAAGGAACTACTGTCTATGGTATCAGTTTTAAAAGCTAGTATGCTGCCTAATTCTTATTTAAAACTGTTTGTAAGTCATTATCGCTCAGTTTGCATAATTATAACATGGTAATCAGTACCTTTGTGTGCATGTCATGAGTGCTGGACTTGTATAAAACAAAATGGTTATTTTTGTTTAACATTCCACATGTTGGAAATAGATAAACGAAGTTGTTTTTCTTCTTAATAAAAGTGGGGTGGTGACTAGGGAATGCTTTTTGAAGGAATCAATTCTTTTGCTAACCAAATCTGTGTAGCGAAAAACATGAGGAATTTTATGATGCCTGTACCTTACTCACTTTGAGACATAACTAAAATGTGCACATAAGTTAATTTTACATTTACACATTTTAGGCTACTGAATTGTATATTTAATCATATTACTCTTATTTTATTAATTTCAGTTAAATTTTTCCATACTTAAGTTAGTTTAAATCATAGACATAAATTGACAAACACCAATCAACCAATGCTGTCCACCTCACAATGGCCAATTAGGCTGTCCTGTTATATTCTCGCTGATGGACTGTTGCAGTATTGCAAAATCGACTCACAAACAGATATGGGGAATATATTCTGAAATATAAATTTGATGCCCTAGCCAAAAGTATTTTAGTACCCCATTCTCAAAGGCTTCCCCAGGAGCATATCAAGACATTACAACATCCTAATCTGATAATTTGATCCCACGCATCTCTATTTTGGATTTATAGTTATTCATATATATCAGTCCAGTAAATAATATTACTTGTGGTGTACTAGTATCACTATTACTTAATGCCTACGTAGTTATTGTTAATTAGCCAATTACACAGCAACTCTTTATATCTAAGCAGGCTGTGCAGTTACTGGTGTAGTGCCTCTTCTATAACAAAAGTAGCTGCTTGTGTGTACAGGGCTTGTCTGTACCTAACTTAGAACTTTGACTAACTTGTTATACGCTATTTACCCTGCAAGCATTTTTACAATTTGTTGGCCAATAATTCACATATAAGCAATGTTATATGAACTGTAATATAAAAAACTTGTCAGTAACTGCTTGTGGTGTGTTATAATTTTACACTTATACACGATTGTGGAAGTATACCTTTAATATTATTATATTATAAAGCACTATGTCATACAGTAGTATGCCATACTTATATTGAATAAACCCATGCTATCGCTTACAGACAGTCTTTTAGACTGATCAAGTGTAAATTTTATATGAAGGATCTAGAACTAATTTTGTTGCAGTGTAATTTAAAAAACTATAATTTCATGACAACTTTGTACAGCAATTGACACTTTTGATTAGCGTGAAGCATATTGATATAATGCACATATCCTTGCATATCCTTGCACAAAATTTGAATTTTTTTCCTAATAATTTGCTTTGACAATTTCTTGTTGTCTGGCTAGTGCATACATAGGCAGGAATAATTACAAAATGCCACTAAACGTGTACGCTTTTTCACGTTTTTTCTGCTTTGTCTATAGGTTTTGTATATTAGCAGCTGTTAGCAACATTGGGCCACGTAGGCGTGTCTTAACACACGCTGCCAATCTGTGCATTTGCTAGATTGTAGAATTTCCTAGGTGTTACATAAGAATGACCCTACTAGGACCCAGGTTCTGTGTTAATGCATTTAACACAGAACATTTAACACAGTTTTGTACAACAGATTTATTCGCATCAGTCCAGGGTAACTAAATATGTAATAGGAAAAAGCCATAAGGAGTAAATGTAAACTGTAGAGCAAAGAGAATTAGTTCCTGACAAACCTAAAAACTATTTGCTGCTTACGTGATCAAGAAGCAATATATTAATATGCTAATTAAAATATATTTAATATATATGTAACGTGTCACAGTAAGAAACAATGGGGAGATGTTTGCCATCTAATTGCTAGGGAAAAATAGTACATACCTATTCAAAACAAGTACAAAAAAATTTGTATTTGCTATAGTGATACTAGTGATAACACATACTTTTTGCAATTTTCTATAGCATAGCACTTTATAATATAATAATATTAAAAATATACTTCCACAATCTTCCATAATAACTAGTGCAATGTAGTTACTGACATATATAACTCAGTTCACAAAGATAATTTTTGTACAGTATTACGTTTACCAGAGTTCTGGACTATGTTTCAGGACTTACTGTGCCAATAGTGACTTCCACTACTGGAAGTAAACTGGGAAAAACAGCAGGAAATGCTGTATGGCTTTGTCAAGAGAAAACATCAGCATTCGAGTTGTATCAGGTGCATAGGCTATAGATATTATATTTTTCTAACACTGTCCAGTCATTTTGATGTTATTTGATTTTATTAACTTTTCCTGCCCTCTATGTCATCTCAAAAAATGGTTAATTTATAACATAGCAGTCCTGAGCATTTCTGCAGAGTTCAGTTAGGCTCTTTAAAATACTGTAAGTGGCTATTGTGTATCGTAAACTTCGTGTAACTCAAGTCGTTAGAGACAAAGTAACTTGTTCTAAACCTGTAATCCGAGTTCAGTTAATTCATACATAGGATGACAAGTTACATGTATTCATTACTTCCTGGATGCACCGTGCATATGTGCATATCTAATGCTATTTATGTTCTCCTCACTTTCTCGCAAAATTATTGGAAAGAATCGGGACATGTCAATAAGCAAGCAAGTCGGGATTAAATAGTCATTTTGATATTAGGCTTTTTTACCTTTTTTTAAAAATGCCTGTTAATTAATTGCAGTAAACTGACAGCACACTAGACAACGATTTGTAATCACAAGTTATCTATACAGGCCTGCCACATACTAACTAATTTGACAGACTTTGTTCTGGCTAACAATTCATTTGTTGCATAGTCTAAAGTCAGTGTGTTTGTAATGTACCACCCAGTACTGGCTATTGATCATATCCTCACTTTATGTATGCCAACTAATGCACACAAAGACAAAACAGAAGTTTGTTTTACTCTGAATGATGTAATAGGTATTGCTCCACATGTAAATGTTCCAAAAACTCTTAACCGAGTCACACCACAATCAAGTTGCACATTTGTGGTTTCTTACATTAAAAAATAACTAGACCATATCCAATTATTAGAATTTGATTTTGAGGTACATAGTGCCATATTATGCAGAGTCTACTATACTATGAAATACTGCTATGAATTTTACAGATTACTGCCTACAGCAGGAATATTATTTTGGAAAAACTAAAATGAGAAAAATATTACCATATCACAAACTGCTGCTTGTGAAAAAATTAAATGTGTTTTTTTTTCAGTATCTTCTGAACTTACCAGATTCACTTGTAGAGCAATATTTGAAGCTTTTTACATTCCTCAACATCAGTGAAATTCAACATATAATGAGTCAACATAAGGTATATTGGTCAGTAATGTTTCACATTAAAAAACTGGTCTTAAGCTAAAACATTTATTTGTTTCTTAAAGGGTAATGTAATTTGTTCATTGTTTGTTAAAGGTCAACTTAATTATATATTGTTCACTTTTTCCTCAAGGTTAACACAATGGTAAACTGTTTATTATTTTTTAAAGTTCAACATATTTATAAACAATTCTAATTCCTCACCAATTTTATTCTGTTGCAGGAAAAACCTGAAAACAGAAAAGCACAAAGAATAATTGCTAAGAATGTCACGAAGTTAGTCCATGGTGGTAAGTTCCTTTTACTGGCATTCAGTTAAGCTCTAGGAATTGTCTATAAGATTTGAATTAAGTTTGATTTGCAATTTTTTCCTCAGTGTAAAAGATAAGAAACATTGAAGCAGTAATGTGTTATTTCAATTCCTCCAGTGTCTGGATAGCTCCTATGCTAATTTAACTGTTACAATTGCAGTTACATTTTTGAAAATGTAACCTGTTACAGTTACAAGCTACATTATCAGAAACAGTAACTAGTAACTGTTACAGTTCCTTTTCCACCACGTGAAAAAGAATTAGTTACAGTTATAGTTCATTTAAATAAAAAAGCAACTGTTACATTAAGTTACTAAGTTAAAGTGACTGGTAAAGGCGATGGTAATTAGTTACAATAATTCTTTGTACTTTGTGTATTTCCTCCGACAATTAGTTAGTCGGCACAGTAAAATCGTGAAACTGCTAACCTATGATATTTTTTAAAACTATCCTTAGTTTTGTACATATCATAAAATGTAAATATTCACAGCTTTAAGTTTGTGTATTTGTTTTAAAGTTCACATTGCTACTCTTAAGTGTTTTAGAATTTAGGTATACAGTAAGTCCTTGCTTAATGACTCCCCGATGAACATTTAACAATTTTTTCTCGCTTAACAATGCACGTTTCATTTTAGCAACAACTTTTTTACTTTACTCAGAGCCATTTTTTATTTTATCCACATGTTCTTACGTCATTTGAAGCATTAAAACAGTACAATTATTATTATGTTTTTGCTTCCTGATTGGCTACAAAATGCTAGCCATCTATGACAAGCGAGATCTATTTACGATTTATATTCCTGAGTTCAAACTTCATGGGAAGAAATTTTCCTGCACTGAGTATAAATTAACTAAATATTGGTAATAAAGATAGGTGGTTTCAAGCAAACAGAAAGAAGTTAATCAGTAGAAATATGAATAAAATCATAAAATATTTAGTTCGTATGATTTAAGCAGCATTTCAGTTCTTTTACATTTTCTTTCTATGGAAGTCTTGGCTTCGTTTAATGACATTTTGTTTAACGTCCCATTTTACTGGAATGCATTAGCATTATTAAGAAAGGACTTACTGTATGAATTAAAGATTTTTTTTTACATTTTTTTACATTTATGCTTAACTGGTCCTTCTGCTTTCCAAAAAGTGGAAATGAGGTCATGCAACTATTTGCAGGCATCAAGTTAGGAACTGCTGGGTACAGCAAGACAATACATGTTTTGTTCCGTAGTTATAGTAAAGCGCTCGAGTAAGGGATGCTGCATATGAAGAGCAACTCTGATAAAGGACTAAGCAAATGTATTGTAACAGTGAAAGATTTTATGCCATTGTGACGTCAGTTTTTGCAAGGCGGTTGTTTTGCAACAATTGTATAAAACAGAGTGTGGACGAAATACGCCAACCAGTTAAGAGACTTCATTAGGCTTTTTTTACTAAGTTCTAGTCAAATATAATGTCAAAAGTAATGGTTATTTCTATTATAAGTTACAACAGAAAAGGAACTAATTACAGTTACAATTTTTTTAAAGAGTTAGTAATTCTTTACTATTCCAGTAAGAGTTACAGCTCCAATGTTTGGGAACGTGTTACTGCCATCAGTGCACTCCTCTTAACACAAATAAAATACAATGAAATACAATGTAGCATTTTTAATAATGCGTAATAATTAGCTGAGAATGTCATAAACTCAATAGTTGCAGCTATTGTGTATTGGATTCCTGTTTGGAATGCACTGAGTTGTATAAAAAAAGCTTTCGATGAACATTTCTTTTTAACTGTTTGATGCTTTGAGTTGTACTTTTGGTATTTTCACTTTTATATTTTTTGCAGAGGATGGCTTAAATTCTGCTATACGATGTACAGAGGCAATGTTCAACTCTAACATCATTCATTTGGCTCATCTGACAAATAAAGAAATGTTAGAATTGTTTAAAGAAGCACCCTCTGTACAACTAAATTTTGAAAGTTCTATAACAATGGTAGATCTTGCCATGAAAGCAAAATGTTTTGCAACTGAAGGTAATTTTTCTGACAATTTTTTAACTACACTCATTATGTAGTTTTAAGCCCATTTGTACTAAATCTCGTTATAATGCAAGATTTTGGAAATCTACTGAAATTTGCGTTATAGCTGTATTGGTAGTAAGGCAAGGATTATCAAACGTCAATAGCCAATTTAGGTTGGAACCTTTAGTTCTTGATGTATGATAGTTTTACTTATTACTGTATTCTATAGTTCTATTATTGACTGCTAAACTTTTCAGTTTTCATCACTAATACAAGGTGGTTTTAATCTACTGTGCTTAATGTCTTGGTGGCTGCTGCAAATGTAATAGTAAATAAATAAAATAAAATAAAATTAGGGTTTGGCTGTCTAGAAGAAACAAAAGTCTTAACTATAGTGGATGAATAACCAACAGCCGTTACTAGTACAGCAACCTCAATTCCTTTTGATTTTGTGCTAGGAAGCAGCAAGCAAACGTCACCTGCTATTTATGTGTTGGAATATATTTACAAAAAGTAGCTCTACTTATTAATTACTGGTATTTGGAGGTGAATAAACAACACATAAAAAAATCTCTTGCAATATACACATTTATTACATGAAATACAATGGTTTCTCATCTTTTAATTTCGAGTTATATTTTCACTGCAGCTGATGCAAGACGAATTATTGCAGCTGGTGGATTTCGTATTAACCATCAGCCAATCACCAAGCCAGATTACGTGATTATCCCAGATCAACACATTTTGCCAAATAACCTTACTCTGATTAAAGTTGGTAAGTAAATGTTTGTTATTATGATTAGAGGTAAGTTTTTAGAATTGGTTTTATCTTCTCTGGACATTTTGTGTTTATAAAAAAGTTGGTTCAACGCTGCAAAATATTTAAAATTTATCAGCTAATTTTTGGCTTGATTTGGGTAAAAAATCGAATTCTGACAAAAGGTTTACATGTATATAGACAGCAAGACAACAAGAATAATTAAACTATATAACAGACATTAGCTTGTTTAACTACTGTGCCATTGCACAATTTTTGTAATAAATATTGTTATTTTCAGCAGGTAGGCCAGCCATATATTAGAGGGTTGTTAATTGGGTTATTTAAGTTTAATAACGAGATCTGAACAAATACCATTACCTACAAAATTAGAAAAGAGCAGCTAGGGATTTAGTAGTGTGTAAAAGAGAAGCTAGAAATTTACTAGGCTATTTAAATGTAGCACGTATTAAAACAATGAAGCTTGCTGGGTTGAGGCATTTATACTGCTTTGCAGGATGGTCAGGTAATCAGTTATGGTAACGTTATGTTAAGTTTAATTCAATATAATTGCATGTTGTTTGCGCAACACGCCAACTATACTTGTAATCACTCAGATCTACCACACCCGCCACATTAATTGTTGCTATAATAGCTTCAGAAATGCACATTATCTTTTGCAAACACTGAAATTCTGCAATGACAAATTATTACTTTTTAAATACAGGGCTCAATTTAGGTTATTTTTCAAAATTTTCAGGTAAAAAGAATTTCTATGTGACTCAGTGGTTCAACCTGTGATCTCTGCTGGTTTTCTGCATGAACATTGTGGAACATCATAGAGTAATTAATGGTGACATAACTTTCGGAAGATATTTTTGCCAGAAAGAGAATTTCAAAGTGCTGAGGAATAAAATATTTTGTGTCTATTTAAAAGTAGTGACTCAAAATAGGGCACCTTCCCAGGATATAAAAATAAAGTCCTACAAGCCTGAATGTAAAGACATAAATAATGTAAAGACATTTGTTTTTATTCTTATAAACTTAAAAATACAGCATATTAGGTTATGTTAAACCATGAAAACGAACTAATTACTAGATGAATCACACGTAAATTTTGAGAGATTTCTGTAATTTTTTTAGCATGGAGCTGATGATATTATAATATGTGTACTGTTGTACAGAATGATCAAGTATTACGCATTCATCACCCATACACAAACGCATTTCTCAGTAACTGCTTTAATGACCATTCATTAGAAAATATTACTGCTGCCTTCACAATGTAATATTCAAATTGATTTCATCAGCAGGAAACACAAACAATATCATTTGCAGTGAAGTGTGATCTAGCATTAGATCTAATCACCACTGACAACTAATTGAATAAAATAGTTGAATATTTAACAAAATATGTTTTTAACTTGGTTGCGATTTAATAAATGTAATTCCTGAGATAACAAATTATAACACATAAGGTGTATGTGGTAATTCGGGAAGCAAAACAATGATATAGTAATATATATATATAAGTGCCTTACCAACAAGCAAAAAGTTTATGGAAAAAATGAGATTTCCTGAGATAATACTAGAATTAATGCTAGTAATACTATAGCACTTAGTAATAAAAATTCAAGAATTTTGCTAATTCATCGAATTCTTAAATTTCCCAGCCCACAAATAAATAAAGATAAACAATAGAATATTGACAAAATGTTAAAAAATTAATAATTGCAGCTTTAAGCTTCGTCTCGGAGAAGTTGAAAATGAGAAGCCTTAAGAGCTTTTGGAGTGATTAGTTGTTTAACCTCAGTAGTCGTCCTGATGTAGTTTCAATGCTAAAAACAGAATAATCTTTGAAATGGGTAAACAAAGACATTCATCACATTACAAGAATGAGTGCATCTCATAATAACCTAATGTCAACAAATGAGATTGAAACTTCTTAATTTCTTACAAACCCACATAAATTACCACTTAATTATAAAGCATAATACCAAAGAAAAGTAGGTTACATAGTACTTTGACAAGTTGTTAAGAAACAATTGAACACTGCATTGCACATACCTCTATTAACTTAGTACTATACAAATTTACCTTTAGCAGAGTTTTAATATGTCTTGTAACAAATTTTAACACCAAAGATATTCATTATGTTAATGTAATTAAATTGCAATGGCAAATGAAAAATATCGTATTATTATTAATGAAGGCTCTGTAATCATTGCACTAACATGTTCATAAAAATCTGTAAATGATATACAGTCAACCTCGGGTATAAGGTACACGCTTATAAGGGACCACCAACACTGGTCCACCACCTGTACAGAAAAGTACAAGTCTAGATACACCCTCGGGCTGATCCAAGTTATTAGTAATAAACTGAATTCTCAGTCAAGCAAAATTCTTCATTACATACCAGTATTAGTACACTCGCACTCCTAAAGCATTCTGTGCGTTTTAGAACAGTAGAAAAACTTATATGCTTGTCTGTAGGAGACTCAATAAATTTACCACTCAAGGTTTTTTGGTACAAAAATTAAACCATGAATCAAAATACAGTACAATAATAATCCCATACTAGTTCCAGCAGCAAGCAAAACTGGAGTCTTCTTTATATTTCACAAGTTACATTATTATGATGTGGCAATCTGAACTTACCAGGATACTAAATCAGCACCGATAATGTCGTGTATATGATATATTATTCCAAGCTTTGCAGCTTTTGGAAGTTTTCTGGCTTCTAATTCCTAATAATACAAAAGTAAGAAGCTGAATGATGGAAAATTACCGACAGAGGAATATTTATTAGTAATACACAATAAGTTCAATAATGTAAGTTTGTTGAATATAATAACTACACTATAAATGATATGAAATGGCATATCATTTCATACCAATAAACACTACCTAATGCCACTTACTAATGCTTACGAAGCTGCAACATTGCAATAGTTTTCCCTAGCAGGCAAACTATTTGGCAGCAGCAAACTACCAATTAAACAGACCAGCAAAGCCTTGTATGACAAATTAAAAAAGCATTACACCATTTTCTTGTACCTTTTGTAAAATTTCTTTGTATTTACACTTGCGTATCATCAGCAGCACAGCTTTTCTGCCAGTCATGAAGCTCTTCATAAATAAACCAGCATCGGGAATGGATATCCACCAACTACCCACATCTCTAACACTAAGTACTCCAGATTTTACTAAATCTCTGGAAAATGTTTACACATCATAATGACAAACTAAAAACGATAGTAGTGTCTAAAGCACTAGGATAAGTGTCTTTGATCGGGCGGACTAAGTAGGCAGTGATGTAACACTTCATGTTATTAAGTGAAAATTGTGCAGAAAGTTTGAACTGAGTTACAAAACTTAAATCACCAGCCAAGTGAGCTACAGACTCGGAGTCAGAGTGCACTAACTTACCTATCGACATTATCAGTCCCGTTGTTATAAAATGTGGAACAATGGCTGTTCGTTTATTATGATTAAAATGGCACATAACATAGGTATGCCAATAAAAATCGCCAAAAAAGAAAAAGGTTGTTTGGGAAATTAATAGCTTTTGATGACAATTTCCATAGCCAGCCAGTAAAAATCGTATTACATTGCACTGACATATAAAGAGACTGCAGGAATAGTTATACAATCTTTCAATAAAAAAGAAAAGCTTAATTAAAAAGTTTATGTGAAATTTATTAATGAGCTAGTTGCTGTAGTAGATAGTTAATAAAGTAAAATATTTCTTCTATGGACACAAATGAAATGTGAAAAATTTGGTACACAGTAAAAACGGCACAAGAAAAAATGGCACAAACGGAAAAGTAGCTAAAAAATGACACAGGAAAAATGACACATTTAGCAAATAATTTGAGAATCTTTTACAGTCTATATAATACCAGTACAGGTACATTTTTGTACGTTTGCTTGTTTGTCTTCGTGTTAATTTTTTTAATCAAAAGAGTCTGACGAATAAGTTTGGGACTGTTCAGCTTTGGTAGAGATCTGCTTCCTACTGAACACATTCTAGTTTTTTTCAATAGAAATCAATTGCATGAAAATAACATATGTGCCATTTTACCCACTTTTCCATTTGTGCCATTTTTATCTACGTTCTAAAAATTCATTAGTCAGGTACTTTGGACCAAGTGCCGCACTTGAAACAAAAGTCAAAAATGCAGCAATTCCATTTAACCTACTTTATTTCATTTTCAGTGAATTTAAAGTCAGTTGTCATTTCACTCTTTGTCAGACTAATGCCATCACATACAGCTATCACATTTTCTAAGAACTTATCTGAAATGCAAAATTCATAATACTAATATTAGTACATAAAGTATTAATACTATGAATACTTCATTTTATTATTAATAATCACACCTTTTACTTTTTGTGTGCTAAATTTCTAACAGTTTTCAGTGAGATCTCAAAAGCCAGGTGTATTAATAAAACATAAAACTTGCAAGCACTTTCCATTACTGCATCGCAGAATAGTACGACTTTTCCTGAATCTATATATTTCACATCGTTTTCATGTTTCGTAACTAGCTCAAAACATTACTCACATAATATCACTGTTGTATTTTTAAAAGGTGAAAGTTTGCATTTTAACAATTTAGGTATGCTTGCATGTATTTTTGGATTATAACATTTCATTATAATATATAAGTATTATTGCATTATACATTAGGCACTATTATTATATTACTATATATCTATAATAAAAAAATTAATTCATAGAGCAAAAGCCAAGCCTCTCGGGAAGATGAGCTTGAGGAAAATGTTAGACAATTTCAGCAACAAAACTGTGATACGTAATTAGTAAAATCAATTTAAAATTGCTATCACTTCAAGCTTGGCAAGCTAACTTTTAACAAAAAATGAACTCAACTGGTTACCACGCAATTAAACACTTATCAAGCCAGGGGCTTGACGAACTTCTTTTGTAGCTACACTTGCTGTTATCAACTACAAGCATTCAAAACATTACATGAGAGATTATTATACTATTTTTTTATTTTTGATGAATCCTGTTACCCACTATATAATAAAAACAGTTGCAATAATTTAGTCAGCTAGAATAGCAGAGTTTCTGAGTGAATTGCAGAAGATTACGCATATGTTAAGCATACCTTTGTGCTGTCCCACCAGCTCATGTAATTTTTTTCAAATATGCCAGTAACAATATTTGTTTGAATGGAGACAAGAATGATTTAAATTTCTTTTGCATTTTTAAGCAAGGCCTTTTGTGCACGTGTGAGCATATTATTATGGTAATTTCAATATTTTTAAGTGCATTAAAATACAATGAACATTGTTAAACATTGGTTTTTCCTTTAAAATACGACTCTATGTGCATGTAATACAGTGATGCGGAAAAAATATAATACCTATACAACAGTTTGTATTTATACACAATGCACAATGTACAATCCGTAATACATTGTGGGAGATCCATATTCACTCGAACAAGATTGCTATCATCCGAATATGCATCACATTGCAATATACAAGTGGAAAACTGCTGTTGCCTAGGGGGTGTAGTGAATTTTCAAGCTTCTGGTGACCCATTTTTGCTGTATAGCTTCCTGATCAGGTGAGGTTTTCAGCTGATCAGGACAAATACACAAATATTTCTTTCATTTAATTTTTTGATAGTTTGATTTTCTGCATTTAGTCGCTGTTCTTTCACTAAATTGTGATACACGCCGTATTGTTTTCGCCCCCCACAAAATGTGACACACCCAAAAGAATCAAAGCCTGTGCTTTCTATTGAACTTTTTCTCATAATACAGTGTACACCACTTAATAAATCCACTTTGGTGGCTAAATGGATATATTAAATGGAATCTATAAAACAAAGAGATCTGTTAAGTAACGTTTTCTATGTTTACACAGCACGTATTGTTTATTTATAAAGCCAATTCTCTTAACGTTCACCCAATGGCTTGCAAAAAGTTTTTAAGTAAAGTGCAATAATTTATTAGTGCTCGTATGATTAAGCAACTGGCATAAAGTATGTATTGTTTATCTGTGATGCTATTACCCTTGATAAACTGTTTGGCAAGTGAAAAGGTGCAATACATATTACTTTAATATCAACGATGATTCAGCATTCATTTATTTGAGTTATTAACATTCTTGCACACAAATGTCTATCAGCAAGAACTAGTGTGTTTTACTTGATTTTTTTAGCAGATTTTTTCGAAGATGCATTGAATGCCTTGCTTCAGTTCTGTGAAGTGTCACATGTTTGAACAGTCACTGTTCTTCAGTCCATGGTGCAATGTTTTCAATGTGTGTGCTCAAATGCCATTTCAACAGCTGATATAGTAATTTCTGGTTCGTCATCATCGTCACCGCTGTCTTGTTGTTGAGGGTCATTAAGTGAAAAAAATGCAAAGGTGTAAAACATTCTTAGAACAAAGAGACTGATCTAGCTCAAGTGAAAATGTGGGGCAATCGTGTAGTCTCACGTCACAATTTTGTTGTCTTCACAGTGTGCAAGGTGGATGTATAAAGTGAAGTTTGGATTTAGTAAATGGCAGATTTTACCAAGCTAGTATATTGTACAGTTCTGTTCCAGCAATAAAGGCCACAATAAGTGGCTGGATTTATTATATGTGGATTTATTAAGCAGATTCTACTGTATTATTCCAAGCTAATACCACCACTGTTATTATTTTTCGATCACAGTCGTGTTGAAATTTCGACAGAGATATGGCTTCTAAAGATTACTACTTCCATTGTTCACAAACAGCAACTAAAAATAGAGGAAGGAGCACCGTGAGTTTTGTTAACATGCGCAGTGTTCACTGACAAACGGAAACAGAAATTATGCACACATTAATCAGGAAGTCCTGGTCTTGTCCTGAAAGCGGTGAATTTGAAATAAGACTAAATCCTTATTGTAAGAAATTCTAAAAGTTACAATACTACACTACTGAATGCTTGCGTATCTAAGTAATTACCAATAGTTCCTTTTGGGATATCACAGAGATTCGATGTAAACGTCTCCACGTGCTCTTTATATTCCTGAGAATACACTAAACAAAACTCATCTGGAATGGACCCAACCTTGAACAGACGCACTTCATTCTTTTTTAATATCACATTCTAAAAATTAGTCGAATTTTTAGCAGATATTAGCAGCAAGCAAGGTTAGAGCAAACATTTTACAATAAACACAAATTAACTAAGAACGTGTACTACCTAAAATTTTGAACAATTATTGTGCAAATTGGGAAAACTCCTACAAAGACATCTTTGCATTTTACAGCTAGTTTTGTCAACATACGAAGACTGCTGAAGTACAAAAAATTAATGAATGTTACATTACAACAACATAGAGCATAAACAAAAGTTCTTAATGAACAAAATTATGCGATTCCGAAAGTATAATGCTTGCCGATAGGGGATTAGCCGATAAGTACTATTTGTGGTGTGCTGTCAGCCAAGACACCAGTGATACACAAGAGAAAAAAACTATTGTGGCACCATGACAACAACTCAATTACATTCAAGCCGCTATATGTTAATGACATACATTCTCTAATGTACATACCAAGTACTGATCCACCTTTGTTCTATTAGTTGAAAGACTATAAAGTTGATGTTTCAAAATAATAGGTGGCAACCTATTATCAAATTTCTCTACTGGAAACAATCCATGCAGGTACTCCAAAGCAGTACTGGTGCTACTCGTACACCAACCTAAAATACACATGGAAATACAAACAGGTACTCCAAAATTGTAATTTTTTGTTTCTGTGTTCATTTTGGGGTATTCTATTTGAAGTGAGACCAGTGACATTGCTAGAATTAGTGGCGACCGGGCCGGCACATGAGGTTTTTTTAGAAACACATTCATTTATTTCAGTATCATCAATAAAGCAGCTCTGCTGCTTGGCCAAATATTTTTCTCAATTTTTCTGCACACTTGAGTTCTTCCCCTTTCCAAAGAAAATAACACCCTTGTGATTTTAGATGTTACGTTGCACTTGTCATAAGCCTATTGTAGAGCACTACAAAATTTGTTTGTGAAGAAATAAATATGCCTACTCAGAAACTTCTTCAAATACTAACACAAGAAACAATGAGTTTATAAATATACTTCACAGTAAACTAAACATGTCTTGAGTAAAAATTGTGAAAACAAAGAAAAGAAAGACTTAGTAGTATGTAAATATTACGAAGATATTAAGAGTCATTCCGCGAGAAAACCATGCAAAAGTCAAAAAATAGTGGAAGGTGACAAATCACCGATTTTGTTCATATTCACAGGGTTGGATGATCCCCTCAGATGTACCCCACAGCCAAAATATTAGACATCAAAAATGAGCCGTTTCGGAGATAGGCCGCCATTTTGATTTTTTTCGAATTTTGGCCATTTTGACGTAAAAAAATGACCTATATTTGTCACATCATTACAGGCAGTAAATGAATGATCCAGGACTAGTTGCTGGGTGGTATATATAGTAGGGGTCTTGCCCTATTGCCACATTGAGTTTGATGAATTGAGATTCTCTTTCAGTAGGTATCATGAGCTCATGAAAGATGCGTGTCTGCTACAGTCTGAATGACACCCTGTTTTAAAATTCTCATAACTCCACTGGGGCGGGTATTTGAAGTATAATTAATATATGTTTATTTACAGCTTGACCAGGCATACTTAGATCATTAATAAAATTTTGGCCAGCTCGTCCATAAATTGACGAGATTCAATCTTGAATGTGACCTAAATCGGAAAAAATTAGTACGAATTATTCATAATTCTGAATAAAAAAATGAAAATTTCAAAAAGAAACGATAAATTACCGTTTCTGTCTCTCTGTGTCTCTGTCTCTCTCTTTGTCTCTCCCTGTCTCTGTCTCTCTGTGTCTCTCGCCTGCTCTCTGTGTCTCTCTCTGTCTCTCCATGTCTCTCTCTCTCTCTGTCTCTCCCTGTCTCTTTGTCTCTCTGTGTTTCACTCTGTCTCTCTCTCTCTGTCTCTCTCTGTGTCTCTCTCTGTCTCTGTGTCTCTCTCTCTCTCTCTCTGTCTCTCTGTGTCTCTCTCTGTCTCTCTGTGCCTCTCTCTCTCTGTCTCTCTCTCTCTCTCTGTGTCTCTCTCTGTCTCTCTGTGTCTCTCTGTGTCTCTCTCTCTGTCTCTCTGTGCCTCTTGTCTCTGTCTCTCTCTCTGTCTCTCTCTCTCTCTCTCTGTGTCTCTCTCTCTCTTTCTGTCTCTCTCTGTCTCTCTCTGTGTCTCTCTGTGTCTCTCTCTGTCTCTCTGTGTCTCTCCGTGTCTCTCACTGTCTCTCTTTCTGCCTCTCTGTCTCTGTCTCTCTGTGTCTCTCTCTGTCTCTCTCTCTCTCTCTCTCTCTCTCTCTCTCTCTCTCTCTCTCTCTCTGTGTCTCTCTCTGTCTCTCTATCTGTGTCTCTCTCTCTCTGTCTCTCTGTGTCTCTCTCTGTCTCTTTCCGTCTCTCTGTGTATCTCTCTGTCTCTTTCCGTCTCTCTCTGTCTCTGTCTCTCTCTGTCTCTCTGTAACTCTCTCTGTCTCTGTCTCTCTGTGTCTCTCTCTGTCTCTATCTGTGTCTCTCTCTGTCTCTTTCCGTCTCTCTCTGTCTCTATGTGGCTCTCTGTGTCTCTCTGTAACTCTCTCTGTCTCTGTCTCTCTGTGTCTCTCTCTGTCTCTCTCTCTCTGTCTCTCTCTCTCTCTGTCTCTCTGTGTCTCTCTCTGTCTCTCTGTAACTCTCTCTCTCTCTGCCTCTCTGTGTCTCTCTCTCTGTCTCTCTGTGTTTCTCTCTGTCTCTCTGTGTCTCTTTTGATAAGGAGGTTACCATAGCAACACATAGTAGCAGCTTACTGTATGTATTATCAATTATTAGCTTATTATTATTTACTATAGAGCGACTTTTCATTGAATATTGGCGAATAAAAAATAGTCGTGGACGTAAAGAATTTATTGTTGTCTTTTTGTTATTTTGAAAATTTGCGATTATAAGCGTCAGCGCCCTGATTCTCGTTAGAGTTTAGTTGAATATGGTAGTCGGTGTATATGCGTATATCTTTACGAGACGGTGGAAACCTGGTGGTTAAATACAATATGAGCGAATGGCTTGAAACATACGTTGCACAGTCGGAATTAGTATGTAACGGCCGAGGCAGGGTCGTACTGGCCTTTGCTGCGTTTCTTAACCAGTTTTTTTTGTTAATGCCCGTTGTTAGTAAGCAGAAGTCTGGTTGTCGAAGCTGCCAAAGTTGCCACACCAAGGTATTAGTAACTAACTAACTATTAACTCGAATTGATTTGAGGAAAAATATCAGGGACTGACAGCTATTCGCCTGTTGAATACAAGACCACACAAAGCTGTGCGCGTTTTAAAAATTGACTCGCAACATGTTATATTCGATGCTCGCGGCGGTTTCAACACAATTTCACAAATAGTGCCTTGCCTCGCCTTGTCCGCCTTACTTTAGAATCTTGTTTAGCAAAGCGACACTAAACATATTTGACTGAAGTCTATTTTTCAGTCAAGACAGTGGGGCCCTCCCGAGGCCCCCGTATTGATCCACGGGCCATAGGTATATAGCCCGAGCACTTGTACACGAAACTGTTATTATGTACATGAAACTATTCCGTGTTTTATACAGATTATAAAAATCACTATGTTATAATCGTCACAGGGGCCCTTCGAAGGGAATGTGCCCCCCTGATGAGGGGCCTGGTTGCTAGGAGTGCCCAGACATCTAAAGCCAGTCCATTACTACTATAAACATTGACGTTGCTGCACTTTGTATCGATTCTAATGGCAACACCGTCATCCAAAAGCGAATAGCTAAATATAGGTCAAGGTTGTGAAAATCGCAAAAAAGAGCAACTTTGGCTAAAAATTCTGGACACTTGGGAGATCGCTGGCCAAAATTTTATTTCATGCATTTGTAGGACCAGTCAAGCTGCAAATAAAAATATATTGATTAGTCCCCCAATACCCGCCCCAGTGGAGTTACGGGGATTTCTAAATGGCGTCTAAATTCAGCAGCAGCAGACACGTATCTTTTGCAAGCTGATGACACCAACTAAAAAGGAGGTTCAATTTGGCAACGATAATGGTACGGTAGGGTAAGACCCCTACTATATATATCACCAATTAACTAGTGCTGGATCGCTCATTTACTGTCTGTAATAACGTGAGAAATAATGGGCAATTTTTTACGCCAAAATCCGAAAAAAATCGAAATGGCAGCCTATCTCCGAAACGGCTCATTTTTGATATCTAATATTTTGGCTGTGGGGTACATCTGAGGGGGCCATCAAACCCTGTGAATATGAACAAAATCGGTGATTTGTCACCTTCCACTATTTTGCTGATTTTCTCACGGAATGACTCTTAAATCATTAGTTATAACGTTTTTTTATAACAAGTTTTCAACAGTAAGCGCTATAAGTAGTGTTTTCGTGGAAAGTAAATTATATCAAGCATTTTGACTTTTGTTAGGAAAACCACACAAACAAGCCAAAGAATGTTTTATGTTTGATAAATTAATGTAATGTTAGGTAAATCACACACTGGTATGGAACAGTTCATTCGCAAACTTGAACAATTTCTAAAACAATGAAAATGTAAACGTTATGCCTACTACGGCAGTCGAGCAAATTGTGACACTTATACATCATTACGCTTATAAGAATTGTCAACGCATACGTTACACAATAATATTTGCCTTCTGTACACACATTACGTAAGTTTAACAAATTTCTACTGTTCTGAAAGAACCACCTTTTTCAGTGCACTTGATCAAAGTGCTATCGAGAGTGGACTGCCACTCCGGTAGCTACACCACTGGGTGAGACCCATTCAAGATTACCACAAGTAAGCTCTGTATTAATAGTACGACATACCACATTAGACATTACATACCATGTCCCAGATTTGATTATAGCTTAATATTAGCATGACGCTTGATGTTTCAAAGGGGCCGGTATGGAGTCCACTACTGACAAACTGTGTGTGCATGTATAAATATAGATATAGACCTATTACTGGATTAATTTATACAAAGTAAAGTAACTATACAAACATAGTTTAAAATCACATGTCTTGCTGAAGTAGTGTATTTAAAATTTTTGCCTATAATGGCACACTTGCAGCTGAATTAAATGATAATGACACTTTACCAGTTTCGTCATCTTTTCCTGGAACAGAATGACAGTTTCTGGGAGAGCCACAGACCTTTTTACAATTTTTGTTGTACAAATCTGGTACTTTTCTTTTTCTGCTCATGGTAGACACATCAGAATCTCTTAAGTCTTCAGAAATTAGTAATGGCTGAAAGGTAATAACAAACTGCTAAAACATTAGTGTAACTCACCAATATTTTAAACACTGGGGTTATCTAAACATTTCAATGCAAGAAAAAGGTATCAATATTGATGTAATTAGAAGTAACGTTGAATCACAAAATGCATACTGCTAGTCGTAAGTGGCTTATAATCAAGTTTACAGCCACAGGTCGTGTGTTAGGTAAACCAGCAAATTATTCATCCACCTAGTGATTATTCCTACCTACCCTGATTCCCAATAGTTGTTGTTTATTATCTTGCTTTTGCGTGAATGTTTTGGTGGATAATTAAATACTGATATCTTGCTACTAAAGTGCCAAATTTAGTATTGGTATCCTAATATGACAACAGTGACGTACTAGTATCGACTAGTATCCACCAATTCATAGTCATAAAAATACAACGTATCTAGAGGGGCAAACTCGGCATTTTTACGTCCTAATAACTAAAGTGTTCGAAATTTATTTCATTTAATTAGATAGCGGTTAGTGACATAATAACCCAATTACCGTTAGGTGGTCTTCTGTCACAGGCTTCACTATATTTGTTCACGTTATTTTGTTTGAGTGTATAATACTGCAACATACAATATTTCAAGAACCAAATGAACATTGATTTGATTTGACAAGAAAGCTTGATTTGATTAGAAGCCATAGGCATTTACACATGCATGGCAAAAAAGTTGCAAACTGCTGAATAACAAAAAAATCATAACCTAAAGATAAAAATAAACGAAAACAACTATGGTACAAAACAGGAAAATTCAGGAAGCGATCGTCACAAATGACAATGACTTCTTTGTTTTCAAAAGCAGTATTCAAAGTAGTACTGAAGGCATTTTTAATGCAAAGCTCAAATCACATTTTTGTTCTAAGATACTTCATTCCACTATATGCAATTGACGAAAAAAAATTTAATAACGAGCTACAGCATGCGAAACTCTTAGCATGACGTCAGTGGTATCTCTGACGTCCCTAGTTTATTATTTCAGCAAGGTTAAATTTGCAGATTTCTGATCATTTCTGCTTTTTAAATGTCTCATTGCCAGGACTGCCTTGTTCTGCTCAAAAGAGTGATGATCATGTTTACATTTTCCAGAGGATAAAATTCTAAGAGAACAGTTGATTCACAGGTTCAAATGATAAAGAAAGAACTGTTCTGGGGCAGAATGATTGGAGTTTACTGGCTTTGGCCATTAATGGTTTTAATGTTAAATGAGCGGCAAAAAATAAATGTTGTCTTTCGACCTTGCCCATTATCATAACTATTTAATGACTTTTCATATGCTCTCGATTTAGCTATAACAATTACGATATAAATAAATATATATATATATATATATATATATATATATGATTATGATTATTTGTCATTTCTTAGTGTACTATATATATATATATATAATCATAATTATGTTTAGTTAAGAATTTTGTTGTTCAATATTGCTAATTTATAGCTTGATAGTAGTGTACAGGAAGTAGGTTTGCACAGTTTTTACAGTTTTCATTTCTAACTAGCAATATAGTACATAACTAAGTGAAGTTTCAGACAAACACTACAATTTAACAGAAAAAATGCACCTGTCACTAATAAATTATAATAATTATTTGCAACTATAGCATGAGATAGGTAAGAATAATTAATTTCTGTATTTTTTGCATTTTAATCTGCATGTTTAACACCCTGTTCTATAGCACCCCTCTACATATGTAGCACTGCCACTGTTGTCAGGTTCCACTGGCACTGAATAGTGTACTTGGAGAATCACAAGATATAAAATCACTGCAATTGTATGAAAACCTAAGCCATCCTAACCAAAGCATGCCTGAGATATTGTAGGCTAAAATAAGTATAGTATGGCTTTATTTGAAATGTCTTTGAGTTACTACAGAAATAATAAAACAATTATTATCCATGCAAAAACATGCAAAAAATGTTCAAAAATAGTAATTCAGCAATTTCTAATGAAATTTATCCAGAACGGCTAATATTACCTTTATTACTGTACATGTATTAACCAAGAAAATTATGGTTAACTGATAATTAAGCTATCATAATAATAATATTTATTTTTAGATCCCAGATTCGATTTGTGGGACTACTCATCACCCTTGTATTGTGTTCATACAGTCTAATGAAACACCATACAAGGCAGAACTCTTAATTTCCATACAACAAGAGTTTAATGAGTAAAGTGATTTTCTGATAATTGATATATTCCAAGTTTATCTTTTGTCGTCTGTGATAGGCAGTCAGGTGTAACTTGTGCACTGATACAGTACCATTTAGATGTGTTTTACTGCATACGCGCATCTATTGTTGAATGCGCTAGAGAAGCCAGTGATGCCGAACTAATACAGTTTAACTTTGCTTGCACAAAGCTTTTCGTCAGTTTTTAAACACGATTGATAATAATTAATACTTTAAGTTTAATAATAGCAATGTCTAAACTACATTTTGACACTAAATCATAGTTTGCCTTCAGCGCTGCAAAAGGGTATTGCATGGTGACCATAATGACATAAACTAACATTGCAATATGCAAAATACTAAGCTCACTGTCAGTACTTTATTCTGATTAATAACACTAGAAAATAGGGAAATCAGCTGTCAGGTCAAGCACTTAGTGTCAAAACTCCATTCAGCAATACAAGAAATCTTTCTGATTTTTTTTGTACAGCTATCCCCTGAATTTTGTCGCCTCACACACAAGCACATTAACACATCAGAGCCCTCTATTTACTCTACAGGCCACAACACCCAAAATTTAAAAATTGAAAGCCCTAAAAGTAGATACCTTTGATCAGAGGTCAGAGATCAATGCACTGATGCCCTACCCCGCCCAGTGCTATCCACGCTGTGAGTTTCGTGACCATCTTGAGCAAAGTGTTAGAATATTAATTATGCTATTTCATTGTTAATGGCAAACTCTATATGGCACATCAGATATTGTTAACATGTGTAAATAAATCGTTTTGGTATTATAAAACAATCTAATCATTATATTAAACTGTAAATCAAACGCAGAAGCATTCACAACAATGACTGTCAAAGCAACAACAGCAATAAACTTATTTAAATTACTCAAGTTTTGGCAACGACAAAGGTAATTTTTAACGTTTACTTCTTTGTATTCGATTTGCGTTTAATTTCTGATTAAATTTTACTAATCTGCTATTATTGATATTGTTACAAATTTCATCACAATATTGCTATTCTATGCAATTGAAATTAGAAAAATTCGACATGCATTGCTTCTCAAAATATTTTTGTTGTCAAATGCAATAACCTTTTTACCAAGGTGATAAAAATAACCTGGTCAACAAATTATAACTTTGTACATGTTAACACGAGCCACGTTAACATGTATTTCTATACAAACGCAATTATAACAGTTTAAGCAAAACGTGGTCATGTGTGCGAGTGTAAAGCAAAATTTAGTAATGCAAAGATGTCACTTGAACGTTAGGCAACAGTAATAATTTTAACAATTTTTTTGCACCATTATTATGTTTATTATTAATTTTTCGGTAATACTTATTTGTTTGTCACAGCAGTTATTGATAAAACGTTTGTCAATATCTCATTCAGTAAATAGTTAAGCAGCTAAGTGAAAGAATGAACGAATGAGTGAGTGAGTGAATAAATGAATGAATGAGCGAGTGGACGAACGAACGAACGAATGAGTGAATGTGCAAATCTTTAACAATTCTTTATTTCAACAAGTAAATTTAATTTTCATTCCTTACTACACAAACACTGTTGTTTTAAAAAATAATAAAAGCAAATTAAAATAAACAAGCAAGCAAACAAATTAAACAGTAAAAATATAAAAAGTGACAAAAAATTATTTTCTAAACATTCTCCATTACAAGCAGTTTGAATGCTTCCTATTTTATTCTAGCCTGTACTAATTCTTACTGACTGGCGAATGGCAACCACTGTGGGCAAGGAAATAAGGGGGGGGGGAGCAAGCACCGAATTAAAGCTTGTCCACAATTATTAAGCCAGTTAGCTTTTACAGTTAGAGAATCAAACAACACAATCATTAACAAGTCACGAGGAATTATATTATAATAACTATACTAGAAGGTACAATCACAGAATTAAATAACATAATTATTATCAATACTAAAATACCACTATACTAAAACACAGCGGAACAATTAACCTGGCTAGCCCATAGGTCTAAATGTTCAAGGCAGACTTGTTTTACACAGCTTAAATACAGAAAACTAGAGCATTGTAATGTAAAAGGTCATTCAGAAGCAAATACGTCCAGTAAGATTAGAGAGAAATTTAAGCTATTTCAATCTTATAACAAGCCTAAAAAAGGAGGAAATGAGATGAAAAAATTATGAAAGAGAGATGAGCAAGAAGGCAAACGATGTAATATTCACAAGTCAAGTTAATCAAACGCGAAGTAATTATGAGACGAACTTCGCGACAACAACTAAAATAATTTATTTATTTATTTATTTATTTTAGATATAAATCAATAAATAAAGTACTATATAAAAAGAAATAAGTAATGCAGATTATAAAACCTATACACAAGATAAAAAACTGTACAAGAGGGGTACAGGTTAGTTTAAATAATAAATGAAGAGGTTAGTAATGAGTAATTAGTAATTTCTTAGGCTAAAAACGCATTTACGCAGTAAGACCTTAAAGTGATATGATTGTCTGCAGAATTACAGACGCATGCGTACCGTATTCATAATTAAAAAACCGTTACGAGGGCAATATTGTACGAAGCGCGAAGTTTTGCTAGACTGCCGCGTTTATACAGTAACCAGCTATTACTGCCATAGAAGCTAGAACTGTAAGATGTCAACAAAAATGTTTTAACATTACGTGAGCAATAATGAAATTTTGTGCACAGCATTCAACAATAATTAGTAAAACTATTTCACAATGTTTCTGACGCGGTCAGAAACTGGACACTTTACAACAATGGTTATAGAATTGAGCCTTAAAATGAAGAGATGACAGAGTGAGAGACTCCCATTTTTCGGTTTTTGCCCCCTAGCGGGGTCGCGGGTTACCTATTCTCATTGTAACCTATGCCGTTCGCTCCGCCTCATCGAGACCTTTCATTTGATATGCTACAAGGTACCATTGCTCAACACTCGGTGCTCTTGTGTTCTCGATCCCCATTTTCGGTATTGCTATGCGAGCGTGTCCCTTATTTTATGATGTGCAAGGCCACGACACCACCTAGCCACATATCAAATATTGTGCCCCTGGCCCAAAAACTGTGGGAGCAGATGGATCATAAGAAAAATAAATGAAGACCCGCCCGCTCCTTGACCTTTGACCCGACAACTCGGGCCACATGCATGCGTAGATAACTTTGCCCAGAGAGTGCACCCTGTTAATTTTGCGTTCCTAGCCCTCGGCATGTAAAAGGTTACCGATTTTGGGACCCAAATTTTGCATTTTGGCCCCTCCCTCGGGCGTTTAAAGTTTGACAGCTTTTTAAAACAGCAGGTGCACACCTGCCCCACAGTGCCCAAATACTTGTGGAAAAAAATTGTAAAAAACGGAAAGCCCGATGCCTATTGCCCTTCCCCCTTGACCAGTGGTCAGTGGTCACCAAACTGTTGCACGTCCCCCACCCAGGGCTACCAATCCTGCGAGGTTGGTGACCCTAGCTTGCAAGGCTTACAGAAATTCGTGCAACATATTGTTTTTTCTACAATATGTATTACAACATCATATTATATGAGATCTTGATAGGTTGACAGTGCAGTAGTGACAGGGCTTCTGTCTGGCAATATCGTTTATTAAATTATAACAAATAGTGTTACAGTAAAACAGGAATGTTATTAATTTATCACAGTAAAATTTGGCTTCGTCGTTTTGACTAAGTTGATTTAGAAAGAGATCAGTACTAAAAAATTATAAGACGCTTGTACGACCAGAAAATTATGTGGACAAAAGTCGAAACTCGTAACTAAAAGTAAGAACAACGACTGCTGTATTTTGTACTGCCCACCGACGATTAATTTGCAGATGCTCTATACAATCCTCATGGCAATAATGTTATATTGCCCGATTTGCTTCCGTATTCTGGCAATAATACATTTATTTTTGACTGTAATAATATAATAATTATTATAGCTGAAAGGTAGCAGCTGATTTCGCGATGCAAATAGTCATATAGCATGCGATCATGATAAAATATTTTCACTTGTGATTAATAATAATGTTACCCATTTATTTGATGAGGCACCCATCATTACGCCTTTTGTATAGTTTTTGAATTTTGCGACAAACGAGTCCACTTTTCGTTTCGCTTCCTGTGTAACTCTAGCCCATTTACACGCTATATTGTCAACCATTACGCACATTGTTCTTGAAATATCATTAAGTTTAAGTTTATTAATTTATAAAATCCGCTGTTTATAATGCAATACTCTAAAGGATTGTACATTGCACAATAAATATAGAAACTGACAATTAATAAAAGTGACAAATTGCAACAAAACGTTAGGTTCAAAGACTTGAAAATGGCAAACTGTTGCTAGCAAAACTCAGCAATATTAAAATTAATATAATACAAAGTTATAGATCCTAAATTTTTAAATAAATGGCTTTGCAGTGATTTGCAACTTAAGGAAATATTACCCTCGAGCTAACAAGAATGCTACCTATACCTATAAATCCTGGAGGATCAAAAATTTTCTACAGAAATGCTCATTGGGATTCTCATCTATCGTTTTACTGTACAGCCATAGTATGTAATAAGTTTGTATATTCCTCTCTGCAATCTTGTTGTCAGAACTAAAAATAAACCTTGGATGACTAATATAACTCTAGCAGACTACACAAAGAGATGCATCATGCATGAAACTATTATAAGTCTCCAGTAATTCAAATGCGTTAGCTTTTAAGAGAACATAAAAAATAAAATGATTTTGTTTACAGTAAAGCTTGTTTTATTTGATCAATTTAATACAATCCGGTAGGAAATAGACAAACATATGTTTACAGCATTAAGAATTAACTAGTTAGTTATACTATTATTTAAAAAAGGAAAGAATACAATTACTAATAACACTGAGACATTAATATCATAAACAACATTTTGTTGAGAACAATAGACTGACTATGCACAAAACAAACAATTTTTGCCTCCATGTTTACTTAAAATTCAGTAAACTAGCCAGAACTAGTTAAACTAAATGCAGTATTTTCACATTATCGGATTATCCAATGGGGGAGAAAGCTAATGTGCCTTTAAAAAGGTGACTGTAGTTTAACAATTAAAAACCTTTGTTTACTAGCCAAAGAAGGACCAATGACGATACAACCTATCTACTATATTAATATTCTTGGTATGGGCTTTATATATATATATATATAAGATTCGAGGCTACAGCCCGGACGAGGGCACCATTTGCGGCGATCTATATATCAAACGAAAGGTCTCGATCTAGTGTCTTCTCATTGATGGTTTATTTTTCGAATCGGGCCCACCGGGAGGAGGGGGGGCGAAAACCTCCAAAAATGGCCCTTTTTCGGCCATTTTTTGCAAAAGTTGTACGGCTGAGATGTAGAGAACGGGAACGGGCCGAGGGTGGTACTGGGTATGGATAGATAGCTATATAATATAGATTCAGCGGTGGGTGTAGTAGGCATATTTAGAATTCGCGAGAGGGCTACGGGGTCCCGCAACGGGCGTTTTCCCGGACCCAACTCGCGATTTTTTCGAAATTTTAACCAAACAGCCTGCGGGAAAAACGTTTTAGCGGCGCCTGATGGGACTCTCAGAAGGAGATATATGGCTCTTTAGAAAGAGGAAGAACAGGGCTACACGATGATGTGGGCTATATGTTAGGGCAGGTCCACCGAGAGGAGTATCAATGAGTTAATTACGTGTTCTATTTTCCGCAAATTTCGACAATTTTCGCTTAGAAAACTGTGCTGACCGCATTCCATTGTTCTGACGTCATCCATTGTACTCTGTCTATAAGTTTAATTCAGCAAAAAGCTGCTACTGGCTTTGCGTTAGCTAAACAGACATACAGTAGGCATGATGTGACGGGCTACAGGCTTTGCGTTAGGTAAGTAGGCAGGATGTTACGGGCTTTGTGTAATACATGAGGACTAGGTAGGATGTTCGCGTATTATTGATTACACGTGTATTTATACGCAAAATCTTTTGCGGGGCCTTTGCTAGTAATTATGATTAATTCTATTACTCGCTTGCGATATAACAGTTTCGCCTTGAAGACGGTCACATTCTCGTTTACCTTCCTAAATTTTTGGAGTTTTATATTGCCAAGTCACAATAGAGTCACTCCATATTCTAGATTATGCGATAAAAAGGATTCCTTGGCAAAACTAAATAAAATATGCACAAACGAGTTCTATGGCAACGCCAAATCAGTTCCGTTTCTAAATGCCGTACCCAAACAGTTGTTCAGAAAAGATCAATAAGCGAACAACACAAAGTTTCACATTCAGGAATAGTTAGCTATGAACGCTGTTGAATATTGGATGCAAGAACAGTGTGCCTTATAAATTTTAAATTTTGATACCATCCCGAGCAGTTCGAATCTGGTTCAAAACGGCACCAAAGAAAATCTTCTCAAGTGATTTGAATATTACGTGAAACTAAAGCAACAACGAGTGATAATTAATCACATTCTGACTGCACCTATCCAGATGCACCACAAGCCTAATTTTAGAAATTTTTTCGTCATAAACGATTCAAAGAATAATATTAAACGAAATAATTTGTTAGATTGTTTGTTTGATCATTAACTAATGTTTTCCACGAACAGCTCCTTTAGATAATGTTTTACCAAATTTACGAATCATCTAAACATTGGAATACGAACCTAAGGTTGCAATCGCAAATCCCGAATTGATTTTCCAGTCGTTTATATCCAGAATTTCCGAGCCCGGGATTAGAATAAAAGCAAAATTCAGCAAAACACATAGTAAATTTCAAATAGCAGCGCGGGCACTGCAGATTTTGAACTTATTCTAAAAGCTTAGTTGACTAATTAATGAGATTCAGTAATGGTAATTTAGACACATTTTAAACTATTCATTAATCTGTACGTGAGTTCCAGATTTTTACACCATCTCGCAACTTTCATAACACTGGTTAAAATAATAATTATGGATATTCGTTTTCTAAAACAGCGTGATAACTGTACTTGCGTCATAATTGACAGCTTAATTTGCGACACACGTTTCATACAAAGGCCAGATGAATAGCCTTAATTTCATTTCAGGAGGACGTATTTTTCGCTTCCCATTTGTAAGATTTATGTAACCGGAATTAACTTAAAATAGTCGCGCAAACTGGTAAAACGTCACTGGCTCACTATCACAATGTGCACTATGAAACGTCACTGGCTCACTAGAATCACATACAATCAATGGTGTTGACAAGGCAAAGTAATTTATAAGTAGTAAGACTACTACTTTTAGTTTTATTTATAACAGCCTACTGTGTATGTAATGTACTATTTATGTGTTAATATTTTAAGTATGTAAAATGCATTTGTCCATTTTTAATGTTAATGCATTTTAAATATTCAATAAATTATTATCATTATTTATTATTATTATTATTTACCACTACCACTACCACTACCAAAATTTTATTTTACGTATGTATATAATGTCAGCACGCGGATTTACAGTTGGGTCATGTAATAAAACTTCTGTATGCAACAGGACAGTATGTAAGTGATGCAACGTTTCAAAATGATTTTTTAGCTTTATGAAAGAATCGTGTTTTCTTGTCCTTTCTTCGGGACCAAATTTCTTGCTGCTTTTTATCAGTCAAAGCGTTGGAAAACTGGTCAAAAATGTGTAAAAACAATCAATTTATTCATCTCTCGAACACATATAGAGAATTTACCCAGCGCACTATAACATAAAAGCCATCTCTATCAATTATACTGTACAAAATAATAAAGATGTTATTTCGGCACAGCACTTTTTTGGCAGCATACCGTGAATTTGTAAAGGCTCTAGTTAATTTTTGTTCGATCTTAAAGCGTGAAAGTTAAATTTTAAGCTATACTAGACAGGAGGTTTTTTGTATCTAAAGGAATTACACGAAAAGCTTATTATTAGTATTTTGTCGTTCGTCACTGTAGTTTTTAGCTAGAGATAAATAAAAGCAAAGAACGAATGATTAAAACATCATTGCAATTACTTATTTACAACAATTGCACAATGTTAGACGACATGTTGAAATACAATAATAACTGTGTTACACGTCATATTGAGTTACAGTCATAAATGTTAGTACTAATTTCTATATCCATCTGTGCACAGTTTCGGTCTATATAAGTACACTCTAAATCGCCTACACATTGGCTATAAATTATTTATAAACATGTTAGAAATTGTTGTAACACGGGGAAAACCTGTTCCGACCATTTCACCCGCCAGACAGGTTTTTCTCAAGGTAGTTTTAAACCCTACCGAAGGTTTGAGGAGTTTACTCCATAGCCAAATTTTGTAAATTTCTGTCAAGAGCCTCACTTCAGCAATGTCACTTTGCATCACTTGTCTCTTCATTAATCGATGATTAACTCTATTTGAGCAGAACACTTCAAGCAAATTGCATCGATAATAATATTTTGTTCTTTCAAAGGATAGATCAACACCCCCTTCAGTCATAACAGGACTACTGAATGAAGTCATATTACCAGATTGTCAATGCAAATATTGTCCTTTCTCCGTGCTGAGACGCATCAGTTGTGTGCACAAATGGTACATATTGCATTGGGCAAGGTTTCAGCGACGTGGACCCTTTACAATGTAGACAGGCTTCATAACTGGAAATGCATTTCCGCTTCTACGTCGCACGTCTCAGCTGTAATACTGGGGCCTAAGCAAAACATGATAAAAATTACTGCACAGTTTAGGATACAAGTTTAAAGTTTACTGCAAGATTTTCGAAAAGAAAAATGGAAGAGAAAAGGAGAGGAGAAGAGAAGAGGTGAAATGGGAAGAAAAATGAAGCGAAGCGTTGCAAGCGAAGGGGAAAGGAAGAGAAGAAGAGAGGAGAGGAGAGGAGAAAATAGAAAATGATGAGGACGGAAAAAGGAAGAAGGAAGCAAGAAAAGAGAATGAGTGAAGAAGGAAGAAAGGAATAAACATTGTAACAGACGAAAAAGAGGAAAGGGTAAGTAGGAAAAAAGAAAAGAATAACAAAAAATAAAAAATAGAAAAAAGAAGGAAGGGCAAACAAATTGAGATAGAAAGAAAGAGAAAGAGAAAAGTAAAGAAAGAAAGAAAGAAAGAAAGAAAGACGAAAGAAGGTAGGAAAAAAAAAGAACGAAAGAATGAGTGGAATTAGGCAGGAAAGAAAGAATGAAGGAAAGAATGAAAGAAGGTGTGGAGTTAGGGAGGAAAAAGCAAAATAAAAAAATGACAGGAAAAATGTAAAAAGAAAAAAAGAAAAAAAATGAAAAATGAAAATGTTAGAAAAAGATTTTTCCGTCAGTTTCTTACATTGCGGGCTACCCTATCCTAAAACATTTTATTGTTCGCCTGCAGTAGCAGTGAGTAATTAAATAGCAACTGTCCAAGTCGTCTGTATCGATCGTGACAGCATAGTGGATGTATCAACACAGATGATGCGGCATTGGGCAAATGGAAACCTAACAAGATGCAGGGATTCAACTTATTCTGACCTGAAAAAGAATCCAGTGCTGTTCAGTTCAACGAAATCTTAGAAATGTCCGCTGCGCGTAAATCATATTGTAAATTTTGCGCGTGTGCGTGTGTAAATTCGATCATCTTTGTTTAATCAGCGTTTTGCACCAAGTTGTTTTGTTTCATCTGTATCGCCATCATTGTTGTCGCTACACAACATTCGAAGATACCGGTCTATACCGGAATATAACAAAACTACGATTTTTTGATAGGATTATATTATTTGTACAGATTCTTAATTAAGCCAAAATCGTTGAAGTTTTCATCCAGGGATGTTGTATATAAGGAAGGCTCGCTGGTTATAAATGGATGACTGTTTAGCTGGCTTAAATAATGGTTTGAAGCGTGAAAGTAAGGACTCGAGCGTAATGGTGCGCTGGTTTTGGAAATGTTACGTAAACAACACAACATCGAGTAGATATCTAGCTCCTTCTGATGTCAACTTCATTCAAGACGGCGATGAGAAGCTGCAGGGACAACTGGACGAAAACATCGTCAACGAATTGAGCAACAGGATCCTGCA
Organism: Tubiluchus corallicola; assembly: GCA_030141605.1. NCBI lineage: Eukaryota > Metazoa > Priapulida > Priapulimorpha > Priapulimorphida > Tubiluchidae > Tubiluchus > Tubiluchus corallicola. Next base: position 93,630 of record JAQGDQ010000186.1, on the reverse strand, counting down.
CAACGAAGGTAATTTTCCTACCATTCAGGTTGTACAAAAAGATGGTGCTTTTTTCGCTCTGAACAATAGCTACCTTCGCGTGTTTCGAGAACTGGAAAATCGTGGCAAATGTGCCAAGATGAAAGTGGATGTGGTTCCTCTGTCCAAAGTCCCGCCAGTGGTTCAACATGGAATGGTTGTTGAAGACATAAATATTCATGTTGATGTCAGCCCTCCGCCGTGTTGTGCTGTGGATGACAAAAAGCCAACTTCAAAGTTAGATCCGTCAAGCGGAGACGCACTCGCTGACGATGGTGAGTAGCCTTTGACGATAACGATTTTCCTTTAATAATTTTTGACCACTATGTAATCTGTCTGTCCTAACCTGGTTTATAACTAACGTATTACAATAAAAATTTTTGCATGTGCAAATTTAATACACCTCAATTTATTATAAAAAATAATAACCTGACTTGGGAGTTACACTAAGTCAATTTTATGGTTAAACTAATTTAAAAATATTTGTGCTGCTCTGTTTATCCAAGAGTGAAAAAAGTCAAAATGTCTTTAACCAAGTGCACGAAATCACAACATGACCATGGAAAAAATTACATGTATAATGTTTTGCTACGTGCGTAAATGTCACAGTGCAAAAACTATTACGATTTTGGTTGATCACATACAACAACAACAACAACAACAACAATGACAATTATATACGGCAGGAAGTACCTCCATAACTCTGCTCGCGCAGTCAAAAAAATAAGCTTGCTATCAGTATGGTAGAAATGTATAAAGTTTATTTCCAAAAAAATATCAGTAAACTGAATTGACCAATAAACTGCAATAAATAAAATTAGTAGATATACCAAATATTCATTATATTACACCGCACTGTATATCTACTAATTTTATTTATTGCAGTTTATTGGTCAATTCAGTTTACTGATATTTTTTTGGAAATAAACTTTATACATTTCTACCATACCGATAGCAAGCTTATTTTTTCCATTTCGCATAACTGACTAACAGAAGCTAGTCTTTTACGTAGAAACTTCTTTAAAAAATAAATCAAATTGATTTTGCGTTTGTATTTTCAAAAAACTTGAAGTCAGCCTCACTAACTGCACCAATGCAATCTAGCTGTTAGGAAACTTTCAAAAATTATGTGCTTCAAAGTTGTTATAAATTGGAGTTCTGATGTACGTGAAAAAGTAAATGTTTTCCAAATATGTCTCTAGAGTAAGCTGTTTGTTATGAAATGGGCTATCGAAATACCCAATGTTGAAGAAAGGTGTACATAAATAAATTCAAATGAGAAGACTGGATCGGATAGGTCATTTTAGAATGTTGCTAGTGAACCAATAACATTAAACGGTGACAGATTTAGCAAATGCAACTCTAGATTTGAGCGTAATAACAAACACGAATGATTGGCTTCAGCAGGTGGGACATGCGATCTTTTCGGACGTTTTGACGACACATTGATGATATTGTGTAGGTCGGATGAAATGTCGCGTGTTAAAGAACGTTGTTAAAGAATGGAATATTAAAGAATGGAAACTAATAAAAATGCTCCCGAAACTGGAGATAAAGTAAAAAATTTAGACGTGATCATGTTGTAAATTACTTTTGTACGCTACTGCCACTAAGTGAAGAAATAATGATATTTTTGCCAATGGTCTAAGTAAAACTACAATTTGCGTCCAAACCTAAGAGAGGCACGGTATAACAAACGGGGGAGAGACAGAAAGAGGGAAAAAGGCCAATTAGTGGCTAATTAGCTATGATGCCAAACAGTGAGAAACCAAATAAACCTCACTGACTTGATGGCAAATTATGTCTTGTTTGTGCTATGTGTTATTTGTACTATGAAGTCACGGATTACAAACTATTGTAATTATTGTTTTCGTGTCGTCCGTTATAATTAACATAGTACTGAATACGAATACGACTCACACACCAGGCTACCCTTGCAAATGAACTGCACGCGAAAGCTATAACTTACTGCCCAACTATATGGCACGTCTTTTATTAGTGAAAGTGACTATTTGCAGAAACAAATAAAATTAAATCCGAATTGTTTACGATCTGATGGGTTCGTTTATAACGTTTATACGAGGCAGCTGTGATTTCTCTTGAATTTTTGGCTCTTTGCGAAAGTGACAGTTATGGCTTTGTATTATATTTTGTCTCGCTATAAAGTCAACAAACTGAATGCCATACCTTGTGAGATGGTTAATAATTTATACTGGTATAGCCGCTTGTGTAAACGTTATATTGAATTTAATACTCTCCTAATGTTGCGGCCATTACGAACAAGTTTTAGACAAATACACTAACAGTGATGCTATCGGTGATAATGATTACCTATAGCTGAATAAATACGGTAAAGTAATACTAGCCGACTGAATCGACTAAACAACAAATGTAAGGAACGGAATAAGCAAAATTCATCATGGTCGAAGAAATCGTCAAAAAGAGCGCCAATTACACAACACGATGTTTGTTTTTCAAAGAAATTTAAGTTAAACCCTGCTTTATTAACTAGCTTATTAATATTAATTACTCTATTAGTTTGTATTTAGTTATTAACATATTTTTTGCTTATTGAGGGAGTTAATCAGTTCGCCTCCTAAAGCCCTAGACTAACATTTGTTACTGTTGGTAGCCACGATAGCACAGTAAAAGTCCTGCAAAAACATTAATCGCGTAAATGGAATCCCATTTTAGTTTCATTTTTCGTGCTAAAAACAAAGAAATTCGACAAGTAAAATAAAAAACAAACAACAACTTGATTTTTGTGATCACTTTAAACGACCGTAGCAGCACCATACGTTGAAACTATTCTTAGAATTCTGCTGTGACTGCGGAAAGTCAGAGTAAACGCAACATTGGTCAACTTTCAGTTATCTTCTTTGATCAACTTCCTAAACAAGCACGAAATGCCGCTTTCAGAACGGTAGTACATAAATGCACGAACAAGATAAGTCCATTTACTGGATTGCTTGATCAAGCACTGTAGAAAAATTGAATGGCTTCGATTTAATATTTTCATTTATGGCAATTATTTATCGCCACTTTCGCAACATCTTGCTGTTCCTAGAACATCAGAGCCAAGAAATAAATCAATTTTGTTCGGTGTGGCTTTTATGCAATAAGGTCAATATACAAAATCATTTTAGCATACCGCTTCAGCCTCAGTGTCCATTAGGAAACTAGAAGTCGGATGGGTGACATAAAAAAGGTTAGCTGGAAAGGTCAAAAAGTAGGCCCTAATAGTTAACTAGTCGTTTTCTGTTTTCCACCATATTTGAAGCCACCACTATTGCTTATTACAATTTTTATTGATTTTGAAGATCACTTAGCGAAGATTAATTGCATAAAGGAATTGTTATTTATTAAAACACGTTAAATCTGGAATCCTTTCTCTAACAGCCAACTTTTACAAAGTAAAACTATATATATATAATCTTCAACAGCTGTTATATACATAATATAGAGAGCTTCTATTAACAAATCATATTTAGATTTTTCTTTTTCAATAACTTCTGAACATGTCCTCAGTTATTCCCAGATTACAAAGATATGAGGGGCAATGTGAGCTTTTGTGTTCTCGAACACGGAAATTTATAGCTCAGCTTAAAAGTCAGTTCCTTATTGCCATAGCGAGCTAATGGATTCAAAGGCCTTCAAGTAACTGGTGGAAAATTGCGTTTGTTTGCGCGACTGAAATCGGCTTTCCGTGAACTCTTTAGTATAATCCTCCTGCCTTCTCTTGCTTCTCCTGCCATAATTGATGTTTAATTACTCATCAACAGAGCTGAAAGGGACTTGCTGCTGTATACGTGATGAACGTACTTCCTTTTCTTTGACGATTAATCGCCAAGAATTGGCTTCTGGAGAACAGAATAACAATAAAATTTTTGCACGTTCTAGGCTTCCGTTTGAACGCATTTCAGTTTTGTTTCAATCCGTTCTGCTGCATTAGCTAATTAAAAATAATGGGTAACGCTGATAGGAATTGCTTGTGGTGTACTAATGCATCTACTTCTGAAGTCAAATATTGCACGTCCCGCTAAAGACAATAATAGATTACAATACATTTATACATAACATATGTCTCCTCCCCATTCACTCATAGCTGAGGGAGGAGTGGGAGTAAACGTAGACTCTCTCTCTCTCTCTCTCTCTCTCTCTCTCTCTCTCTCTCTCTCTCTCTCTCTCTCTCTCTCTCTCTCTCTCTCGCCCTCTCTCTCTCCCTCTCTCTCTCTCGCCCTCTCTCACCCTCTCTCTCTCTCCTCTCTCTCTCTCTCTCTCTCTCTCTCTCTCTCTCTCTCTCTCTCTCTCTCTCTCTCTCTCTCTCTCTCTCTCTCTCTCTCTCTCTCTTTCTCATAGGTTAGGTAAGGAGAAATAGACCGCTATCGTTAGCACTGCATTGCCTCAATTGCCTCAAAGCAAATCAATGAAGGAAGTAATCTCACTGATTGACAGCTAATTTAGTTTGTCATTTGCACGGTTTAGCTGCGGTAGCTTGATTTGAGCTAACAAACTTTCGACACTTTTTGCTGAAATACATTATTATTGATCAGAACATGCAGTGTTGAGTAGGTCTACTGTCTGCGTGTGCATCTAACTAATATTAAAGAAAGTTAACAATTTATGATAAGAGAATAGACTGTTCTAACGATATTAACAAGTAAGAACGAAACAGTATACTAAGTCACAAAATATTAGACGAAAATGATTATTTATTTATATCGAGCTTTTTAGAAAAACTTAATATTTTCTAACAATATTAACAAGTAAGAATGAAACAGTATACTCACAAAATATTAGGCGAAAATAATTATTTATTTATAACGAGCTTTTTAATGACGCTGCGGCTTGTTTACACATCCACGATCGCTGAGAGAGGCAGCCTCTGAGCTATATACTAATGTTGAGCCTCCCATCTGTCAATTTAGCACTTGGGCTGCACTTCTCAACTAACTTTCAAAGTTTAGATCCTTCGTGTGAAAACAGTTTATTGTCTTTCTAAGAGTTATTTGGCACTACTATTATGAATAAGTGTACGCTGATTCGTGCATGGATGTGTGTATGTAAAGACAGGAAAAGAGAACCATTGTAAGTGCTAGGGAACGGGCTAGCGAAATGTCATTCAGAATAGGAAAAAAAGTATATATCAATTTGAATGTTGAAATGTGTGATGTAATGGTATCAATCTTTGGTAATACGAGACCAATGCACGTAGTTTGTAAACAGCTCACAAGGCATTTCGGAATCAGCATGGATTATCATCATTATCAGTACAATATATATGGCGCAACAGAACGGATAAATTTTCTTAAAAATTACGTATTCCTATATCAGTTATTGTCCACAAAGTAAAATGTTTCTACTGACAATATTCGCCTAAATTGCAAAAACATGATGACGAACGATTGCGTGCATTGAAAAATTTGAGTCATCAGAAAGATGTAAATTTAATGGCGGTTGTCTGGCTTTAAGAAAAATGGCACCGTCAGTCGCTAGATTGTCAAAAGTGTTCGTTCATTTTTAAAATAAAGAACATTATACAGAAACGTGATGCAAAAAGATCATCACTGGTAAGAAATAAGCATAGTTAGTAAGTATTAATGTTGCTCTGTGTGTAACTGATTCTGTCAAATGCTTCTGCCAGCATTTTCATCTAAAAAAATTTTAAGCGTGTGATTATCTGTTTTGCCGATGATTATAGTAAATCATCATATTTTCTCTGAATGCCGGCGTGTTACAACTGCTAATGTAATAACCCAAACCCCTTCCCCCCTCAGATATTGCAACACAGAAAAAAATTAAGGCTCAATTTAATAAAAATCAACACACATGTAATAACTAACCGATAATGTAATAAAAAAAACTAACGCGCGACAAATTTAATTTTGAATTTATTTATTTTAACGTCCGATACTATCACAGTGTGTTGGAACAATCAGAGCCTAATTACAAATACATGTATTGCAATTTCAATAAAACACAATGCGCTTATCATGTCTACAAGTTAACATTAACACCACAACAATAAAATTAAAAATATTAGTTAATTAAAATAAGTAAAAACAAGAACTCTACATATAATTACAATCAGCATAAGAGTGGATTATAGCAAAAAAAATAAAAATAATAGTAATAAGACAAAACACATTCATTAGTGTATGTGAGATTCAACTAGAGTAGATTCAACTAAAAATTTATAGTACGCCACAAATTAACAAAATATTTTCAATTTGTTATTAAAATCATATCTGTCTAAAGCAGATCTAAAAGCTTTAACTGAATTTGATTGAATAGCTTCTTCCAGCAATGCGTTTCACGATGATATCGTACATACAAAAAACTATTCTGTCTTGCAATTTTACAACAACGTGGCAGGAACAATTTGCAAGATCCCCAAAACGCATAATTTAATAACCGGCAGTTTAACGCATATTTAACACAACAGAACCGCATAATATAGTAACAAAAATTTTAAGGGATAATTTAAGAACGCAACTAGCTCAATTAATGTTACTTAGTACCAGTGGCTTAGCGCTGTGGGAATACGTGGGAATGGCGCGTTTCCATACTTTGTTTGGGAGGGAGATATGCTGTTCCCTCACTATTTCAAGATCGTTTTAAAACTGACACTTCTCATATAGTTTATGAATCCATTGGCAGGCCTACAATAATATTCCAGTGGAAATATGCCTGAATTAAGTAGTTACATACAGACATACAAACCTTTAACTCAGTGCAGCATTACGTCAAAAATATTAAAACGAGAGTCAAAATTTGGCGACTGGAGCAGACTGAATAAAAAATCGACCAGGTCGACCATACAACTGATCAACATTGTTCCACCACTGGTACTATTTGAGGTGTTAGTAACAGCCATGGATGCAAAGACCCACTACGACAGCTGCAATACAGCATCCTTGTAGATACGATGGAAGTGTCGTGATGCAGAAACTCCCGTGGCAGATCATTTGTACAATGTCAGGACGACGGTAATGGATCCTGCATTATCTGACATAAGAGACAGAAAGCAAAGAAGTTTGAATTATGATGCTAGCAAAATATCTACCTATAAACTGATTAACCCAACATTGAGCAGACACGCTCTTTACTGGAATCGCATAACACCAATCACGGAATCGGCGAGAATCTTTCGGACTAGAGCCCGCATATCATAACATCATCTGTAAATTGAGATGGGGAGATGGAGACATTTACCCGGACAATCTCGAACTTGTAGTTGCCCAGTGACTAGTGATTTACAAGACTACCGACATGTACTTTGCGTGTGCCCTATAACCGCTCATCATAGACAGTTACGTAGATATACTGACATCGACACGTCATCACTGACATCTACATTTGCACATAATGATACCTTTAAACTTTAAGTTGAATATGTACGTAAATGTTTGTTATTATTTCCGTTAATGTCCATAGCTAGATATAAGAAAATTATTTTGCACTACTGTTATTTAACTGCTGCTGCCTGTAATACTACTTGCATTTCATTTTGCTAAAAGTTTTTTAACGTGCACCCAAATTGTATTTTAGTGACGTCACTGATGGAGCTTCAAGGAACATGCATTGTTATGGACTAACTTCTTAATACTACGATGCAATTTGTAATGTTATTAGAATTTTGTTGATCAATAAATGACATACATACATACATGCATACATTCTCAACAACAGTAATGGCAATGCAATTATAGTGGTAAACAGAAGAATCGCGAATATCATTGGCACAATTGGCTTTGCCACCAACGTAGCTTTATCATTAAGAGATAATAAAAGCCATGGAAGAGCGGCAAAATTTTCAAAGTGAAAACATGGAGTATGCTATCATGTTAGTTGTATGCGTTAGTTGTTAAAAGTGCAAAAAATATTCTTAACACTACAAAGAGTTATGGTGATGATGAAGACAATGACTATGCTAGTAATGACTACTGATGATCATGAGATGATTTGGAAGCGGCGGTATTTCGGCATGGCTTCAGATAGGAAACTTTCTTAACACCTACCTTCAATCGCCTCGTTGACTCTTTGTCAAACCCAAATCTATTAAATTAATCAGCCGCTTGATCAACGTTTTTGTGGTCGTACTTTGTTGGTCGACTTTCTGGAGATCTTGGCGTTCAGTTGAGCCAGGGCGTTAAACGATATTTTATCAAGCTTTAGCTTTTAATATTAATTTGAATGCATTGCAAAATCCGGACAGTCTACATTCTCCCATAAAAACTGTAAATTTAGATTTTAATAAGTTGAGTGGTTAGTTGGTTTGATTAGTCAATTCGAATTTATGTAGCTCCTGAGATTAGCAAATTCACTGATGTATGACGCTTTAGAATAGATGCGAACCAATAATCTTTCATAGTCTTGACAGTTGATAGCATTCAGGCATGTAACTCTATGAAAAGTTATTAATGGATTTTGAGAACAATAGACATGAAAATTCATATTACAATTTGTTTCCATCTGCCTCTTGTTCACCCATATGTCAAAGTGGAAGAGACTGAAATGAATCGAGTCGCAAATTGCGCGTGATTTGAATGAGAAAGTACTTTTTCTTAGAATTAATTAATCAGTTAGAGATTAAAATGTCACTTCCACCAGTCTATCTACCCTTGCATTATTGACGTATCACATCAAGGATTTTTCGTTTAATTAAAACGTGATTGCTTCTACTGGAGTAGGCTAGTAATACTTCAATTAACAGATTTGCTTTTAACAATTTACGCCGTCGATCACTTTCAGTAGGCAATTAAAGCATAATGTGTAGTGCATATGTACGCGAAGATTGTATCATATGTTCTGGTTGCTCAGTGCGAGCGTTTTAATAATATTCCTGGAAAGTTAATAGCTAAAAAAATCAATATAAACAGCAACAAAAGGCATTCAAACAATAATTATTATTTTGGGGTACTTATTTTTTGCACATTTTAGATTTTTTTGATTTTGCTGTTTTATTATTAACATCGTTTATTTTCACATACATAAGTACAGTCAACTTACATAAGTGGCTCAATTAAAAAAATAGATTAGTTATAAAACTAGTGAGAGAATAATCGGTTTGCTACAACGAAAAATAACTTGTGGTTAGTTTCATCGCTATAACACATCTGCCGGTTCACTGTCTCAGAGGATTATCTTTGGTACGTGCTTCGTTTCAATTTCGGAGTGCGCACACATAAGTCAACCCCTCCTGTACACAAGCATAGTTGGTTAGCTAGTTAGTCGCCATGTAAGCTCTGGAGGCGAAGGCAACTAGTTTTCAACATTTTAGGGACATTTTGGTTGTCGCTTACTTCTTTCGACAATAATTCCGAGAAACGATCGCTCTATGCTCGCGCGAGTGTCGTGCAACATTCGCCTTTTCGCCTTATTGTATGGACAAGCAGAAGTCGCCAAACAGCTGCAAATATGTCGCAAACATGTCGTGCGACATGCTCTCGAAAAAAATAAATTTCGCAAAAAGTAGCGAAAGTCGTGCGAAATTACTTTCTGTTTAGCATATATGATTTGCGACCTGGGCAGCAAAACACTGCCACGTAATTTTTTTTTTGGCGAACTGTTGGAAATGGAATATTTTCGATTCTGTCACTGCAAAACTCTGGCTTTGTTTTTGTTTTGATAGTACAAGCTCATTTGTACCACTCGCAATCTAGTCTTTTAATAATCGCAGATGCCTTCAGATGAACAACGGGGTTCTATGTACTATATTTACTATGTACTATATTTTTAAAGTACTCTGGACACACGAAAAAGTTTTAAAATGAATAAATTGCTTTACTATCCAATTTATATTTTTCCACAATTTTAGTTCCAAGTAAGCAGTTACAAAGCTGCTAGATCTTTTTACTGAAAGTCAATAAGCCACTGGAAACATCACTAACTGTCTCTCGTCTCATTTGGGTTGGTTTCTTGCTTAGCAATACACGATTTTATAGTTACGATTCTGTAGAGTGAACATCAGCACCCAAGGGAATCCACTCGCGCGCAGAACTTCTGATTACTTGATTTGACATGAATAATTTAATTAGTCATTCATTACTAACTGCTCGATACAAACGCCCTTTCGTTTTATTCACTTGTTTAATACTTTCTTATTGTGTTTTCGTTTAATGACCCGATTAACTAATTTACCCAATGATTTACTTTCGTACTAGTCGCCTTCAAGCTGCCTAACACTCTAAGTTTACGTATACAAATTAATCTGTATGATTATGTGGCACTTGTAGCCACGCCGATGATGACGACGATGATGATAATATGATGGTGATGATGACCTCATATCATTTCTGCCAAAAAACGTCCAGTATAGAACTTATATACAGAAAATCGTTTCGTTTTCGCGCAGCTAAACCTGGATGATCGTTACAACACTGGAGGCCATACGTGCGAAAAAGTGTAGTAAATTATTTATGCAATACTTTTCCGTTTTTGGGACTAACACGTTTATCTGCTGCAGCCTGCAGCTCAAAGGAAATTTGCACGAACCACAGTACTTGCGTGAGAATGGTTAGAGTTGATAAGCTGTTTCACATAATTGGATTTCAACGTTGCTATATGATTAATTCTCAACGGGATTCCCAACTGAATTAATCCAAGAAACTTCGTTTCGACTTGTTAACACGATGCATCACAATTTCTCACCGCCCTCTTCAGCAGAGTTTCTTACCCAGCAGATAGACACTTATTCATAAAATCTTGCATACAAATTGGTAACTAAATGAACCATATGTTCATTTACATATGAATGTGCCACTTAGTTGTCCTACTTGCCATTGTTGTCCTCACTGCGATGCAACATGATTTTTTCATTGAAAATCAATGAATTGAAACTCATTGAAAATAGGAGCTTTGTTGTAGCAACCATGGCTGGCTCGTTATAAACTGTAATATGGAGAAAATTATCACATGCCTGGTAACCGCCATAAAGAATTAAACAATTTAGTGTTCTTATAAAATTGCAAAAACTAGTATACGCCGACTGGCTCAACAAACTCGACATTGACCCACATTCTACCCTTGATCTTACTGTCAACTTCTTAGATTCAACCACAGTCGAGAATAGTTGACCATAGACTCAAAGACTGACCCTACTAATAAGTCTATCTTTGCTCTTTGCTTACAGATAGCTATAAGTCATTTGTACGCTAGTGGGCTTATTTAACCATTATTATCAAATTTGATTAGCTTACATGTTAGAATTGCTTTAAAGTAAGTAATTGTAATGAAGCCCTTGCCAAGAAGGCGACTGGCTTATCATTCGTTCATTCAAGACGGCTAGCAGATACCCCAGGGGTTTCATTCTGTACGAGCTCGGGATAATTACACACAAGACTCGAGCCTTAAATAGCTTCTGTGTTTAAATTAGCATGGTGTTCAACATCTTTTAACTAATACATTCTAATATCATAAAACCTACAGTACTATATTGGGCGCATTATACTTTACATTTTCTCCACAAGCACGACAAGGCGAGACAAAAAATGACAAGACAATATTTATTTTAATAACAATCTGTAGCGCCGAATTCACCAATATCGTGAGTAATTAAACCTTTTTATCAACTATAGTAGCTTTTGGCATGTTTGACTTAGACACGTAGATGCTTTAAAACTCAGGAGTAAAGACATATCAAAAATTTCAAACAGTATTAAACAATGGCTCGCTCTAACTTACTTATTAATAATGCTTTTAATAAGCTGGATCATTATAGCTCAGACAATGGCTTGTTAGCAACACATTTTTGGCAACTATAAAATGGTGTAACTATGCATGGCTTGAAACTCACACAGTTGGCTACTTTATCTTTGGTCCAGTATTCCCATTGCTTTCAATTGGCTGTCCCTGACTTTGTCTGCTAGTGACCTTTAATATATGATAAATCACCAAGCGGTATTAATGCATGTAGTAAAGTCGCACAAATATTCATCATGAAAACATGAAGTCTGGTATTTCGATAAGTTAATGGTGAAATTCCATTACCGTGATTACGTCAACTTTTTAAAATGGGCAAATAGATTTCTTCAAACGGCAACCATGATATTTACACGGCTAATTCATAAGCCAACATAACGTACTACTTCAGTGCAACCTCGGTCCTCTGATTTCAAATATTTTTTTCAATTAACCATCCCTGGTAATTCAGATGTAATGTTTAAAAAAGCAGAGCTACCTGTCCTGCAGTTGCTTACACAGGCTTGCTGTAGACGTTGACGTAGACGTTGCACAAATCAAATTAATTCATCCATGCTGAGCTCTCAATTCGATGTTTGCAATCACCAGACTCCTCGGGCAGAATATTTACCAGTGCGCCTAATCCAGTAATTGAATACATTAGCGTAGCCAAATGTAACAGTGTTATATAACGTGGTCTAATGCGCCGAAACCATTTGGTAAATCGCTAAATAAAACAAGCCTCTGCATTGATGATACAGCTGAACAAACAATCTCTTGGTCACTCTAACAAGTTAGTGCTATAATTGATTTTTCCATTATTGCCAAATCGCGTTAAAGCTTTCAAATTAATTGTGTCTTTTCGGAATAGACAGCGAACTACGCATAATATGTTGCTGACATTGGTAAAGCAACATTAGTATACGTTGATGCTACGAAACCAAAATTAATGAAATTTTGACGCTAACTTAAAAGACACGAAGTGTGAAAAAGTTGGGAACCTGCTTGGATTTGACTTAAAGACCTTCTAGGCTTCTACTTGCATTGCAACTCCTGAGACCATTCGGCCACAGTTCATCTCCCAATGCTGGCCAATTTAATTCAGGAAATGCTGAGTGGGAATAAAGAATGAAATATGGACTACCTTGATCACTGGGGATACAGTGGTCGAGTGGTCTGTGGCGTCTGCAATATAAGCAGAAGGTTCCTGGTTCAAATCCAGGCTGTATTCCAACTTTTTTGCATGTCCTGCGTTTCAAGCTAAATATCGGAGTTTAGTTAGTTGTGAGTTAATACCATCATAATAGTAATCGTGACATTAAAAATATTATATTTAACGTTAGCAGAAATTACGTACATCAACAGCAGCAGCAGCAGCAGCAGCAATGATGATAGTTATAGCAACTGTAGCAACATGAACAATGACAACAGCAGAAATTTTAACATTACAACAAGCAACAATAACAAAAGCATTAACAAAAGAAATAGTAACGGCAGCAAAACCTACAGCAATGACAACAGCACCTGCAGCACCAGCACCACCAAAAGCAAGAGCTTCCTAATTCCCCCTCTCTCGTTTTGAATACGGCAAGGAAACGATGAAGGTCAGAGACGCAGTAAAATTGGATCTAGTCTTAAGTCTGCATCTTGATTATGTGTTTAATTAATAACAAAACTTTCGTACTTCAGATACACTCAGCACGTCTCAGACTGGGTATCAGTTTCTCGAAAAAGCTCAGGAAAATGGAAATTTTCAGTATTTGTCGACGGATGATTCGGATACGAGTGACGAAAGCGTGTGCTACTCCGAGTGTTCGGAAAATGACGACGAATCCGATTATGGTAAGTTAATTTGCAATCAAATAATACGTAAGCGCTAGCTTAATTTTGCGTCACTCTTTCGTGGCACAGAGAATAAAATGCCAGCCCATGTTGTGGATAAGATGTACACTGTACTACACAGTACCGCTTTAACACTGCAATAGTGTATATCTAATCCACAATGTAGCTAACACACTGCAATGCATATAATCCACAATGGCTGGCATCCATTTGTTCGTCAGTCAGTTGGATGCAGTTTAAATAGGTTTGCGTCACGCAGGAACACTTTTGCAACCCATTCATGCGAAAAGCAACTAGAGTGACGGAATATTGTTGGACTGGGTAGTTATTAATTATTTAACAAATTATTCAACCAATCATCTAAAAATTATGTTATGTAATACAACGGATGCTTGAAAAGATCATTCGCTCGTTTTCTGCAATGTCATTACTCCCATGAGTAAAAATAAACACATCCTGCCATTTTATAGGCATGATTTTCAGTATGGCTAATTACGCATAGCCATAAAGGATAGATATACGTTTTTACGGGAAAATTGTGATCATCCTAAATGAGACATTATGAAGCCGTTTTTGTCTTTGCGTGTTAAACATTGTCATCATCATCAGTATCATATTCCCATTACGTCGATTGTAGACATTTGGCAGGCAAAACTCTGAAATAAAAGAAATACGCCCTCAAGACAGGTAAACACAGCAGTTGTAGAATGCACAGTTGTTTCTGATTTGCATGAATATAAAAGTTGGATTTAATATTCCTAAAGTCGCTCACATTCCTTGCTGTATTGGGAAAAACTGTCTATAAACCAAAATTTTCTGTGGAATTTCTGTGAAGCATGTGAGTTGGTTGCTTCATTAAATTCATTTTCTTCAGAAATTCTTTGAAGGCGCATGTCACAAGCAGTAGAAATTCGGAATTTCTAAATAAAGTGCGTTTTGAACCATGCTAAAACACGTATGCGCATACACAATTTTTTTCATTTTAACAATAAAAAAAGTTTATTAAAACTGCAGAGGACCCGTTCTTAGTCACTGTACGACGGTCACTTTACACGATGCTCATTAATGACTCAAATTTATCATGGAGCTACTGTGTCACGTGTGTAAATAAATCGATTTAAAGATATAAAAAAAATTAGCATTATGTATTTTTTTTCCTAAAATATTATAGTTGCTAAGTTTTACTTCCATTAATTAATCAAAGTTTTCCTGAAATAAACTTTTAGTCGACTTATTATTTTATGGCATTTTAAAGTGTTTTTCAGGGTTGCCCAAGGACATGGCAATTCCTATGATATTTCAATGACGGTGACTTTTGTGTATAAAAATTGTGGGACTGTGAAAAAGAGTAAATTCCCATGGGGAACTGGTGGGCAGAACCATAAAAACGACAGTTCCCACCGTTCGTACTAAAGTAGCGTAACTCTTTATGTTCATTCATTATCAAATTCAGACTTAAATGTAACCAACAGTGAAGAAATAATTAATTTGGTAGACACCAAAACGAAAAAAGAAAAGTACGAAAAGGTTTCGTTATTTTTTGGCCCTGTTTCTTATTCTTAAGGCACTGTTTCTTATCTAGGGCACTGTCTATATTAAAACGTGTATAATTTTTTTGCGCAGTTACCAACTTTTAACCAAATTTGCATGATCTAAATTTTATCTAAAGTGTTCTCGTGTAGACGTAAAATTGTATATATAAGCCCGTGTGATTTTCCTTCTCAGTTCAAAATAAGTTATCACTTTACGTTCACCAAAATGAACTAATGTATTTTGGCTACTAAGTAACTGTACAAAAACTGGTGTTGTTTATTCTTTAATCTTATAATGAAATTTGTGATTTCGTGATCTAAGCTAGTCCAAATTTAGCTAGTCAAATACTCATAGATCTGTATAGATCTGGTTTATGAAAATATTAAAATTTTATTAGCCTGCTATTTAATACATGAACAACTAAAAATACAGCATCATTTTGCATAATTTCCAATATCCCAATTGCCAGTGAAAAATAGTTTGCGCATGTGGAAAAGCTTTGTTGCTTATCTTAATTCGCCTACCTTAGCGCACTTATGCTACTATGGTGTGTTTCAGCCTTTTTGAAGAAACAGATTTTGAAATCATTGTGTCGTATCATTAACTTTTCAAGACACGCTTAGACACAAAGAACAGCTTTTTTGCAGCGTACTCACGTAAATTAAGCTAAAAACGATGTTAGCTTATTAATTAATCAGCTTTCCTTACTCTGGATAGGTGGCTTTAATAGAGTACGTGGTGAATGATTAATGTAAAAATTCAGGCCAGTTTTGGCGAAGTCAGTTCATAGCTTAAATGGCGCGCATGGCTTGAAATCATTAGGTTCTGCGTTCACTCGCTAGTTGACTCACAATTTTTAAGAGCCTTCTTCTTTGTAAGTTTGACTTTTGATGAGCGTTCAAATTCCGGAGAAGGACATGTCAATATTATAATAATTTTTAAAATTTGTTAACGATGTAAAAAATTGACACTAAAAATTAAAAAAGCTTTTTTAATTTCAAGTGCAGCATTTTTACTTACATTTACGCAAAATGATAGATAGTACTATACACGAATGATTCTTACGTGAAACAATACTAACCTTGTATTATTATTTTACACAGGCTTGCCCAAGGAATGCTAAACTGAATCTGTTTCACTGGGTAAATTGTTCAGAGCTTTCATATTCAATTTGACTGTTGATTTGTCAAAATGTTTTTGTGATTTTCAGATGGTTTTACGTGCAACGTTTGTGAAAAGGTTTATCCAACAGCAAAATCACTGGTCCAGCATCAACAAAAGAAAAGTCATTACGGGTGCTCTGTGTGCGACATCGTTTTTCCTTCGCTTAGTTACTTGGAAGCACATAAGGTATGGGAAACAAGATTTGGTGTGAGATCTAATTAGCAAACAAAAATCGTGATCAAGGCTAAAGTATTTCTGCATATCTGCATATGTCTGAGAATATTTTCAGGCAGGATTTACATCACGTTTTTTTGCGGTTTGCCTGCTTGCAGCATTCAATTCCTAATTCTAAGAACCGAAATCTTGCAAACTATAGCTAATGTAAATCAGCTTAGCTGAATTACCGACAATCTGCTTTGTCACATGCCTACAGCACGGCTATCCTTTTTTGGGCATTTATAAGCAGAAACATTACACAGTTTCCTTAACGGTAAGTGTTATTTTAATTGCCTCGTAAACCAGCCGAGACCGTTTCAAGTTATTTTATGTCCTCTGACGGAAAAGCTCCTCTTGCAGCTTACGTTCACACGCATTTAATTTGAGTTGTCAAGAAGACCTTTCTACATACCTACGTAGGAGTACAGTTTATTGCTTACTTAAATCTCGCAATTTGCCCACGTTTCAATTTTGAGTGCAATATTACCAAGCAAATTAAACACATAAATTTAACCGACAGATGTGAATTGAAAATAACTCGAAAAATCACGACCCGAAACAATCACAACTATTAGCCCAATGCCGATTAAAACCGCTAGCTATAAAAAACTATAAAATAAACCCACATAACGTGAATGTAATACTTTTGCAGCTTTAGGTTTGGAAAAATAAATAGACTTTTTCAACGTAAATAGTACACGTAATGCAACATTCATTATCAGATGACAATGACAATGGCGATAACGGCAATGCTGTAATATAGGAATCCGTTATTACTCTTCATTCTGAGTGAATGGAGATCAAAGACACCTTACTAAACTGACAATGTTAAAACGAATTGTGTTTTCACAGTTTTAGGCGTTCAGTATAACTCAGTGGTTTAAATGTCTGAATGTGATTATTTTCTTCTATAAAATTTTTCTTTAGGAGCACACAGATCACTGGAGTGAGTACGATATTGATACTGATGAAATAGAAAGTGATCATATTCACGAAGCTTGCACTGCTGAATATTATGACGAAGAAAAAACAAAAGGACTAGAACCTCCAGCAGAAATGGAACGTTTACTATAGTTGGAGTTGTAAATTTGTAAAGCAAGTTCATCACATTGAGACATTTGATGTATAGCTCTGATAACTTCATCTTCAATTTTCATTAGTGTTGCGCTCATTGAGTTTATATTATTATTTGAGTCGATCAGATTCTCTATTTTAATGAATGTCATTCTGAAACCAAACACAAACGTAAAGTCATTAGTGTCACATGTGAAGCTATAGGCTATGCAGTACTTCTAGTTTTATAGAACGGCCTGTTATTTTTCATTGTACTAGGTCTATGTCGATGTAGCAGATATTGGTTTTCGACACCAAAGAAACAATAAAATGATACGAAAGTAGTACTGAACAAAAGTTACATTTCGTTGGTTTTGTTTCAATGAAATCTAGACCAACACTATAATCATCCAGCTGGAACAGGATATCAAGATGGCGACTATGTATGACGACTTGGTTTTACGTGCTATTTAGAAACAAAAATTTGACAAGTAATTAGCAGGCTGTCGCCTTACTAAAACTCTTAGAACATTCATTTTTACATTATTTGTTTGCTGTGGTTTTGCACGTAAAATGTTTGTATTACCATGTTTAAATATCAACCACTGTCGGTTAAACTGTAGTGAAAAGCATTAAGCCTGCGACAGTCTCTTCCCAACCATATAATTTTTTCAGGTGTTTGTTTCGTTTCCAACCAAGAAAAAATAACTCAAACTCAAAAAATTCAATAACGAAATACCAAGCCGGCGCTTTTTAGTAGCGATGCTTTCGCGGTAATTCAAAACCAGTAGGTAGCGATTATAAGTATGAAGCTTTCATGTTAGCTGCAAATGAAATTTTGCATGAACGATAGTTGAGAAATTCGGACGGATATGGGAGGAGGGGTGAACTTATGGGTTGCCGACATCCGATTCGAACGAGTTTTTTTAGTTCGAACTCGATTCGAATCCAAAACTGTAGATTCGAATAATTCAGCACTTCAATCACATATGTTCTTTATCACTAAAACGATTGAAACATCATGCAATTAGCGTGATTTAGCTGTGATTTTTGTGCACAATTTTATACCAATTACTAGTCGTTTTATTGTAGAACAAAATCTAGTGACGTGCATGATTTTTGTAAGACTAATTTTTACTAGTGGTTCGAAAACTAGTTCGAAAATCTTTCAATCTCAATTCGAATTCGGTTCGAATTCGAAACACTGAAGTTCGGTTCGATTCGAATTCGAAAGTCACAAATTCGGTTCGATCGAATTCGCTTTCTGGTAGAGAATGCTCACCCCTACTATTTTGTAAACAATGTTTTGCGTTACACAATTTTCAGTGTATTAATTGTAAAAAGTAATATAGGTTCTATTACAAATGCGGCTCACATAAAAATACATATTATTGCATTTTTTATGTAATTTTGAAAGTCTGACTAAAAAATTGTAATTGTGATCACGCATCATAACGCTACTAAATTAAACCTCCCGCAATGGAATTTAGTAAATAAAAATAAGTAATACATTGTTTAAATCCTATAACTTAATTTGAGAAAGTGCGTTTATCATTTAAAACGTTTCACATTACTTTTCCAAACTATGTAACTTGCATATTATCCTCACCTCTTTCAACAAAAATAGTTTTCAAATTTTTAGATGGCAATTTTCTCATTCTTTCTATCCGATCGATATTCTGTTTGCTTTTGTACAACAAAAGATCAAATTTAATATTCAATTACATGTTTGAGTGGACACATTATCACAACAACAATCAGTGTTGCTTTCTCCACCTAATATAATAGAAAAAAGCGTGAGCTTTCGCCTTTTCAACAATAAATTCAGTGCCATTGTTCTATATTATTATCAACAGGTGCATGGTTTTCTAACTGTAAACTTAGAAATACTTGGATTGGATGAGCATTCTCTATCAGAAATCTAAATCGAATTGCATTTTTGACTTTCGAATTCGAATCAAGCCAAAATTCAGCATTTCGAATTCAAATAAAATTCGAATTGAGTTTGAAAGACTTTGGAACAAATTTTTGGACTTTAAGTAAAAAGTGGTTTTACAAAGATCATGCATAGTCCCTAAAGTACTCGATTTTTTCTGCAATAAAACCACTAATAATAAGTTTAAAAATCTCGCACAGAAATAGCTACAAAATTGTGCTAAAACGTATGAAATTCAAAAAAACGTAAGCAGTTGAAATCCTGAATTATTCGAACCTGTAACTCGAACGTTCGATGCTCATTCCTGGTAACTGGAGAGAAGTTAGGAAGCAAAACCCGAGAGTGATCGCGAAAGACAAAGAAAGACAGAGAGAAGAGACAACAAGAGAGGGAGAGACGGAGTGTTTCCACAGAACTCTCCCGAACTTACATGACTTGGCGGCAAAATTATATCTATGGTTTGATCATTTATAATGGCGGCGAAAGAAATGCAGACCAACAGGATGTGATGAGAAACTGATATGTGCGAAGACGAAGATTTTTCATATTAGTTGATGTGAAGCATTTTAGTTAAAGAGCCCTGCAGAGAGCAGGATGCCCAGCCATATAAGCAGGCGAGCATTTAAGACAAAATACTTTAATTTAGATGAAAAATTAAAGTCAGTGGCTTGTCAGCACCACTACCGCACTATTGGCAACAGAAGATGACATATCAAGACGGAAGATAATGGCATTATCAGCTTACTCAAAACTCACAAAAGTTTTTGAGAATAGGAAGATTTCTTTGGAAACAAAAATTAGAATATTCTCAGCCTTAGTTGAAACTGTATTTCTGTATAACTCTGAGCTCTGGACATTAAAAGCAAATCATAAAGCTGAAATCGATGCGTTTCAAAGGCGAAATTACAGAAACATTTTGGGTATTAGATGGCCAAAGAAAATTTCAAACAAAAATCTATATGAAAAAATAAAAGAAGAACCTTGGACAAGAAAAATAAAAAGACGTCGTTTAAGATGGATTGGGCATATGCTTAGACTATCTGATGATGTTCCAGTGAAGATAGCTCTTCAACAAGCCATAGAACCAGCTTGAAAACCTGCAGGAGGACAAATGTTAACATATTTAGATTTTGCACAGAAAGATTTAAACACTTCAGCATTGATCCTTAGAACTAAATCCACTTGGGGCATTGCAGCGAGTAGGGAGTCCTGGCATAGGGAGGTGAGCAGAATCATGTCCCTGGACGTATGATTCATTGGATAATGATGATGATAAACAGCCCTGAACTTACCTCAAAACTGGTGCTGACAAGAAACTGTCAGCTGTTTGTCTAGTTTTTTGCTGTAGTACTGTACTGCAGTGTTTACCTGTCTTGAGTGCTGATTTCTTTTACTTTAGAATTTCTGCCTACCCAATGTATACAACAGACGAAGCAGCAGCTAGAACTTAAGGCGCCCTTCGCGGTATTTGAGTTTGCCTTCGGTTTCTGCACGCACCCTCCACCCCACCGACCTGCACTACAACACCTTGACTTGCAATATCCCTATGTAGAAGATTTTAGAAACCAGGTGTGAGGCAACTAATTCTGAGTACCAGTGGCACCTCGTAATTATTAGTGGGGTGCTGCTTCAGAAAATTTTTAGCCTTTTTTTTGTTTTAATACTGTATAAAACAAAACAAACATACAGAAATTTATACATAAACTTGATAAAATCCTAAGCGAAAATTTTTTTGCTTAGGATTTTATCAAGTTTATGTATAAATTTTCGTATGTTTGTTTGCTTACGAATTGCTTAGGATTTTATCAAGTTTATGTATAAATTTTCGTATGTTTCTTTGCTTCCTAAATATGTAATTTTAATGTTGTAATTTAAAACTAACATACGAAAATTTATACATATAAACTTGATAAAATCCTAAAGAAAAAATTTTTTGCTTACGAATAGTCTAAATTGTCGCAGTTCAAGATGTCGGGAGTGGAGTAGAAGACTAGCTGAAGTAGGACAATTGCCGTACGTGGGCTAGCCTAAATAGGACGCATCGTACATGGGCTGGGCCAAGTAGAACACTAGAGACAGGTCACAAATTGAGTCGTTAATCGTAGTGGCAACGTCTGTTGTCCTTGTTTATTTAATAATAATAATACTTGAAAACGTTAGTACACTTGGAATAATTTATTATACATCTGATAAAATAAAAGAATCTTATTCTGAGCTAGTTGAACGAGCATTATTAAATTTGGCTTCGCGATTAAGCTCGCTTTTAGAGGATTCCAACATTGGTTAAGGTATATTATTTTATTTATTTTGTCTTGCGTCTCAGACAGGTGATTCGTTTCACTACCTCTTTATCAAATAATTGTTTTCTCCTAAGTAAACGGGCTAGCGAGCTATAGTAATTGTTGATTGGTGGAAAACAAGAAATTTATGTGTACAAAGTGAGCAAAATACGTGTTTTTGATCTTGCAAACTAGCACTTTTTATCGATGTTAGTTTGCACGCTGATTTGGCGATGAAGATCGTGTGTATCCATGGTATGATGCCAAACTGACGGCAACTCAGCCAACAAGCAAAATTTTCAAAGAACTTTTAGAAATTTCACAAAATTCTTGATGAAAAGTGAAAAAAGTGCTTAAGAGCAAGCGAGTGTGAGAGCATGCTAACAACTGCCAAACATACCACTGGGCTGTGAAGCTAATAGTACTACCCTCGCATGCCCTGGTTCCATACAAGTATAAAGATACAACTAAAGAAAAAAGACTTATTGTATTGAATATTATCGAAAATATTGAGTGAAAATAGGGGGTGCTGCAATTCCACAGTACCTATACATGAGCTGCCTCTGCTGAGTACATTGTTAATTTAGAGTGCTAGTGTAAAAAATTTGTCTACCTTTTACTTGACTTTTGATTGCCGTCTGTAAGCAATGAAGAGAAACTGTTTATGTTACGGATCTATTTTATGGATACAGTTCAGCACCATGGGTTTAACATAAAATTCAGTTCATGCTGTGAATTGAAAACAAATTTATTAATTGACTCACCAGGCAGTTTTTAACTTGTTTAATTTTCGCTTTTAAAAGGTACAAATTGAAGACTCAGCAGAGAGAAATTGAAACAACAACAAGGCATATCTAAATAATCTAAGCACTTTAAGATTATATTTCCTGTGGCAGTAGTGCCTCGGGTCTAAAACCCTGGCAACATCAAAAAATAATATTTTTAATTCATTAACACTCATCAAAAACATGTGCGCATATTTTGTTTCTATTTTGTAAATTTAGTAAGCTAATGACGGAATAAAATCAAACTGTATGGCACTAAAAATTATTTTGAAACTGCTCCATTCCATAAGCTAACAACAATCCATGCATGATATGCTGAACACATCAAACAAAAAATGAAACCGATATGTGGGAAAATACAAAAATATTATGGAGCTCAGAAATGACTTCAGTTTCCTCAGTAATAATAGGTTCAAAAAGCGATCCAGTTTCACCAGTAATGGTAGGCTCAGAAATTACTTTAGTTTTAGCAGTAGCAGAGTCCTTATGACCAAGGTATTTCAGCAGTGCCCCTTCACTTTTTTTTTAATGATTTTCTCTCTAGACTTTTGTTCTTTCTAAAAGCAGCATTCATGTGTAGAAAAACTGGTAGAATAATAAAGCATTAAAAACGCTAGCAAAAAATGCTAGCTGGGGATGCAATAAATTTACCCTGCACACTTCAAAAAGCAAATGTTACAGGTTACTTTGCGGCTTATACTTTACTTTATGAATGTGTATTGCACAGAAATTTTGAAAGCAGAGAGTGAAAGACTATGTAAATATCACAAAGCTATTAATTTACTAATTATCATTGATACATTATTATCTTTTTTGCAGGAAACTTTATGCAATACGCGCTATAAGCAGTGATTTTCGTGGGCAATTAAGTTAAGCATTTCTCTTTCTGCTGTTCCCACAGAATCAGCATTTTCAGTACACGTGCTGTTCGAGCTGGACTGCCGCCCACCTTAGCTACGCCTCTGATATGAAATTGATGTGACAAACTCTTTTCTGTTGAGAAACGCATCTACAGCCTACAAGTGCGAACATTTTGTTGGTAGACTTTGATGTGAATCTTGCTTCAAAATTTGTATTAGATTTTGGTTGCTCGTACCAGTCCTATGGCAGATGATATCGTTGCATGTGAGGTATGTTTGAATTTGGTTTATTTCCTACTATACATCCTAAGATCAAACATTTAAAATTTGTGTAACTTTTAAATTATTTTTTGGCGTTAGAATTGCAATCTAATTCTTGACGTGTGATATGCATGTATAACACCACGAATACACTCGGACAGATGTCAATAAGCAGTGCTAGTTTGCAAGATCAAAAACATGCTTTATTTGCTTTATACATGTAAATTTCATCTTTTTCACCGGTCAATGTTTAATTTACTGCTTATTCATCTTACATTACATTTTTAATTGCATCAGCTTTGTTATGTACATTCTAACTTTTTAACTCCTTCCTAACAGGTATATACACTGCTCATCTACTGTGATGGGTAAAAACAATGCCTTATTACCTAAAGCTTTCACTCTCCAAACTTCATGAAATTTGGAAAAGAAACTGGTCAAATACAAGAAAATTATATAAGACCAAAATAAGTCCTGTTGTTTTCTTCATTTTCAGACTTTGAAGAAATTTTGTGCAAACTGATGGATAAAAATTTTGCTTTGCAATTGTACAATGTAGCAGCGGACATTGCTCTGCACTGCACTTATTATCACAGGCTATTAATTGCATATAGTCTTTGTTTTCATCTGATGAGTCAGCTCTACTCTGAACACACTTGAATGTTATCATGCTTTTGAATCTACGATAAAAGTGAAAAAATATCAACAGTGTTTTTGTGTATTTTTTTAAATTTGGAATAATTTCACAGCTGGATTTGTCACATGGGCAGCAGTGAGTTACCTGTAAATAGTAAATGCTGGCAGTTTTTGTACATGTTACTTCTTGACAGTACTCTATGCATGCTGCCAAGCTTTCAGGATGTGCTCAATCTATTGCAAATAAACAAATTGATAAAACATTATACTGATCTACACTAACTTACTTAAAAAATGCAATGATCGTGCTGGGAGTCCCTACTGGTAACTCAATAGCCAGCGCATTGCAGACTCACTTGCAGCAAACATTGCATTCCTGTACAAATTTCCTAATATCTTAACGCATTTGAACAGCTGTCAAATGTACAAACTTAGACTGACTTGAACAACTTTTGCAAAATTTATGCAGAAATGAATGTGCTACAGTTTTTCATTGAACAGTTTTAGATACAAGCTATCATTTGGAAGCTAGAAGATTTTGAAATGAAAGCTCTGTGAAAATTTTGCAAATCATCCTGTTAATTACTCCATTGAATTAAACAAAATTAAATATTAAATTTAGAGAGCTAGCTAGGAAATTTAAATCTCGTTCAGCATATAAAGTGGTTTGCACTAGTAGCTTGTGAAGTTAGGCCATGCTATTATGGGCAATTTTATTTGGGGATGGCATAACCATCCAAATATTCATAGTCATGAAGGAAATTAATTTATCTATATTAGTTTCACTTGATCTTGCACAGATCCCCATTTATTTTGGACACATTGGGTAACAGGGCATAAACTGAGATAATTGTTATGAACATTTGGTAGTCTAACAGATAAACTGGTATAACTTCAGTCATTAAACTTTCTTGTATAACGGAGTCACATGTAAACTTTCTGTTTCAACAACAAAACAGTCATTAGTCATCAGTAGACAGAGGCAATAAAAAATTCTTCTGAGTAATAATTGATTTAAGAGCTACTTTTGATATTCTCACTTTAAGATATTTGTTATTTCACTTTGATATATTCACTCACAACAAATGGCTCACCAAGTAACAGTGTTAATTTGTTTATTGGATTTCCTGAAGCCACTGGTGCACAGTGATCATGAATAAGTGGTCGAGTATCCACTGATAGCTGTGGCAGGTTAGTGTTTCGAACTTGTATGTCACACTGACTCGCACACAGAAATGTGTTGATCAAATGTTGTCTAGTATTGGCAGAAATTTGGATGAAAATTTTTCACACTGAAGATCACACGGTTATGAGTTTGGAACTAATTTGCTCAAACCTGCCTGAGAGATGTCATGCAGAAATCACCTTTTCTCTAGTAGTTGCCACATCTCATTTTTGTCCACATCTAAATAGTGGCTTTGTTTTTTCCTGGCAATAGAAATTGTACTAGCAACTTTACAATGATGAACTGTAGATCGACACTCTTCTCAACAGTAGTATTTGGAGTTACAGAAAAACTTAGAAATTGGTCCGAAAGCAAAACATTGTCTAAACAGACACGGCTGTTACCACCATGTCCCTGGGCACTTTTTGCAGTCCTGGTCCCTATCGATTTTCGCCGAGTGATCACGTATTTGATATGAAGGACTGACGATTGCTGGTCAGCACTCACAGATTGGCAAGCATTTCTATCCCCTATGCTAGTGTACACTATCCTACAGCAATGCACTTTATTAAGTATTTCCTACTTGTCTGTGCACCTCAACACTTATTTTTTCCTGTTGCCTCCTTTACGATACCCACTGTATGTATACGAGTTAGTCCACCTCTTGATTAAAATTTAATATGAACAACCTGTTCTGGCAGAACAAAGTGAGAGCTTTATAAAAAAATCATCTGGGATGTGACGGCCCCATAGGTCTATGGTTCTTCAATACCGGCATCAGTTTGGGCTATATTTGCCCTTGCACCCACTATTGTTATTACTGGGTGCAAGGTCAAATATCAGAAAATCAGAAGATAGGTCAGTGTCAAGCAAGTCTGCCTGACACTGCAGAATAAGCGATTGCCACTGTAAGGGGGAAGAGCTAGAACAAAGTAAACACCTATTACTCTCTATGCCCAAACAAGGTGCAAGGGCAAATATAGCCCTGGCAAACTGATGCCGGTATTGAAGTGAGGCACCATAGACCTATGGGGCCGTCACATGGCATCACAACATGAGATGTGAAGTTTTTAAAGGTAGATTAAACTAATCTACTAACGCAAAAGCTACATAAATTTAAATCTGATTATCGTGCAAAACTGCACTGTGTATTAAGAACACAAGTGTGCATATTTATAAATAATAATAGTTATGACAATGAAGTTGATCATGATGATATTAATAATTACGAAAAATTACTTTTTTTTCAGTAAACCCACCTAGTCACATTTCTAGGAACAAAAAGACTAGATGACTTGTAGAAATTACTTATTCGGGTTAAAATATATTCATAATCGTCTGCAAAATTTCTTTAAATGGCATTTTTATGATAACAGTAACTTATTCCGCAATAATTTACTGGTGACCACAGATGAAAGTTAGGAGTGATAGGCATATATTCTGTTGAATTAATAAAGTGTGCCAATCCGCTATATTAAACACTCGATAACTGGACAAAATAATTTAGACATGGATTGTGATAGAGTGCCCTGTATGTGGGTTCACAAATCACGAATCATACAGTTGTAAGCGTTCAAGTCTGATTGCACCATATGCATTTGTGTCTCGGTCAGAATTAAAATTGCTTGTTAAGATCAATGGCAGTGATGGGTAGTTTGCTAGAAATTACTGTCTCCAGTATTCGAATTTGTGGTAATACAAGTCGATTTGATAATTTACTGTAGTACTTGGTGATCTGTATATAATGCTATAATAATTGTCTGTCTTTTATTTGCCTTACATTTGATCCAAACAGACTCCAAGTGAGAAACCTATTTCACTTGCTGTTGTTTTAATAACCTATTAAAAAAGAGCTATATAGAAAAATTGCCACTCCAGCGCCTGTTTTTTCTACATACAATAAATTACAGTCTATAACATTAATCAGTTTACTTGGTGTATTTACTTTCAAATAATAGACAGACTATAATAATTGTCTGTCTTTTATTTGCCTTACATTTGATCCAAACAGACTCCAAGTGAGAAACCTATTTCACTTGCTGTTGTTTTAATAACCTATTAAAAAAGAGCTATATAGAAAAATTGCCACTCCAGCACCTGTTTTTTCTACATACAATAAATTACAGTCTATAACATTAATCAGTTTACTTGGTGTATTTACTTTCAAATTTGTTGTGGTAAAACATAAACCACCCGGTATATTTATCAGCATATCTGTGTTTACATCTTGCAGTTTCCATAGCAGTAACAGAATATTCAGAAGTTCATCTTTTATACCTTATTGAATATTTAGCTTTTTGTAGATCAAAAGACAACTGCCGTTAGAGTCAGGTTGTCAATTTTTTTAAAGGTCATAACAAATTATGTTGAACTTCCGAATTGGTGTCAAAATGCGAGTTTGTTAGACATATTTTCTCATCTTATGTTTACCCTCTTGTCACGATAAATTTCTTTATTAAGTTGAATGTCTGAAGCTTTTTATGGATCTTATTATCAAAGCTGAATAAACTGGTCTTTCATTTCTTAGTACAAGTAGCGTATCTCTACTGTAGAAACCAGGTTTATTTGACTATACCTGTCTTGGCTGCCTAAACATGGCAGCATGTTTACTGGAAGTCCTGCTGTGGCTCAGTCAAACGTGAAAGATAAAATCGAATGCTACGAAGCAAGCTCATTGTCAGTATTTCAACCAAAAATGTCATAGGCTGGATTCCAAGCACAATCATAGCCTCAATGTTTGTAAAACTGTCTCTTTACAAAACAATAATCATTAGAATTCATTAAATAGCAACTTGTGATAAATTCACGCCAGGTCCTGAGTGCTCATGCGTAATGTACAGGTTGTAAAACAAAGCAATTTTGAATCACTGTATTTTTATTAATCATGCCTTACCAGTAGAACTTTAAATTATATAAATGCTAAACTTTACTGTAAGGTTAACCATTATATCAATTTTCTTACCTTTGGTTAATGGTTATTGCTCAAGCTGCAATTGTGCTACTTTACATTTAAAACTGGATGTCGATCACAAATGTTGGTATATTTTTTAAGTTTAGTTCATAATAGTTAATAGTGTAATTATCATTATCATTATGGAGATTCTCACAGAAACCAAGCAAAAGAACAGGGTTTCTAACATATTTTTAACGTTTAATGAATGTCATAACAAGCTGTTATTCATACCACCAGGTATGGCATCAAGTATTGCTCCTACAAGTTACAACAGGTGCTCATTCTTGGTTAACTTTTTAGTCTCTGTTTGATAAGTCGTACTTGCTGATGAAAAGCGAGTTATGTACATACGTAAGTTATAGTAAAGTATAATTGTATTTTCTGGGCATTTTTGAAAGCTTCAAGGCAACTTTATGCAGTAACAGCAATTCATGTGCACTTTTTTAGTTTTTTATTAATTATGTACATCACCACAAGAGGAGGTTGATATACTTGATACTGATAGGTGGCAGCACTAACTTTCTACTAATAATTGTTAATAATAGTATGATCCCATGGCTACTAAAAAAACATGCTAATATATTTTAGCAAATTCTATGGTCAATACCTGTCAAAATACTGTGCTTGATTGAAACATGTGCCTAAATGAACGTCATTATATTACTAATTTCATTTATTTCTGCAGGTGTTAGAAGACTTGAGGAGTGAACTCAGTAGATTACTAGATTTAAGATGTCATTTTCAATTCATTAACTATTTAAAGTCAAAAAGAATGTTGAGTGGGGATGAGGAAGATGACATTATGGCAGAAAGAACAAGAAGCAGGCAGGTGAGTGCTGGAGAGGTATACTGTAAGTACATGGGAGGCTTACTGTTTGCATGCGCATGGTAAGTTTTGTGGGCAATGGTGAAAGATACCTACCAG
The DNA here is from genome assembly GCA_030141605.1 of Tubiluchus corallicola. NCBI lineage: Eukaryota > Metazoa > Priapulida > Priapulimorpha > Priapulimorphida > Tubiluchidae > Tubiluchus > Tubiluchus corallicola. The sequence continues at coordinate 64,322 of JAQGDQ010000186.1, read as the reverse complement.
TGAATGTTAGGTAGATTTACTCTGAATGCTGGATACACCTACTTGTGAGTACTAAAAAGAAATAAGTAATAATTCTATGTGTCGAATAATTTGTCTGTGAGCTTGTCGGTAAGCATTGGGAAGTCTGAAAAACAAGTTTCTGAGCCATTACGCCTATTTGTACCACATAAAGCGCACATTGCATTTGAACCACTTCAGGTACTATCAACTTGATGTTGTAGAATTGCAATGCTTATATTATATCAAATGAGCATAGATTGCAAGTTTAGAAAGCATAAAGTCTGGTGGTTCAGTGCTGAATGGTAAAACAAAGATGGTCTGTTACAGGGCCTTAAAGAACATTGATTTCATACTCCTCTTGTGAAAACACAATCTTTAATTGTTGAGATGTGACGATGTAATAGACAACACACTACTACTAAACCATGAGATTTTTAGCATTTCACAATATTAATATATTTCTTCCGCGATTAACGTAATACAATTTGTGTGCGCATTGGCATCGAAATGTCTCATGCTCAAATGAGCCATCGCCCAATTTTCCACACTCAAATGTCCTGTCCCCCATACTAAAACCTGGATATATCAATAGCTATAACTTAGTCTCAGTAAATTCTCATTCATTGTGGCTTCAAAGACATTACTGATGATCGGTAGCATCGTGAAATAAATGATGTGACTCATCAAAGCCATGATGTTTTAGCAAGTTTCAAAAATGTTTTCTTTGGGCATTGATAAGTGCACACAAAAGAGCGAATGGAAGTTTTGAAAATAGGTTTAAGCACAAAGGTACTTGATGATATGAATTGATCTATGCTCAGCTTGGACCAAAAGACAGAACGTAGGCAATGATGTCATCTGCAGCTTTAAAAACTCCAAAAGAGATATATAATCTTGAGTGTATCATCAAGAAGGGACTCCAAGCAGTTTTTTCCTAACAGATGACTGTTTGATGAACAATTTGGAGAAGCTGGATATTGAAGTGCCCAAAGACCATAATATTTGTTGGTGAGTCGCAAGCTTATCAAAATATTATTAGTGAGTTCTTGCGTGGAATTTGGAAGAAGGCATTTGCCACGCATTTTCACTCGTGCTTCATGTATTCAATGCTTATAAACTACTACTACAAAATAATTGAACATGTGGTGTTACCTACATTTCAATTTGTTTATTATTATCATTCCACCCAATTTTAAACTAGGATTGCCTTGGTCTGTGCTGCTCAGTCACCTGTATCTGCTAAGCTTCCCATATATGGTCATATACTTGGCTATTGAGATTCTCTGCCCAGTCAGGAGGGCCCAGCAGATACAAGTGCTCTGCCAGGGCCTGCCTGTGGGCTGATTGGCTTATTACTACTGAGTTGACACCATCTGCATGTGTATCTCTTTTCCCTGTACATAGTGTGAAGGATGTGTTACTATTATAAACAAAAGCTTTACAGTTCAACACTTGTTTCATATACTTTATTCTAATCACCAGAGTGAACCAGCTAGATCTTTAACTTCAATCAAAAATTATCTTTCTACAACTGCTACAAATTTCTTACAAGTTCTTCAAAACTTCCTTAGTATGCTATAAAGTTTCTACAGCAGTTCTATGTCCACCAAATTTAGAGTGATTAGAAATCAAAGCCTATCATGCTAAACTTCTTGAGAAGACAATTATGAGAGATTGTAAGTTATAGCCTATATGAAACAATTAAGTTTAAAGAACACATTAGTTCCTAGTTTATTCATCAAAATTAGTAGCTGTGGATCCCAAGATGGCTAATCTGATTGGGAGGGGTAGTTGCCTGAGATACCTGCAAAGGTAATTTGTCTATTCGAGGAAGGCAAATATATATTGCTCTAGTAATATGTCCTTTCACGATCAGTAAATGAATTTCCAAGCAAGGCTAAATAGCTTTAAATCATAGTTATGTCTGGGATTTAATGTTTTCTAACATTATACTTACATCAGAAAATATTGACGAAGAATTTTGAGTAGCTAAACAGCTCCGTGGTTTGTTTGAAGTTTGGTGTTTGCCTATTACAATCTACGGAGTAGTAATCTTTCACCAAAATTGCATAGATTATCCAAAGCTGCAGGTACTCATTGCATTTGATTAAAAATTATTGAAACTTTCAGGTAAACCGGTTTTTAGATATCCTAAAACAAAGGGGTTTTCGAGGATTCATGTATTTCTGTGAAGCAATTCAGGATGACAGAACTCATACAGAATTACTTACTAAAATTCTAGTTGCATTTGAAAAAAAGAAAAACAAAATGGTTGGAGGTAAGTATGATGTTTTATAAATAATTATGATATAGTTATATGCAGAATAGTTGCAATGCTACACGCAAATGATCTATAGTGAGTCACTGCTTTGAGGAAAGGTTCGACAGTTGATGGCATGGTAAAAAACCAAATGCAGTACATATACAGGCATATGGCAGTTCTTGATGGTACACAAAATTTTTAATATGCTTTGTGCTTTGCCGTGTCAGACCTACCATAGCTGTAATTGTGTGCTGTGTAGAAATGCACACACACATTTGAAATCTTAAATGCATATGCACCCTCTCAATCAGTATCACAAATGAGACAGCCTATAGTGAGTCTTATAGGTCATGAGCCACTCAGCTGAACCCAAGTCAAACATGTATCAAAAATTAAAAAGTCAAAAAGAGACAGAATTACTACTTTCCAAATATGTGTGTGTATGTGTGCTTGTAAGAGGTTGTGTATGTGTGTTTATGTCAAGGTGTGAGTGCGAATGCATGCGAATGTGCATGTATATATGTGTGTGTGTTTTGGAAAGTGGTATTTTCTGGTTATATATGTCTTTCAAGTTTTGATATACATAGTTTGTGATATACATAGTTTTCGTATTTACTGGTTATTTTTGTGTTTGTGATACATACTGATTTTCTTTATTTTCTATGTTCACATGGATGTAGGTGCATAATGTGATGTTGGTAAAACTGCATGACTATTCCATAGGAATAAATTTTCGAGAGCAATAGTTGGAACAAAAATTGATGAATATATGATAAGAGAAGCAATTACAATTCAACTTTGAGCTGTAGTCAGCTGTAAATGTTTTCAAAATGAAGGCATATAAATATATCAACAATTCTATTTTACCCAGAAATGACTATTTTTTAGACAAGTGAGACAACATAAATAACCAACCGTCAAGGAAGATTTCATGATATGCTAGAAATTCTTATTGTATTGCAACTAGCATATTATCATGATATTGTGAAATTTAACCAGCTCAAATTATGATAGCTTGAATCATTATTATATTGATGAATCAATTATCACCTTTTTTTGATCGTGACCCAGGTGCAGTTTCCAAGTGGGGACTGGGGATAAATAGTGTTTTACAGAATGTTGGCACAATAGATATGGGAAATAGTTGGCATAGAGGCAGTTTTGGTTTTATTTATAAAGTAAAGAACTTATTTGTTTGCAGGATTCAGATACCCACAACAGGAGACAAGCGGAAACAGCAGCAACTTTTCTTTAGTTTCAGAAACTGTGTTGTTTAACGGATGTTTTGCTGAAATCAATGAGGATGATTTACCTTTACCTGGACAGCTAGGGGCGCCTTCTTTACCTGATGGTGATATCTAAAGTGTTCAATTTTGATATTGTTTACTATATAATCAACACAATAAAATTGTGATATGCATATGAAAGATAGCCCTTTTGTAAGTTAGTTAACCAGCTTTCCTAATTACAGCTATATTTTTGTACAGCGTGTATTGGAATGAAAACATTCAGATCATTTGACTAAGATTAGTAGCTGTTTAAATTTAAATGCAATTGTATATGATATTTATTTAGATAAGATAAATTATAATTAATGGTAAAAGGTTTAGTTCCAATAAAATAATTTTTATAAAATCCTATAGTGTTTCTGTATTTGCTGTACAAAATGCAAATAGAGGGACTTCGTATTGTATATAGTTTTTGAAATATAAGAATCATAATAATAATAAATAGAAAATGTGCAGTGTAAAGTCAGTCTGATGCTTTTACAAACGTAGATGAATTTGGTTATAAATATACAAACGGTTTATGTTCAAAGCAATTTTAAATTTGTTATTTGTTATTGGAACTAAGAAAATGTGTCGTAATATAATTTTATACTAAAAATATGCTCTACATTTTTTTATTAAACATTTTATGTCTAAATTCTAGAGATACATGTCATTTGCTTTTTTGGATAATGAAGCATACAATTATGCATGAATATTGATTTTTAATAAAGCAGTTATTTCGACTCTTTCTGGTATTTACTGCATTCTGCTATATGGAGCTAAGTATTTAAGACTTTATAGCTGTTTTTCATACTGTATAAAAAGAAAATGTAAAACGTTTAAGCTATGCATTAGTTAAATATTTCCAGATATGCTTGTCCAAATCTTTTGAGAATACCTCTGAGAAAAGACAGGTGTACAAGCAAGATACTAGCAAGGATATGCATTTATCATGTTTGTGACTCTGTCTTATCAGTCAGTACTTGGTGTGGGGTTCCACTTAGTACATGCCGTGTGTGATTAGTGATATTGACTAAACGAGACATTGTAATTTTGTCCATATTGAATGACGAAAACACGAACAGAGGATCGTTTAACTTTTAATGAGTGTTGTCATGAGACTTGGTTAATACTTATAATATTGCTGTTTTGCAAGCAATATTCGTAGAGGTTCAAGCACATATATATATTTTATGCTTGCAAAGTTGCAACTGAGAATGAGCATGACGGAAAATCAGAATAGTGTTAAAAACTCGGGTTACCTTCGGTTAGTTACTACAAATGGCTCAAAAGGTGAGGAAAAGTGAACGGCTTTTTTCTTTATTCCTTTAAATTGCAACATATAAATTTGGCTGTGATAACTTCGTTTATTGCAGTAGGCAAAATAGATAATCCAGAAATGCTCTTCAATTGGTATTTTCATGTGATTCCAACAGTTGCTTGTTCACTGATTAAACATATACCAAATAAACTTTTATTGATTAACATAATTATTTCTGAATTGGCTGAAAAAATAAACTCATGGTTAAATACTAAAAGTTTCAAGTTATTTTTTGTAAAGCGTAAAATTCATGTAAAATATGTGCTTATGTACTACTTAAATGCTGTACAGAAGAAATACAAGCAAACTCTTAAAACAAGTGCTGAATAACGACAATCTAAAACACCTAAATAAATACATATACTTTAATTTCTACAAAAGTTCGTGATACAAAGACGTAACTTCTACAAAAGTTTGCAGTGTTAAATGGGTGTACACATGGTCTAAGTCATAAAAGGTATAGTAGTACTGAAAAGATTTGTTACCTTATTTGGGACATAAACAATACCTGTATTTACATGGTAGATTTACATTTTTGTATCGTATGTCGTGTGCATAATCATTTGAGTGGTTGTAAGTGTATGTGAGAATCCTTGATTCTCCCTGGCAAATTTAGCTCAGAAATCCTTTCAGTGTAGTCCAGGTTACTCCCCGAGTTTCACTCAGTTTAAACTGAATTTATATGAATAGTATTTTTTGTTCCTTTTCAAATCTAGCACAAAAATTATTATAGACGAAGAATTTGCTTTTTTGATGTTTATGCTTCAAATATAAAAACCCGCCAGTTTAATTAGGTGTGAACAGAATGTCAGTACAATACTTAGTAATATAATCCAGGCCCATGGCATTGTCCGTTTTTATATGTAAAAATTTATATGCTTGTGGCTGTGAGTATATTTGTGTTGCACAAGTAAAATTGCAAAACATGATCAGCCTTGTTATAGTAAGTGAAGGCAAGGTTGATGTAGTCCTTTAACAAATTCATTTTCGCCCTCATTTACTCAGTCAGAGGGTCAAGGACACTGCATATTAGTCAGTGTTTAGATTGTCATTCAGCTTCTCATAGACTTTCCAGTTAAATTCAGTTTTTCTTAAGTATATGGGTAATATGGGGCAAATACATACTTGGGCTTTTAAAAAGCTGAGTTTTTTAAAGGCCCATGATACGAGTGAAGAATCGTAATACTGAACATTTGTAAAACTGTGGTAACTAGAGTCACAAAATTTGCAGACTACAGGGGCTCAGGCATTAGGTGTAGTTTAATTGAATTGTTTAAGGGCCCGAGACAGGAACCAAATATGAAAATTAGGGTATCTAATTTTATTTGGAGTTAACTCACAAACGAAGAATGCTATAGTCACGAAGGGTTAAAATTTTTGTGGTGAATAGTTACCACAGTCAAAGGGTGAAGGACACTGGACATTGGCTAGTTTTTTGGTTGCCATCAACCCCTCCCAGGCTTTGAGTTAAGTCCAGTTTTTTCACAAGTACATTTAGGTATTGCGGGAAGGAAGACGAATACTTGAACTTTTAAAATACTAGAATTCTTTAAGGGCCTGAAATAGGAACCAAAATGCATAACCATGAATAACTCTAAAACTGTAGTAACTAAAATCACAAAACTTGCAGGTTAGACACTTGGGCCTAGCAGTTCAATCAGTTGTATAGTTAAATAAGCTGAATTTGTTTAAGGGCTCGAGACAGGAGCTAAAATGTGGAGATTAGTGCATCCAGTTTTAATTGTGTTAACTGTGTTGTACAAACGAAGAGGGCTATAGTACGTCACAAAATTTGTAGGTAGACACTTGGGGTAGGAGCCTTCAAGACAGTGTTGTGAACAGTGACCTCAGTTGAAGGGTCAAGGACAGTGGATATTGGTAAATTTTCCGATTGTCATTCAACTGCGCCTAAGGCTTTGAGTTAAAGTCAAAACTTTTCCACAAGTATTGAAGCAATATGGGTTAGATGTGTACTTGGGTTTTTAAAAAGCTGGATTGTTTAAGGGCCCAAATATGAGCCTAAATGCATAATACTTAATAACTCTAAAGCTATAGTAACTAGAGTCACGAAACCTATAAGGCAGACACCAGGAGCAGAACTCCAATAACCGTATGATTAGAAAACTTGGAATTGTTTAAGGGTCCGTGATTGGAGGTAAATGTAAAAATTAGGGCATTGAGTTAAAATTGCGAACGAACACGGTTATAGTTATGAAATTTGCTAGGTAGATACCTGGGTAGGGATTTTAAAATGGTATTGTGAACAGTGACCTCAGTCAAAGGGTCAAGTATGCTGGCTGTCAGTCAGTTTTTTCATAAATACATAATCAACTGCACTCGACCTTGCATAATCAGGTGTAAACACATGGTAACGGCATTATGCTGGCGGATTTGAATCTAAATTCATTCAGTCCTGTTACTGCTGAGTGATATGACCAATTTGTTCAACCCCTAGCCCTTTCAATTGTAGCAGAAAGACAAAATAATTTATATTAAACCTTATTCTTTATATTGGCACTAGTGTTTTAGTAGTTGTGACAAAAGATGCTTGCTGCTTGAAATAGTGGATAGCACTTAGTCTTGTGATGTTTCCGCAAAAGCTAGCAAGCAAAATATGTTTCACGGTTTAGACATTAATATACTTTAGTCATTTTCTCTTACAATTGTTCATTTAATATTGTCTCATCATCATTCACTTCTAGTGTCAAAGTGGAGAAGCATCTGGAACAGGAATCGCAGATATTGGTGTACAATTACTGAGCATACCAGTGAGCTGCATTATTTTTCATCCAATAAGCAAAACAAACCTGTCGGAGTGATCAAGTTAAAAGATGCTAGCATAGCTCTTGATGTTCAGAATCCTAACCAGTTTATGATTAGGTGAGAATAATTAGTTCTTAGGATGTTTGCTTGACTGTGATGTAATTAAACCATGCTACCTCATATTTATGTGCGTTAGTTTGGCAACTAATTAAGTAATCAAAGTAATTTGCTTTAATTAACACTTTCTGTAGATTACATATGCAAAGAGAGTTAAACATGTGATTTGTTGTTTTTGTAGAACTTAGGCATCTGATAAGAAACTTTTCCTGTCTATCTATCTTTTTCTTGTAAAACATGTAGTTTTTTACATTTTTTATATAAAACTGATTTTTACTTTTTACCGTGTTTAGTTGCCATATGTCAGCTTTTAAATTTGTTCCCAGATGCAAACTATATTTTTAATCCAAGACTAGTGAGATTTTGTCAACTTTTGAGTTCATTATAATTACTTTTATACATTTCATGCTTAGAACTGGGCAAGAAGAATATTTGTGTGAGGCTACAGATGCCATTACAGCATTAAAGTGGGCATGGACCATACAGGTAACTTCCTGAAAAAGTAGATATTAAACCTTTATCTGGAATGTGTCTTGTATGTAAATGTAGTAAATGTAAACCTAAAGATGTATTTTTAAAATATAAAATTATTGTGAAAATCATCATTCAAAGTCTGGACTTTTTCTAATTTAGAATTTCATAGCTAAAATATTATTTAGAAGTCTTCTGCCTGATAGTGAATAATATGGAGACAATCAGTTGGAGAATGCAGCATTCGTTGATTTATTGTGTTTGGTGGATTCACTGCCACGCATCCGACCTACATTTTTATCTAGTGTGAAAGTTGAAACTATATTAATCATGAAAATACTACAAAGTCAAGCACTTGTCAGATTACATTGTTCTGCCCTTTTATTTTGTTTGTTAGTACTAAAATGTAAAGGCAAGATTTAGGTCTGTGCCGCTGAGTCAAATATTTTTATAAAGTTTACACGTGTCTATCTTTACTGTGTGTGTATCGTAGTTAATATTTACCAATAAATAAAAGAAAAACACTTCAATAGTCTTTGTGCAGTAAATTATGATATTAGCACGAAGGTTTTGTTAACCTTCGTTTGACTGAATTTAAATTTTGATTGAGGAAACAGAATTTCACAAGTGTCCTTCAATTTACTTTGAAAGCTCAAATTACATTGGGCTTCTTTTACTATGGTTCAGCTAACACAATAATAGTTTTGAGTAGCATAAAGTCTATAAAACTATGCTTATTACTATAATTAAGCTACAACGTTAAATTTCATAATTGTTTATAAACATTTTACTTTAGTGTCTCGTCATAAATTACTCTCTGCATTTTAAGCTTTCAGTTAAAAATGACTGCCTTTCCTTGCTTTCTGCAATTGTTGATTTTTTATGCAGGCTGAGTGTAAACAAGCAAGTGAGTCACCTCTTAGCAGGTCAAGATGTAATTCTTTTTCAGACCCGATATTTAGGTAATTGTAGAACTATTGAATATTAAACTACTGCAATTAATTATTTGGCGAATGGTTGCCAACATAGTCTAGTTTATACACCTATTAGTGGGAGTTCATACGATTCAAACTGTTATGAATATTTTAGCATGTTACGGTTTGTAGCCTTGTGTTTTTGACGATATTTTTTATATTTATTAACTACTTCTAATATTATGCTCAGGTTATTATTTTTTATATGAGAGTTTTGTCAAATCAATCTTTTTTTAAATGTTTTTTGTTGAACAGGAAAGAAAAACTAAAGTCGTCAACATCTATAGATTCGGCTGTCACAATGGATAGCATGTGTGATAAATTGTCAGATCTTGTTAAAACTAGGTAATAAGTTTATATTCACTGTTAAAGTAAATAATTTTTTCCAGTTCATTTTATAGGAAATATTGCTTGTTGTGCAAATAGTTTTTAGGCGATGTCACAAAAAAAACTTGTCGCAATTTTTTTTCATCAATTGTTGTCCATTCTTGACCAGTTTTTTTGTTATACTGCTCAATTTTTTGTAGTTGAATCTTTGCGAAAAATCCTTTATTAGAAGGAAGAAGAGAAATGCTTTATATGCTTTCTTATGCAGTTTCAAAAAAAACTTTGTGTTTTCAGCAATTGTCCAATGTTACGACTGCAGCTGATTAAAGAATGTAATGAGAATCTACTTCAGCAAAACACCTTCTTATCTGAAGAGGTGAAGAGGTTATTTTTGCTGACAGCTGAATGTGCAACAAATTACAAAGAGCTTCAGGAGTAAGTTTTTCTTTGACCCAAACAGTTTAGTTTTTATGTGACGTTCGACTTATGACACTTATTAGTGAATGCTAACGTTTCCTGAATTATACATTCATTCAGATTATAAACTTTCTGCATACGTGTTGGTTATCAGTATTAATGTTAAGCTATGACAGAGAGGTTGTCAGATGTAATCCTGTCTTGTTAGGTGTACTGGGGCACGTTTTAACATTGTATTTGGCAACTCATTGTATATGACAAGCGCAGTTGAGAAAGTCAGTCACTTTATTAACTTAAGTTGGAAGTGTGATTGGTAGTGCCTAATTATACATAAACTACTGCTTCACTGCACTGTACAATGTGAAACCCTGGTCAACAAAACTGATATAACACTATTAGTGGGCAGCCTGCACTACTTTTGTTATAATGATTCTGTATCTGCATACTTGAGAGAGAAATGACAGGTACTGTATTAAAATATAAAGCTGCTGTAAGTGGCCTGCAGTGTCCACACGAAGTAAACACACATGAGTAGGCTATACTTATAGTTAAGTGTAGGGTGGAATATGAATACTGCAATGTAAGAATCATTATTTTTATGAGTTCTGTGGATAAAATAGTTAGGTACTTGATTGCAACATATAATATTGTATTGTAGAAAAACCTTGCTGTTTGACATCGCAATATAATTGAGAAAAATATGTTTTAGGTTAGTATTAATAAATTATAACACAAAATAAATTTAGGTTATTATTGCCAGGATTATATTGGGATATGCATTATTATGTAGATATATAAATGATACAAATCAAATCGGTTAGTGAATTCATTTTTTTATTTGCTTGAAGTGAACTAAATGCTCGGACAGTGGAAATGAAAAATCTACAACGTGACTATACCTTGCTTTTGAACCAGCTAACAGCTATGAAAAATTCAAGAAAGAATAATACACTGATTACTTGTAGGGTATGTTTTGTTGTAATTTCCTGATTTAGAACTTCCTGCTTTTGTTTTCATAAGCTATAATTGAAATACTGCAAAGTGTTATTGTATAATCTGCAAGCATGTAAAGCCTATATGCATTATTTTTATAAATTTTAGCTGTATAATTATGCCTTTTAGTAAGCATTTTTTGATAGCAAGCTATTTTATTCATTTTTTCTTTTAGCACAAATCACGCTTATGCCATCTTTTGGAAGAAGCAAGAAAACTAAATTCACACCTTCCTTCTTTGGATAGGTATAACTAAATTGCACTAAGTTCTTTTAAAATATATGTAATCACTGAATAATAATTAATTAGTTTGCTATTCATGGTATCAAAGACCATTGTTTACAGAAGTTGCAGTTATAACAAAAATTGGAAAACTACAGTTTTGGTTTCAATAGTATATAGTGTATAGTGTATAGTTAGTATAGTAACAGTTAAGGTTATTATAGTGGATGTGGTAGGTCCAGCAATATAGATTCAGCTTGCGCACTTTAAGGTGAGCACAACTTGTATTAAGCTTAACTCTGCTGCTCAAATGGGTCTTCCCATTATGAGATTTGCTGAATTCATTGGCAGCACAACCTGTGGCAATGATGATTAATTGATACTATAGGCGACAATGATGCCTATTATAGGCATTGCAAAAAAGTTTCTGAACCCCGTGATGCAAATGGAGCTTGTGGTACCTGGGGTGGCACTTGAGTTTACCACATCCCAGATGAAAAATCCAATGTAGCAACATCCTGGTGATTTTGCCTTTGTACATTTTAAAGGTGTTGCAGTGCAGTGCAGTAAGTTTATTCTGGAGTTCAACTAATGAAATAATAGAGTACTACTAAAAAAATTGTTTGTGAAGAAGTAAATTGTTTTTGCATTCTTTTAAAGCTAGGATAGGTGCACTTACAATTTCCTACAAATCTTAACACAGGAAAGAACGTGATTATAAATGTACTTCACGTTGAACTTCACGTTCAGACTAGCAAGTTTTCTCTTTAGCAGTTCACCTCTCAAGTGTGAACTGCTTTGTGAGTTACCTTCGGCAAGAAATTGCAAACGCAGACACTGCGAGCTAATTTACTGTCTCATGTGAATGCCTCAGTGAGTTACACTCGATACTTCTTTCAGTGAATAGAGTAGTGAGTGTCAGGCCGTGCTTAGTGTCGGAGAGTACCAACAAATTTTGCTCTCTGGTCTAAACGTACTTGTGAGTTACTTGGCAAGTTGGTTGGCTAGGTTAGTTGGCAAGAAGACTCGTTAGTCTGAACGTACCGTAACACGTGTACAGCTACAAGACAAACAAAGAAAACGTGTAAATAGTACAAAGATATTGAATCACTAATTATCATCTTCCTTTGTAGAAAACTTAATAATAAGCGACATAAACAGCGTTTTTGTGGAAAATCACACACTAGCATCGAATAGCTGATTTTTAAAACAATGAAAATCTAAACGTCATCGACTTTTAAAACAATGAAAATCTAAACGTCATCGATTTTTAAAACAATGAAATATAAACATCATAATTCCAGCAAATATTGGTACACAATTTATGACATACGGATTAATATGTCACTACGCCTACGCCAATTATTGCCATGTAAAATTAGACAACGACATTTGCCTACTGTACACGTGCTACATAAGTTTTGTCAACATTTCTACTGTTCCAACAGAATCAACTTTTTCAGTGCACTTGATCAAAGTACTGCCCTCTGAAAAGTGCTACCCGGGGCTGATCACAGTGTCTGTCCCCTTTAGGGAATAAGATAGTGAGTATTAGTAAGTATTTGCTGTCAATTTTCTATTGTCATTTTAGACTGTTTACGTTAGACTTTGGATTTTTTATGAGCAAATGACAAGAAGTCAGTAAAATTATTATGTGGTATTGTTGTTTGTAGTACATCTCTATATTGCGTGGAATAGTTTTTATAGCTTTGTGTAAGCTATTTTTTACAAAATTTTTTAAACTATCAAATCTTTGTCATTTTAGTTTCAAGATTGGTGATTGCTATGCTGATGAACACGGGTTCAAACATGTATTTGTTGACGAGAAAGTGTTACTGCAGTACATATGCCGATTACTTTGTCAACATTATAGGACTTACAGCATTGACATTCCTGCATGGAAAAATCAGTTTGAATCACCTAGTGACTTCACAATTAATGTAAGTTAGATATTTTAGACACCATTATGTCTTCAATGTATTCTATGGTCGGCACTACTTATCATAATAAATATTTAATGTTATATTGAATTTCAATCTCTTCTGTGTTGAAAGTACAGTATTACGCTCATAAAAACTGTGTATATAAAAACTGTAGATCTAATATATTGATCTCCTTAAACTGTCGATGTGTGACAAAAACTTAAAAGACAGAAAACTAAAAAAATTTAAATTTGATATTTGATTTTTACGTTGCTTCGACAAATAACGTTTGCTATTTTTATGTAATGATCTTTATTTCATTACAATTCTGAGTTAGGTTTTGTGAAATCATAGTATAAAGCTTTATTAGTTATTAACACACTTCCCAAACTCATTTTATTAGAGAAGTCTTTACCACAGCAATGGAAGTACTTTGATGTCACTTGCTTTGTGTCCTGGCAAGGCTTACTGTTTCACAATTGGACCCATTTCTAGAATTCATAGGCCAAAGGTCATGAAACTAAGGTTTACTTACACTACAAATTTAGAATGCGTAAGAGTATTACAACGAAAATTTTTGTGTGTCATCTTCAAACTAGATAAAAGGGCAACAATTACTTCTACACATTTAGGCAATGTCAGATACTACTTTTGGAAGATGTTATTAATTTAAATTTATATATGTATGTATAAAACCAATAACAATTTGTTTCCAACTCTTTTTGACAATTCAGTCAAGATAAATGTAAAAAGATATAATACTAGATATAATGAATATATATCAAGACGTTGTTGTACAAATATGGCAAAACATTTTGTTACCTATATGGGACCAGTCCTATGGAATAGAGTAACCCACAATTCAAAATGCAGTTACCCACTTTCAATTTTAAAAAAAAGCCTTAGAAGAGAAATATTTCAAAAGTATTGATGAAGTCTCTAAGGAAACACATCTTGATAATGGTGATCACTTACATTCTTTTTCCACTGTAATCTTAATAAAACATGACTGTGTTTAACAGTTCACTGAACACATTACAATGATCAAATGTTTTTAGTTCTTGCTCCATTTCATCATTCATTCATACACTATTCCCCCCTCATCAATATATATATTTATCATTACCTCATTTTTTAATCTTTTTTTAAGATTCCTCGTACAGTTTGGTCTGTCAAGTAATGCAAGATATCAAAACTGTGTGCATCAAAATTATTGTGTATTGTAATTTGCATGCGCATATGCTAGCTACTAAAGACTTTTTACTACAAGTATTATCTTTACTATATTGTATTTGCATTTGTATTGACTTTACTGGATAATTATCTGTATTTTAGTAATATTATTGTAAGATGCAATATGGAAATGAATAAATTATTGAAACTCTGAGGGTGGGTAGCCTTTTGCGGGGGAACGACAGTGGTATAGTAACCTTGGACCTCTGGTCTAGTGTCAAGAGCAGCAGGCACTGGTTTGGCTTTGTGATAAGAACACATATCTTCCTGCGGCTTTGTGCTGGACTCGAACTGTTTTTCATAACTATTTAGGAATTCTGGTGTATATATGCAATATGATTTAGAAAGCTGGGAAAAAAGTCTTAAAACTTGAAGCTTTAAACTTTCCATGTGAAAATTCAAATTGTTAAAATGGGAGCAGTCACTTTCAGTGACCTTTTACATCGGGCTGTGGGTGTGAAATTTACAAGACATACTCCGCATGTAAAGAAATCTATATTTACATGTCACCTGAGAATGCCTGATCAACGTTTTTCTACATAGGCCAAAAACCATAAATAGGTGAATTTTCCCAGTCTTGAAGAACTGCTGTTTGTAGTATATCCTCTGAACTGTTTTAATGAGACAAATTGAATGGTATGGATCACCCAAGATTATTTGACCCCTGACTCGGGTCTCGGCTCAAAGTGCGATCAGTTTCAACAACAATTTCAATAACTTGTAGCACATTAAATGAAAGATCTTTGTGAGACGAATTAAGTGGAATAAGTTGACAGGAGAAGTGTGGATCTTTGACCGAAACCTAAAATTGGGGGTTGGAACATCACTGTTTCCATTCTCAGGTAACTGTGGTTTATAGTATACTAAATGAAAAGTTTATGAGATAAATTAATGATATGAGATTGAATTGCACTCAGACTGGTTGACTCTTGACACCAAATTGATGACAAAATGTGCAAGTGACTCATGTAAATTATACAGCGTCCTAATGAGCACTGTACTGTGCCTTAGTACTGTCATCTTCAAATGTCTACATCCAACTTTGAGTGCCACACTGCTTGGTAACAAGAACTCTACGTACATTAATCTATGAAGGCAACATAAACAGTTAAGGAACATCTGAGCTGTATTTGAAAAGTTTTTTTTCAAAATTGCAGAAAAGTTTAAAAATTCTCATAAGGCAAGGTGTACCAAATCAGTATAGAACACATTTGTGGGAACTTCTTATACACAGCCATATTAAAGACATAAAGGAAGCTGTGGGCGACTGTTACTACAGCAACCTAAAAAGCAGAATTCCGGAGTCAAAGGTAATTTAAATAATTGTAGTTACAACCCAGTGCAGATTTTTTTCTATAGCTGTTCTTATTAAATTTTTCTTACTTTATAAGAGTGTCATGAGTTTTTCTGTTGTATAAATTGTGGACTTGCAATACATGTACAGAAATGCCATTATAATTATAATTCATACTAATGTTGATCTTTATGTTTTTAGCTTGACAAATCCTCCTGAAATTGGTTATTATTTTACCTATACTCTGTTTCTGTTTATACAATTCAAAATTTAACTACTGTGCAACAACGTAGCAGGGGCTGTTAGTTAGAACTATGGTTGTGACAGAATTGCATTCATTTGTTTTAAATCCCAACCAGCGACAGATTTGTGTTACAAACACTTTTCTTTTCTGGTTAGGTGACTACACATTTCCATAGGAAGTCAAACTCTAAGTGGACTTTAATAATGACCAACAGCTGTGTCTTTCATTGATTAATGCACACATGCTTTGTTTGTGTTTCATTTTTACAATGTGCTTTTCTTCCACTCTAAAAAAAGTATAGTGGAATCTGTTTTTTGCACTGATCATTTAAAATCCCGTTCGCATTAATTTTAACACTGATCTAGGTTGCAAAGCTAGCACATTGTTCACAGCATTGTATGCCAATTGCCATTTTCTTATTTCGTTAATTTGCTTTGAAAGAAATAGCAACATATAGGCTTGTATGCATGTGACCTGTGAAACTCACATTACTGTAAATACACATAATAAAATCAAATTTTACAGGAAGCCCAAGCAAGTAGAGAACAAATAGAAAGAGATTTATGCAGAACCATGCCAGCAAATTTGCAGTTTAGTGGACAAACATCACCTGGAGTAAGCTTACTTTTGCTCAAAATTGACCAAGCAGTTACGGATTAAGAGGACTATGTTTTTGCCAGCATGTGTACATGTACTTGATTACAATAGTTGATATATACTGCATAAAAAGACAATATTTAGATTAAAACTGTAAAACAATAATTATATGGGTATATTTTTTCATTTCATTGTACTTATCAGTTAATGTTTGTCATTTTACAGGTACAAAAGTTGTATGAAGTGCTAGAAGCTTTCTGTATGCATTGCCCAGAAATAGGATACTGTCAGGGAATGAATTTCATGGCAGCTGTAGGACTTCTTTTTCTCACACCTGAACAAACGTTTTGGTACTTATTCTATTAGTAAACACTCATAAGCTTGCTAAGTCATATATAGTTTTAAGTGAAGCATTGCTTTTAATAGTTTATGAGAGTGTTTTTCTAGGCTGCAGTAATGGCATTAACGGGTGCGGTAGCGGCATTAACAGTGGCATTTTAGCAGTGTTATTTTGCAGAATTATGAAATTAAATTTTTGCACTGCAAGGAAATTGCAAAGTTAACAATGAAGTCATAAAATTGATTAATTACTTTTAATATAAGCATTCGTTTGGTTTGTGTGTAATGCCATAGAATAGTACCTAATTGTCCTGCTTGACTGGCAGTCCAAAGTTTCTGCTCAATTCCTTCATTGAAAGTTTCAGTTTTTCCTGTTAATCTAATGACTATACTTCTTACTTAAATAACTTTTATTCAAGCAGTTTTTGCTTAATGGGAAAGGAATACATCTGAATGCTCATTACTTATTTATTATGATCCCTTCTGCCACTAAATTGTCAAATATTTCACAAAATTGTATGAGGTTGTTAATAACTGTATGATTAATGCAACTAATAAACTGCAGTTTAGTGCTGAACTGACATTTCTGTTCTTTAAACCAAGTTTCAGTGGTGAAAAAATTATTTTTGTAATTATCAGTAACTTTGTTTATCCCAGGTTACTGATAACAATCGCATACCGACTATTGTCGCCTTCCTATTTCTGTGAAGAGCTTCACGGAGCACAGGTTGATCAAGAACTGATCAAGGAACTTCTCAGAATGAAGTTACCAAAACTAAACACTCACCTTGCCAGTTATGATGTGGACATCACCAATATCACACTGCCATGGTTCATGGGACTGTTCTATGACATAGTTCCTTTTGAGGTAAGACTAGACATTAAACTTGATTATTAATGACATGTGCACTGCTTTGTGCAACTATGTGAACTGGCGTTAAATCAAGGAAGAATTAAGAAGTAATTTTATTACTTTGTGTCATTTATTCTCATCAAATTTTTATTATGAGGTCTATTCTAAATGCATTAATAACAGACATATCTTGAGTGCTATTAGTGAACTTGTTGTGTGCAGTCCATCATTTTTCTGTTTCATTTCACCTTACCAGTTACTAAACCAATTAATTCATTTCCATTAAGTTTTTGAAAGTTGTATTTGTCTAGTGGTACAGTGCTTGGCTGCCGATCCAGAGATTCTGGGTTGGAATTCCACTCATGTCAGGGATTTTCGGGTCATGTTCCAATTGTATAGGGCTCTTTACCTAGTTTCCTAGGTCTACTCAGCCTTAATTGAGTACTTAGTCATGTACTGCTACTAGTGAAAGAAAGGTAGCCGCTCGATAGACTAGCCACCTGCTCTCCTTGTGAGCATAGACTACGAAAATAGATGCCATATTCATCTATCCTAATGCCAGACCAGTTTGACAAGGGGCTTTTCTTCTAAAATTTGTTGCAGTCTTGTTAGACTGTCTGTGTGTTCTTTTGAATGAATAAACAGATTTCGCAAAGGTGCAATAATGTATAGCAAACTTCATATTGCTTTTATGCTTTGCTAAAAGTTTTGAACATTTTTCCAAATGGTTTAGCTTAAATATAGAAAATCAGAACTACTGCAAACAACTCATTTAATTATAAAATCTATATGCTTTTTCGAAGTAGCATACAACTTACAATCAGACTACTGCTGCTTTGGTATAACTGATAATAAGTGACAGCATGTAATGACATTTTTGAGAACTACTTTGCATAACAACAGTTATTGTTTTAGTTACATACCTTTATATTTTTTGTTGTATATATATATATATATAACACAATATAATATACGTACAATATAAAATATACAACATGTATGTTTTTAGTACTTAGCTTTATTTCTGGGACACTGAATGCAATTTATGGCATTCCTTCCAATAGCAGTACAATCTGCTATTAGTAAATATGGAAATTTGTCATGTTGGTCATGTTGTCTCTTTAAGAGTTGTCATTAATAATAACTAACAATAACTATTATTAATATAATTGGAATAATTATCACCTGGATGATACAGATCTTTAATTGTTTCCTTGATTTTATTTAGATCCCAATGTAATTTGTCAAAAGGCAGCAACTCACATTTAATTATTCTAGAGTACATAGGCTGTTCTTCTCAAATGCACTAATTGAAGTTAGCTCTTTCTGTATTAAAGCTGCACCAAATGTATTTGGTAATAAATTAGCAAAGCAGAAAATTGCTGCAAACATGTGAAACAACAGCAAACCTCACTAACTTCAATAAAAGTGCAACTTCAAAGACAGTTATCTTAACGAGTCATACCATCAAATTTAATAAAACTAGTCCCAAATTTTTAGTTAAGGTTAGTGTTTTTGATTAGATATTACTTATAAATTTGCTCTCTGAATATTCATTTACATAGCTATGCGATGTATAGTCATGCAAAATAAAGTTAAAATAGAGAAAAGTGAATATAATTATGAAGACATTGAGCATTTATATGACACTGAACACTCAGTCTCATAAACCAATATTGTACACTAAATTTCTGCAATAC
Organism: Tubiluchus corallicola; assembly: GCA_030141605.1. Classification (NCBI taxonomy): domain Eukaryota; kingdom Metazoa; phylum Priapulida; class Priapulimorpha; order Priapulimorphida; family Tubiluchidae; genus Tubiluchus; species Tubiluchus corallicola. The sequence continues at coordinate 45,001 of JAQGDQ010000186.1, read as the reverse complement.
ATGCAAAATGTTATTCTGCTAACTACTGTTATATGATTAAGTATTATTTAATAAAATGGCATATTATATTCTTTAAAACTTGTAAAAATAAAGGCTGTGTTGTTAGCTATATACAACCTTTGGCACTGTTAAATGATAACTGTTACTTAAAAGTCACCCTTTTCAAACTGATTCCGTCATGCTACCTTGTGACTGTCTCATAATCTTCATTGTTACTCTGCTAAGTTGTATCCACTGAGTAGTCTCCTTATTGAACCATGTCATTCCTAGTGCATACTGACCATTCAGATTACTTAGCTGACAATGTGTGTACCACCAGCCTCCTTGATAATACATGGCACAGTTTGAACTACTGGCATCATTGTCTACGTCTTTTGTGCTGAATTTCATTCTGTTGTGGTACTCCATAGCATCAGAGATGTTACCATGATAATTTTCAACAAATAACTTATAACCGTCTGATTCTCCAGCAATGTAAAATTTGTCATACATGACTGTGTAGTATGCATTGTCTATATCGTACATGTCGATTTTTAACACAAAATTTCCCGTAGATGTGATCTGATGAATGTGGTCATTACCTAGCCAATATTCACCTGCTGCTTTTCCAAACCCTTGTTTGTAGTCGCTCCATGTACGGTAAAAATCTTCAGTGCTATAAATAATAAAATCACATTTTTTATAATCTCCTTAGCAGAAAAGTACATTTTTGACATGGGCAAAAGTGATAAAATTGGGCAAGTATAAAATCTAGAATCACGAAACTTGCAGGGTAGGCATCCACAAACATATATAGCAATGGTGACTCCAGGTCAAAGGCCACAGTAATAGAAGCCAAAATGTGAAACTTAGGGCAAATGGCTTGGTCACTCAATTCTACTTGCAGTATTCGACTAGGAGTCCATATTTTATCATGTATTAATAGCTGGTAAGGGTAGATGTGCATTAAGGATTTTTTGAAATGTGGGCGTTAACAGGTCATGTGATGTGGGCTAAATTTTTAAGCAGCTTTTTGTCAATAACTGAAATAGTAAAGAAGATGGAGTCAGGAGATTTGCAGGACTCCTACTTGGTGTACAGGCTCAGACAATGGAACACCGAACGATGACTTGGATCAAAGGGTCAATAGAAATTTGTCAGTTTTTTGTTAGGCTCTACGGTTTTTGATCTAGCGCTATAATTTTTGGCATGTGGCTAAGTGGTGTTGAATTCTTGCATGGGGCTAAGTATGCATCATTTGGATGCAGGATTTTCGCTAAAGGCCAGAAACTGAAAATAGGAGCTTCAGCACAACATTTTTCAGGTGCTGTGCAACAAGCCAACAATAGCTTGTAGTACGTCAAATGAAAGGCCTCAATGAGACAAAATGAACAAAGTAGGTCGGCCTGACTCCACAAGATCACAGGTAAAAAATGTCACAAGTTGAGATTTCATTGAAATGAAATGCACTTCTTAGGTTAGGTAATCAGGCATAGCGAATTCACTGAAGACAACGTTCAGAATGTAGCCTTCATACCCCAGAGCCATGAGGTTGCAGGTTCAAATCAAAAGTGACAAATTTCCGTTTCGTCGAAACGAAATGCATTTCCTTTCATTAAGCACAGTGAGTTCAGCGATAGTGAAAGTTTGATATTGACACAGATCAGGAAAGATTTTCCACAGTCAGCACTTGCTGTTTTGATTATGTTGCAGAATCTTAGGTTTATGAGTTAGGTATTATTTTTCAAAACTTTTTTACCCATTTATCCTCCTTTGAATAATTGTCCATCTGTTGTCATTTTCATCAACTTCACAGTAAACACGTACTGACTTGTTGTTTCCCGGTGGTCTGATCAGGTATATACCACTGAGGTAATGTGCATAAACCATGCTGATTCCATACATACTACAGTCTGCAAATAAATGAACATTTTGCAGACTATAATTACTTTCTTATATCTAGTGACTGTTGAAGCTCATTTAAACTGCAATTCATGAATTTTGGAAATCTGGGTGCTAACGAGTTTAAATTCTTACAATTCTTTCAATTAAAAAATGCTCGCAGGTATTCTTGAAATGAATGGAAACAGAAAAATTTACAAACATTGAAAATGTACTGAAGAAATATATTCAAACAGCTATCCGAACCTGGTTTACTTCACGGCAAATAACAGTTATGAAGACTCTACTGGATGTAGTTGGTTGAATGTGGTCACAACAAGTTTGAGAACATGTCAAAACTTGTTTTTAAAAGAAACTGAATTTGAATGAACATGAATATGCCATGTTTGTTTAGTTGTAAAGAATTAGGGAATTAACTACTGCCTTTAAAAAACTTTTTCAGCACTGCTGCTCATTTAGCTTTGAGATTTGCCAATCAGGACAAACATCTAATTTTTCCTAACATCTAAAAAATGCATTATTTGAACTATTAATAAATTATATTGCACCATAGGGAAGTTGATGGATGAATTTAGCAACTTCATGATCCAGTCCATCGATTACAGCAATAGCCTTTGGTAAGCTGACTAGCAGTTTGTCTAATTTTCCAGCAGCATCTTTTGTGGCACTTTGCACTTCGTGAAGTTTGTGCATAGGAGCCATTCCACTAACACTGTTTTTCAACATTTTTAGATCATTCTTGTCTTCTTCAATACTTTCTTCCTAAAATAGTGATGCATGAATGTTATATACATGTGGCTCTGATTTTTAATTTATACGCTCAAATTTCGCTAGCCCTTTCCTATGTAGATTAAGTAAATAAAAACCAGCATTAGGCCCAACATTTTAAAATCTGTTAAATGGCTTAAGGGAACAAGTTGAGGCACCAGCCCAGATATGATTGCAATGTCAAATAGTCAATTTGTAAAGATAGAGGACAGCATCATATAAAGTGATAACTTAATGTCAAAATGCTGAACTAAATCTTAATTTTAAGATGATAGATTTTTATGGATGATATAAAATGAATGCAGCTGATTGATAAGTAAATTCTTATTTACCTGAAGAAGTAGTTGTGTTTCTAATCTAGATATCTTCATATTTTGTTCCATATTATCATATGAATCTTTGCAACTATTCACGGTGAAATTTAACAATTTGTTCTGCATTTTAATCATCAGCAATTCATCCTGTCTCATCTTTTGTCTAAGTTTGTGGATATCTTTTGCTTGCTTTTCTAAGTGCGCTCCCATTTCTCTGAAGGCTTGATGCTCATCATCCAGTAAGTTCATCTGTTAAGGAAAAATTTTGATCTTAGTGAATTTCATTTCAATGCTACGATGCTGCCCAACAGCTCCATGACTATTGAAAATCGCTTTGATATTATTTTATAAAACTCAGCTGCTATATTTTTTGGTGGTATGGAAACTTTGGTACTAGTAAATTTGGTACAGGTAAGTTTGGTATTGGTAATTTTGGTACGAGGAAAATTTGGTACAGAAAAAATATGGTACTGGTAAATATGGTACTAATGAAGTTTTGTCAGGCATTTTTGGTACAAGTAAATATGGTGCAAGGTAAAAATTGTACGGAACAAGTGTGGTACTAGGAAAGTTTAGTACTCGGAAACTTTGGTACTAGGAAAATTTGGTACAGAGAAAGTTTGGTACTATGAAAATATATTTTATACAACCTACTTGAACAAGTTATAGAGGCTCATATTGTTGCTTCTGTTTTTATTTGTTTTTTGTTCGCTTCCTCTTTGTTTATTTGTCTGTTGTTTGTTATTCGTCATTGTTGTTGTTGTTAGTCTGTTTCTTGCTCGCTCTTTTCTTGTGATTACTACCATTCTTATTGTCATTCTTACTGTATGTTAGTTCTTGCTTGCTGTTTTTGTTGTCCTCATCAACGTCATCATCATCATTATCATCATCATGATCGCCTGATCATCATCACTCTTGTTATCATCATCATTATCATCATCGTGGTCATCTCATCATAATCACTGTTGTTGTCATCATCATCATCATCATCATCATTATCATCATCATCAAGAAGTACAGTTCTCACTCCATACTGTGGGCCTCATATAATTTTTCCATAAACCATAGTGCTTTTCATAAACCAGACTTTCCTAGTACCAGATTTCCTCCCTACTGAATAAACTTTTTTATTTTTTCGTTGAAATGATTATTTTGTACTGAGATATAGAAATGCTCTTTTTTCGTTTAGTACCAATTTTCCCAATACCAAACTTTCCTAGTACGACTACTGCCCTGTAGCAATATTTCTTTGTACTAAACAATCCTGGTACCATATTTTGATTATTTTCCTGGTACCAAAATTCCCCGTACCACATTTTCTTAGTACCAAAAATTGCTCGTAGCAAAATAACCTGTACTAAACTCACTTGTACCAAACTTTTCTACATTCTATTTTTTGGCTGCCATGTCTTTGAGTTGTTTCGTTTCTCTTGCCTTTTGTAAACACTATTTTATTTCCCAGGCTTTACGTGTTGCACGCATCAGTAGACAAGATTGATTACTAATTAAGTAAATGTTAGATTTTAATATAGTGCTCAGAAACTGCTTGCCTTTTGACTGTTTGTCTCGTCAGTTGTATTAACTATTGTACTACAACGTGTTTTCAAAACAACAGTCATATTTAATTATAGAAGTATTGAATTTTTGAAACTACACTAAATTAAAAGGCTGAAAATGAGGAAAAGTCTGATTGAGACTAGTTTTGAATGTGGGACTTTAAAGCAGGATCTTTTACATTCTCGTGAGTGCAAAAGTCTCTGGCTTAAATCCAGTCCTAGTCCTTACTTTTCCATATTACCTGTTTCCAGCCAAGTCTAGATTCAAAAATTCAATAAGTATAAGTCTGTTCATTCCATGATTAATCAGTTTTCTTGAAATTAAAATTATAAATAATGGGCTCTTGTTTTTAATGTCTGTACTACTTTATGTAAAAAAACTTGTTTGCTATGTTGACAGCTTTTTTAATCAAATTAGCATAATTATTGCCATAGCACATCTGACTGGCATTTAAATACTCTAGTTCAGTTCCTGAGTTGAGGAAACTGAGACGTCTAATCACAATGTCTGTTCTGGACAACAGCAACTTTTGGTGACTTACGTGCATTATTATTGAACAATATTATGTAACCCTAAGCTACATAATATTCAGCTGTTTAAAATTTAATTTACACCTGAGATGCAGCACATAGCACTTTGACCAATTTGCAAAACTAACTAAGCTTTGGAGATCTCTTTCTGGTCAAATTTTTTAAAATAATTGATATTGTGGCAATGAAACGGGGTACTTCTATGATAATTAATACATTTTGCTAATAAGAGATGAAGTCATAATGAAGAATTATTAATGCATGTTCTTCCACTTGAAAGTTCAACGCCAAAAAAGAAGGAAAACTTACATACGTCTGTATATTTCTAACTGAATGATGTAATCCTTTCGCATCTCTTTTTAACTTTTGTTCTCTTTCTTCTAAGGTGTCGTTTAGTTTGCTGGCTTGTGCAGTTAGTGTTTTAAGTTCCTTCTCGATGTTTTGCATACTGATGTTTAATTTCTCGCCAGTTTCTTGTACAAGTTTGTATGTGAATAACATGGTTTCCATATCCCAATCCTCCAGCCCTAATTCTGGACTGCCACTGCCAGTGTCACCATCATCATTCACCACTTGAGGGACTACAGGCACTATGAATTTGGGTAAAACATTGTCTTTGCATTTTTTGTGCAGTGCTAGTAATCCCTCTTCTATACTGGCAAATTTATTTTCTAAGGCTTTTCTAAACAAGGGTTCAGCAAGGTCAAAAATCTCCTTGTCTTCACCGGCATTGTCGTTTCTAAATAATTCCTCTTGTATTAGCAATAAATTAATTTCTTCTTCAACATGGCTGATTTTCTGAAACTTATTTGGTTCGGGTAAAACTTTTCTGGCATCTTCCAAATGAGAATACATTGTTTCGTTCAGAGTAAATACCAACAGTTCGGTCTCATTTAATTTCACTTTTTCTATAGTTAACATGTTATGAAGCTGGAAAAGATCGAATTTCGTTTCTTTCAAATCATCTCTTGTCTTTATGATGTTTTTGTTCAATTCTCCCATTCCAATTGTTAGACTGATTAGGTCACGATCGATCTTTGATGTTCGAGATGATTGCAAACCAAGAAGCATTCTTACTTCAGCAAGTGATTGTTCAGTTTCATTTGACAATCTTTCAGTTTTACCTGCATTGTCAGTTATTGATAAATTCATGTTGCTTAATCTAATTTCATGTAACTGAATTTCTTTGCCTTGATAAATCTGTGCCTTCTGCACTCGGTTGACAATATCTTTGAAATTTATCGCCGATCTCTTTAGATCTTTAATTTGTTTACTATTCCCTGCCACCTGAAGTGCGATTCTTTGCTGATACTCTTCCATATCTTCATTAACAATGAAGTTGGTAAGTTGATTTTCCAACATTAACAAGTCTTCTCCTAGCTTCTCTAGTCTATTTCCTTGCTGGTGCACCATTTCTAAGGCTGTCATGTTGTGTATGTACCAGGTAGCAAAATCATCGATGCTTGATCTCAGCCTTTTAATGTCAGAGCTAGTGACTTGCTGTTTTTGCTTCAGTCGTTGATGTTCTTTTTCTTGTCTGAAAATCAAATGTTATGTGATTTCAAAATGAATGTGCCATCGTCACTTATGTCATACGTATAAAAAACAAGTCGTGTGATAGTCTGCATTATATGCATACATGAATTGTTGTAATTATCGCAAAGAATAATATCTTGTCAGGATTTAATTTTTTTCGAAAATTTATGAAAACTTTAAGTACAGAATGTCATTCATGTTGAGTTTGCTTAGCATACCTGTACTTAATTTATGTATTGAGAGAAAAAACTTTGTGACTTCTAACACTTATTTGATTACGTATGATTCCATACAAATATTTAATGATTTCTGTTTGAGCTGACTGTTTGTGTCTTGGCCACTGTACCTTTCTACTACGTCCATGAGAATACCATCGAGTATATTGAGATTGTTTCTGGTATCACTACTTGCTTCCCATAATGCTGTTATGTTAGCCTGTATAGTTTTCTCTACCTGCAAATATAATACAGTTTACTGTACATAATTAGGTAAAAACTACTTTTTCTTAAACTTTAAGCTATTGCACAAACATATTCTTGAATTTGCACTTTGAATGACCATCATATTATGTGTTCAGTAATAGGTATAACCATTATTTTTTTACAAAATATTTGGCACCTGCTTAACAGTTTGCAATAACAAGCCCACTTCTGTCCTCAGTGCTGTTGTCTCTTGTTGTCCCATTGAACATGTTGTGTAACATTCTTCTACTCCATTCTTTATTACATTCTCGTCAATGGTTGGCACTTGTTTTAAATTGACCATCATCTAATAATGATTTTTGAAATGTTAGTCTTGACCATTTGCCTTTTTTGAAGTTTTTGAAATGAACAAATAATTCTCAGAGTTTTAAGCACGAATAAATGTATTTTCACAGTCTATTTTTCTAATTTAATTTCTGATTTAAACCTACTTCATTTCTGACTTACTCAGATACCCTGTTGAACTATTAAATACATAATATTTAGAAGCACATGTTCACACTCTATGACCTGCTGTTATTGTTCATTTATTACATTTAATTAACTAACTTCATACGACGTATAATTCTGCCTTCCCTGCTGACATCATACAGGTTGCCAACAACCTTTATCTAAACAAAAAATATGGCTGTGAATTCATGATTGGCCAGGAAATTAGCTTACAGGGTGTAGTGCCAGACAACCAGTTGCATGGGTTCAATGTTAATAATGTTAATGTTCAAGGTCCTGGGGAGAAGTTTGCAGTCCAGATTTGACCTTTGGCCTACCAGTTGCTAATAATAGTTTTTTTACGCTCTACATTCATTATTATGCTTATTCATTATACTCTACATACATTAACAATTTGCCTTTGTATTATATTACATTTTTATAGATTTTTTCCATCTTGCTTTTGGGTCTAGCTAACAACAATTAGCTTAATCTTAAAAAAATATTTAAGCCTGATCTAACAATTAGCAGTTAGTTTAAGACAAACGGATATGAAGTACAAACAATTTGGGAGATGTATAATTTTGCACAGAAGTAAAATTAGACTGGCACATATTTTACTAAGCTCAAATATTGTATTTTTAATTCAGTAAAAAAATCGATGACATTCAAAACAAGCCTGGCTAACAAATATAATCGCATTCCGTTCATGCCACTGGCATAATGAGAAGCTTTTGAGTAGGTGATGAAGAAGCATGAGCCCATGGCAATCAAAATCAGAAGGGTATCAGAAATTTGCTGAGGCTGTTAATTTTTAGGGTCATACCTGTAGATTTAACTTTTCTTGATGTTTTAGTTGAGTTTTCAGTGATCTGATGAGCTCTCTGTCTTCTCTTTGAGTTTTTCTTACTTCGGCTAGTTCCATCTGTAGAAAGTCTAGAACTACCTTCACTTCTGGTGGCAAGCCTCCTTTCTTTTTCACTGTCACCTGTTGGTCAGCATCTCCTGGTGTGTCTGCTGGAGTTGTTGTATCCAAATGAGTTTTACCTGCTTTTATGATCATGATATCTATCGATGGAGTTACTGAATCTGTTAGAGATGGCTGAATCTTCTCAAATGGTGTATGTGGCATTGTCATGTGAGATTCCATTGATGAAGTTAAATTTTTTTGCAGTATAATGGTAGGATACAATGTTGCTTGTGGTTCCAAATGGTTTAAATTTGTTGGAAGTGTTTTTATTGATGATCTCTCATGCAGTGTTTTTGTTGGATTGATTAGATCTCCGGCCCGTGTTTCATTAGATGTGTTCAAATATTCATTTATTGCTTCATTTGTTTTAGTGATCGTATCACTACTTTCACTAATATGTGCAGGTTCATCAGTTGGCTGAAATATTTTAGTTGATTCCTCCTTGTCATCTTCGCCTTGTAAACTTACTGCATAATCGTCATCAGTTCTTTTGACATCCACATCTATGGAAATATTATCAGCAAATGGCGTCTGAATTGTAGTAGATTCATTCAACGAGTTCGCGTCTTGAAAACTATCACCGTTATGAACTGGTGACGAATTTACGCTACCGCATAACGATATTATACAGATAATATTTAACTGAAAAAACCACATCTTGTGTTCTTGTGCAGTTTTCATCGCGTGTTAGTGGCGTATGTTCACAGGCACTTGTCTTTACTGCGTAAGCGGATGTTGCAATTTGCATTAACAGAAGACACCGTTCTTCATGCTTTTTCCCAGAATTCAGGCATTATAATGTAGTACTTTCTTCATAAAGCGCAACGTATAAAGAAAATCGTTTCACGTAAACTCACAAATTTGTTGGTTGATAGTTAATTATTGATGGTCAGCTGCGCATTTATTGATGGATGTTACGGCTTTTGTCACCATAAACAAAACCTAGCAAAATAGCCAAAGGTAGTGTTGCTATGGCTGAACTTTGACAAAGGACTCTCGCGCCAGTAGGTTTTTTCACAAAAAGGAAGACTGTGAGGAAGATCCGTCATGTCTGACAACGCTTAAACTTATGTTCTCAACACCACAATACTCTAAATACACCCCAATCTATCATACTACCAGTATAAAATAACGCTACAACCCTGGATAAATAAACAACTTGTCATGCCATTTACTCTTACCACCCACAAGCGTTAACGCTTTTCCTACTCCGGCCGCCCCATATCGGTTTTCTTTTGATGTGGATAACTGTTGTTCTTTGCTATGCAGCTGTCTGCAGCTGTACTAAAACATGCACAGTTGTACGGCCAAACGAAAAGATGGGAAACAAATGTAACAAAAAACATCATAATTGGAATGCATGCAGTATTACTTTATTGGACCAAAGTATTGTCAACCATAGATGGACAACAAATTATTTGGTTGGTCCAACACATAACATGGACATTGCAATGTTTGATTAAAATACAATAAAATAAATGAATAAAATTGCAAAATAAGGCGGTTAAACAGGTAGTGTGGCGTTTGTGCGTGCGTGCGTGCGTGCGTGTGTGTGTGCGCGCGCGTGTGTGTGTGTGTTTAAAAGCATTTGTTCTAAAGCATTTCGTGTGGTGGGTATGGTCCCAAGGGCATCACACAAAGTTGCATTCTTGTTTAGCGTTCTGGGAATATAGCAGCACCGCATGTAAATTATGCTGAAAATGATCTGTAAAGAGACGACAAGAAAAGTTCAACGGCACTGTGCTTAGACTATTATGAGCTGTTTTAAGGTTTTGCCTCTCTCTAATGTCCCACTTTTTGTCTGGAGTCATTCGTTCATTCCTTTCCTCCTCATCTCCCCTTATGGTATTTTATTGCTCCGCACTTTCTCTCTCTCACTCTCCCGCTGCCTTTCTTTTTTTCTCTGTCTCTCTCATTTTTTGCACATCCTTCATCTCTCTTTTTTCCATCTTCCTCCCCTGCTCTCTCTCTCTCTCTCTCTCTCTCTCTCTCTCTCTCTCTCTCTCTCTCTCTCTCTCTCTCTCTCTCTCTCTCTCTCTCTCTCTCTCTCTCTCTCTCTCTCTCTCTCTCTCTCTCTCTCTCTCTCTCTCTCTCTCTCTCTCTCTCTCTCTCTCTCTCTCTCTCTCTCTCTCTCTCTCTCTCTCTCTCTCTCTCTCTCTCTCTCTCTCTCTCTCTCTCTCTCTCTTGCAGTTGCACTCTCTCCACTCTTTCTTTCTGCCTCTCGGACACCAAATGTGTGTTTGTAGGCAGACTCACAAACACCAACGCATTTAATCTTCCATTACTCCTTAGTAATTGAGAACAAACATACAACAACAAATGAGATTAGTTACGCAAAGTTTTTATCTAAAAGATATTTACTGCTGTCGAAAGAAAAATGCTTATTTTTTAAGTTATTTTGATTAAGAATGACTTAGACTGCGCTAACTCTGTAGTTGCAATATTTAAATATGTAACCGTGTATGGTAGTAGAATTCTTTTCCCCGCAAATAGAGGGACTATAATGCTTATATATAGCATACATAAAAGTAGAAAATAAAGATTTATTACTATTATTATAAATTTATTATTATTATTATTATTATTATTATTATTAATATTATTATTATCCCCCCCCTCCCTCTCTCTCTCTCTCTCTCTCTCTCTCTCTCTCTCTCTCTCTCTCTCTCTCTCTCTCTCTCTCTCTCTCTCTCTCTCTCTCTCAGTTTCTTCAGTTTGCTTTCCTTTTATTTACTCATTATACTGTGAAGTGTGTAGTGTTCTTCCTTTAAGTTTGCAAATTGTTTCATTGTGTTTGTAGTGTTTAAATTGTTTGCAAAAACCATAAATTATTCCATATTTCACTCATGTATTACTGATATATTTTTTGTTTTTTACAGGTGATGTTGCAGATATGGGACTGCTTTCTTGTTGATGGTGTTAAGGCTTTGTTTCGCTTCTCCATTGCTCTTCTCACTTTGCATGAGGACTTGCTAGTTACAATTGATGATTACGCCACCCTTGTCCGGACTCTGAAAACTGCACCAGCAAGATACTGTGATACCGAAACTCTTGTTAAGGCAAGTACTCAGCCATTCATCATCTCCTGTCTGTATCTTGAAGTCACTGATCCTCTCTAAATGAAACTTGCCATCTGTAAATGGTATGTAATAACGTCAAAATCAGTTAAGAAACGTTGACTGCTGCTCATTGACTCTTCATTATTTACTATTGACATGTCACAAGTTAGAAATCAAGTAGGAAAAAACCTCAAAATTTGTTATGTATAAATCGGTTGTTTATCCATTTTACTGATGGTCTAATACTGAATATAAAAAGTCCAACGAATAGGTCCAAAGAATGGTCCAGTAGATCCGGTTTACTTGACTGGTTCTTGATAAATGAGATGAATTTATCTGTGAATCCAATCAAAGTGATATAAAGGTAACACACAGTAGGCAAGAACCACAAAATTTGTTATATGCGTTAAACTTGTTGCAGTTTGTTTATTGCCGTTTGTTTTTAGCAGCAAACCCTAATATACCTATAATTATGGAAATATTTGCAATTAAGAAATTGCTTGTGAAATGTTTAGTAACATTGTGATGTGGGCTGATTGCAAAAAGTTCATTTTGTAGATTCTCCAATATAATGACTCTAAAAGCAGATCATTCTGCTTACTACTATGGACTTCTTGTTTCGCAAAATGAAGTTAAGCACGGTTTTGGTACTTTTTAAATGAAGCATACTTTCATTTAGTACATGTACATTTTCCTGGGTCATTTAGTCATTACATGTGTGCATACTGTGCATATTTGTTTTTGCAAAAGGTGGCTTATGAAGGCTTCGAATCGTTTCCAACTAGACGAAGTATTGCTGCAAAGCAGGCATATTACAGTAACATGTTACATAAAGGGGATGAAGCAGCTAGACAGAGAACACTTAGCTTACTGTCTCAGAATGGTTCAGAGTCATGTGCTCCAATGCTGTACTGTAGTGATGTGCAAATGTATCATGCTTGTCTGTCTGCAAAAGACGGTAAATTTTAAATTTTGTAAGAAGTGAAACGAGATTAAATAAAGAATTTCTTACTTTTGAATAAGGCATGATTAATGCCTGGATGAAATTAATGCCTGGACAAATCATCTAGGCATATAACAGTTATTTGCAACATTCAACAATACTACTTTACTATTTGATTGTCATTTTTAGTGTGACAAGGTTGGTGTATATTGATAAAACGTTGAACGCTCATTTGAAATTTTTGTTATTTAGAGAGTGTGTGGGTATGTGAAAGCTCTAACAGCAAATCTTTTGTGTACCGTGTTCATAATGCGATTTCTTTTGAAACAGCTATAAAAGTAAGTATTTCTTTTTATACTTTTAGTACACCCTTGCACTTCATGGTAGATATAACGTAGTACTGTCTAACTTAATTATTTTGCTAACCAAGTTTAGTTAGCAGGACTGGTTGAGCAAAGCAGTGGAACACATTCTGTGCATTGCAAGTTAGATCATTTTTTTAAACTGAGTGGTATAGACATTTGATTTTAGAGATCTGGTAGCTTCTTGAAACTGAAGGTTTGGATTTCAGTTCTGGAACTGGACTCCTCTGATTTTTTTCATTTCAATTATCGTTCTGCTAAGCGTCAAAGAAAGTGAAATCCATTGACCATTGCAGCATGTTATCTGAATTTGTTTTTACAGGTATATGAATCAGTTACTGGAATGGAGATTTGTGGTTCAGATGAACTGCTTGCTCTGTGCACAACTGCTTGCCGGGTGTATCTATATACTCTGAATGACAGGTTGCACTTTCACATATAAACTATAATACTCTAATGGCTTGCTTTTATTTGTCAGCTGCAACTATACTAATCTTTGGTATTTACTGCTTTGGAAACCGTCAAGACTAGGGGTGTTTGAGATTCGAGACAAGATCGAAGTTCGTTTCAGGGATAGCAGTTAGAGATCGGAGTTTGAGATGCTATTTGAGTTCAAGATCAGGATTTTTCAGGCTTTGGGACTAAGTGGTTAGGATCGACGTTCGGGTTGAGACAGATGTTCAGAATCGGTGTTCCTGACCCGAACCGTAAATATAATTATCAGTAAATGGAGATAAGAAAATTACAGTGGAATTTTAGGTCCAGTCGGGCAATATTGATAAATGCGACATGATTCACCCATTTGTAGGTCAAACCGTGCTCTGCTTCTGACCTTTTCGTATTTCCTTTCAAGCAGCATGGTTCATTTATGCAATAATTGTAGGTTTAGTCTGCTAATAAGTAGTAGTAGTAGTTTCTTGAAATCTTGAAATTAACAGTACATAAATAATTTACATGTGTTTGTTTATTGTATTTAGTTCAGCAGCTTTAAGAATTACAGTTGCTTAAGATCCTGAACAAAATAGTGTCTATGCTAAACAGCTTTCACACACACACACACACACACACACACACACACACGCACACACACACACACACACACACACCCACACACACACAATGTCCGACAGCCTGCCAGCCACAAATTTATTAATTGCTGTGAATGTGTTTCTGTCAATGATAAAATATTTGTTTGCTGTCAGTCAGGTAGTAGCTATAAGTATTTTCCTCATTTCCCTATGGTGTCTCCCAGCACTGAGCCTCCATATTTCACTACGATGCAACATAACATAACATACCAGTAACCTTTTATGCTATGAAGTTAAAATAATTGTTAGAAAGAATAATTATACATACATCCTACCGTGTCTGCTTGGGCAATATCTAGATAGGAAAGATGCTAGTAGTAGTACTGTGCGACAAAATATTTTTCATAAATTGTTGCAATATTATTGGAAATAAACCTCATCAGAAGCACCACATTCACAGATGGCCAAATGCACTCTATGTGTCGCAAGAAGTTGATCATGCATTTGCTTTAAACTACATAAAACATTAGTATAAAACGTTTAAGACGTTTTAAAAAATAATGCTACGGTTAACAAAATCTCAATAAATAATGTTATCACAAAATTTATGTAATGAATAACTTAATAAATGGCACGTTTTTCTTCATATGCCTCAAAAATCTGAAGTCAATGTAAAAATCTAATTTTAGATTATATAAACTTTTAATGTTCATGGTTGGGACCAGCGATGAGAAGTTTGGATCGGGTTTCAGGATGGGATTGAATGTTTTGGAACAGGATTTGGAGTTTGACAAGAGTTTGGAATCGGAGTTCAGGATCATCACCAATCTCAAACACCCTGGTCAAGAATAGTAGTAATTTTGAGTAAAATTTGGTACAAAAGTTAGTGTGCCAATCTGAAATACTGTTTTGTCAATGTATTCTTTGGGTGCAATCCATACAATTGCTGTTTTCATTTTAGGAAATTACAGAACACATTTTCTTTAAGAGAAGTGTCATTATGCTTGCAATGGCTTCCAACAAATAATATCTGTGTTGGACTAGCTGACGGCTGTCTTGCAGTCATACAGGTAATCCAAACAAGGTTGAAATCGGTTTTATATAAATTGTGCCTTCTACTATATCTAATAGTTTATTCTGAACTGACAAACCTTTTGTTATGAAAGCTTTTGGTATTATGATTGATCATAATTATCCTTATCCAGTATCAGCATTATAGAGCTTGTGTTACTTATTTATTGCAGAATCCACTTATGTCAGATAGTAGCCTGTTGTACATAGATGTTGGATCATCACCTGTCACCTACATTAAATGCCTGGAACAAAAGCTATGGTGTAGCAGTGGAGCAAACATCGTCATTTATGATTCTGTGTATGTTTATTATATTTCGTGTGAAGTTACCAAGAATATGATTCCGTGTCTATTAAGCATAAGTTTATTTGTCAGCACAGTAAAAATATGTATAATATCCTAAATACTCAAGAGCTGATCAGAATGGAGTACAAAATGTGATTTGTCGTTTTTAATAATATGTATAAAAATGCCCATTATTTATTTTATTAAAACTAGATCATATTTGTAGACCACATATTATTAAAAATCTCACAAAGCCATATAACAAGATTTGTAAGGCTTTTGTTCCAAACAACATGATTTTAGGGTTATTCTCTTGCAAGTAACTCTCTAAAGCTGTTCAGTTCACAAGTGTGGTTGTTGTGGTTCTCAGTCTTGTAGAGAGTGGGAACGAGAGAAAAGAGAGAGGGAAGCGATTTTGGTGTGAAGTTACCAAGAATATGATTCCGTGTCTATTAAGCATAAGTTTATTTGTCAGCACAATAAAAATATGTATAATATCCTAAATACTCAAGAGCTGATCAGAATGGAGTACAAAATGTGATTTGTCGTTTTTAATAATATGTATAAAAATGCCCATTATTTATTTTATTAAAACTAGATCATATTTGTAGACCACATATTATTAAAAATCTCACAAAGCCATATAACAAGATTTGTAAGGCTTTTGTTCCAAACAACATGATTTTAGGGTTATTCTCTTGCAAGTAACTCTCTAAAGCTGTTCAGTTCACAAGTGTGGTTGTTGTGGTTCTCAGTCTTGTAGAGAGTGGGAACGAGAGAAAAGAGAGAGGGAAGCGATTTTAGATTTGAGTGAAACGAGGGAGAGGCAGAGATAGTTTAGGAAGAGATAAAATAGGGGGAGAGAGAGGCTGGGGAGGAAGTGGAGATGAAAAAGAGAGAAAGAGAGAGAGGGGAGGGAGGGAGAAAAGGAAGCCAAGAGGGGGAGAGAGAGATTCCACTAAAATAAATTATAATATAAGAATGGATTCTACAGCATACGTAAATAGTGTTCTAAATGACATATCCTGGCAGTTGGGCAGAAATGCTAAGTAGGCAAGTAACATACTACTTTGCATATTCTAGGCTAGTTTTAAGTTGTCTCACATGATTTGTTCCAGGCAACAGGTGAAAAATCGGCACATATTAACATTTAATGTTTTAATGTTAAAATTTTGTATTTTAGTTAACACTTAGATCTGTTAAAATAATAATGGTCGCTAGTTGCTTAATTGCCCGCACTTTGCAATGGATTACAGAAATTTCTTCTAGACAGCCAGACCTTAAATCATTTAGTTTAGGTATCTATAGCAGGACAGCAAGAATAAAATTCATTTGCATTGCACTGAACGATGTAACCAAAAGGGCATCTACTTATTAGACAAAGATCGTACTGCCAACTTCTCTATAGCATCAAATTTAATGGTGTAATATACCTGCCTTATAATAAAATTTGAACATAATTGTTGTATAAAGATCAGAATAAATGAAAATAGACTGTAAATGTCCTATGAGCACATTATTGTATCAAATTTTCATTGATTTTATTTTGAGTTTTCGAATGAATTTGAATGTTTCAGTTACAGCATTTTGTGATATTTGCCTCCACATATTTTTCTTGTGAAAGAATGTGTAACTACATTCAAGAGCTATCAAAGCATCTTCTACAGTTCAGTATTTTGTTACAGAGAATCACCTGGATAATTAACTAGATTTCAGCCCCACTACCCACCACAACCATTCCAAATTACTAGAAGACTAGAAAGTACAAATTTTGAGTGATGCAGAGTGCTAAACTATATAAAAATAGTTGGTTTTAAATAAAATACCATTGTTTTTAATTTGCGTGTAGGTCTCTGGATCATTTGAGCAGTTTTCAAGTAAGTTCCGCTCCTGGAATTCAGATCGGTTGTATGGAATACAGCAACAGCGGAATCTGGATCAGCTTAAAGGCTTCTCCTATCTTAATGCTCTGGGATGTTGACTTGCTAATATGTAATCTGGTATTCAACATATACGAGGGAAAGAAAGTTACTAGGCAGTGGAATAGCTTTGTAAGTTGCACAGTTTATAAACATATTTTAACTGAATTACAGCTAGAGATTGTATTCAATAATGCATTACTGCAAAGGGACAGAATTTTATGCATCTTGCATGATTTTGTGTTACATACTTATACTTACTTTAAATTGCACTTTAAGGTGCATTTGAATGAATTAAATACGTACTTTAATCCACACATCTCAGTCTGTATCTACAAAATTAAACGTGCATTGTAGACCTAGTAATATACATACATGTATTAACATTTTTTCTCTCTATCTTTTTGATTGTACAATTTGTTGTGTAAACTGATGCAGCAATACACAAAGAATTAAAAATTCACTTTTTCTCATACTTCACCACAAAATGCTAAGGCATCTAAATTTGTGCTACTTTATTTTCATTATTGCTCTGTTATTAGTCTGATGCATTTGGAGAATCCTCTGATCTTGTTTCAAAATTTTGTAGCTTAAATTAGAAAAAAAATTTTGAGTACACTGACATCATTCAAATTCATTATGCTAAAACATTTCTAAGGTGGTGATGATTACATCATAGTTCAAAAACAATGTAATAATAATTTGTTTAATTTGTAAGGACCATCATATAATTTCTCAGAATGGTACATGCTTACATATACTATATTCCACATTGGACAGTGTATTAGAGAGCAATATCATATTAGCAAAGTGCTCAATGTTAAGTTTCCACTATTGTGTTTTAGGATGAAGCATATGAAAAACAACAGCCGAGCTGGATAACTGCCATCTTGGCTACAGATGACCTCGACCAAGTTGTGATTGGAACTTATTCTGGAGACATTCTCACCTATCATATAACTGAAGATACAGACAACCAGTCGTTATATGAATTAAAGCCGGCAAAACTTAACATGGAACTATCAAATGAAGTAAACCAACAGCAGCACCATAGATACACTGCTGTCTGTCAAATACAAGAAAAACGCGACAGTGGCTTTCAGTCTGATGAACCCATTCTGTTGTACCAAGATAGCCACTTTTCTGATTCCAACAGTAACAATGAAGAGACTTTAACCGAGACAGAAAATCCAAAGGAGAATTTTTTTCTGGGTAGTGACAAATTCGACAACACAGTTATCAGTAACCTCGTCTATCAAGAATGTGGTATATTTAAATATGCCTCAAAATGCCCATTAGAAAATGCTGGCATGCCAAGTACTGTTAAAACTGCAAATTACCAAATTGCTAATCAAAATAGTGATACTAAACCAGAAAGTGATTTAACTCACTGTTACAATGAAGAAATATTAACTCGTTGCAATTCGTATGGAGATGCCAAGATTCAAGATACTTATGATTACCAAAGCGAGAAACTTCATGAATCACTTGTACAGAAATCTTTAAATTTTAGTAGTAGTTTAGATACACTGCAACATTGTTGTACTGAGAACTTTGACGATAATCTCTCTTCAAGCTGTGACAAAGGTACACTTATTTTCTATTAATTCCATAATGATATTAACTTATACTAAAATTAAGGTGCCTAGAAAAAGGTATATATGTGACTACAGATGTGGCAGAAGCTGCTGTATATTCTTTTTTTTAGTCACAAAAAGTCTGCCAGTTTGACAGCCTACTTTTCTTATGTCAATCACCTTTTCATTTACATTCTTCTTTTTTATAGCTGCAAGAGAATCAAATGAAGGATTCTGTTCGAAGACATCAGAAAGCATTCCAGCTTTAAACTGCAGTATAACATTGTCAAAAGACATGGCTTCTGGCTTACATTTGTGTGATAACTTTTCTGTGGAAGCCAGTGACAACAAGGCTGACACATTTACAAATAATGACGCTGTATCGGAAGTAAAAAATGTAACTGATGGCATAGCTATGCCTAAGATAAATTTTCCTAATCCAAATGTCTGTGTCGAAAACTATGACACATCTTTATGCTATAGTGTGCCCAACACTTTCACACACCCAAAATTTCACAGGCATCTCCACTGTGGAGACAGCAGTAAGTTTTCATCCAGTCCGGCAAGTTATTGTGGAAGTATTTTATCTGATCTGGATGTGTCCTGTGATTTTAACTTGAATTCTGCAAGCAGTTCATATGACTTGAGTTCAAGTTACCGCAGAGGATCCTTTTTGGTTAAAAATGATATAAGGTCTGAAATATCAGTGACTGGATTAGACTCGAACTTCCAACTCAATATGGTACAAGCACTTCAAATGAAAGGACCACCTCAACCTGTTAGAGCTCTCTTAAAATGCAGGTTTGTCATCTTTTACAGACTTTTCATTGGCAATTCTGTAACAGTGTTATTAAGCCATTAAACCCTTTTTACTTGCCACTTTCTTTGCATTTACCAGCGCTGCAGTCTTCGCAACTTTTATGTTTTGATTGCGGACTCCTTACATTACTGTCATGTATTTTGTTCGTCACAAGCCAGTTTTAAACTAAGTAAAACAAAATAAAGCCTTGACTTGCTCTTTCAAAATAAAAACGTGGTTAAAACAAAAAGCATAATGCATATTGTGTTATTTTTAGCATAAAAGAAACTTACGGAATCGTTACTTGCCCGGGATCAGAACTTGGTAAATTAGTTTCAAGATGGAACTGGAATTCAGAAAAAGTATGTGTGCAAGATGTTCAAAGAACCACTTTTATTCTGTTGTTAAAATGTTTTCGTATAAATTAACAAATCATTTCAGACATTGTATTGTGGAGAGTGGAGAGAATTCTGTTTACAAATTTGGAATTTTTATAAAAGCTTTTTGTCAAATTTCTAACAAGGATGTTAGCTTTGGATAGAAATGCATTCAGTATCCTATAAGTTTTTAACCTTCGAGTTTGTCATAGGATGTCTAACACAAATGCAGCAAGAATGCAAAATCAGAAAACAATTAACAAAAATGGAAACGCTTTGTGTTTATTTCACTA
Source organism: Tubiluchus corallicola (assembly GCA_030141605.1). Classification (NCBI taxonomy): domain Eukaryota; kingdom Metazoa; phylum Priapulida; class Priapulimorpha; order Priapulimorphida; family Tubiluchidae; genus Tubiluchus; species Tubiluchus corallicola. Next base: position 24,820 of record JAQGDQ010000186.1, on the reverse strand, counting down.
ATTATAGTATAACTATATTTGTAGCATGAATGGGATATGATCACTAAACAAGCTCCAAATATGTAAAAATCGAGTCTGACAACTAAAGCATCCACATCAATGATGTACCAGTAAGTATTTGTATTACAGCTTTTTCTGGCAATGCAAAATGCACAAAGTTAGATGTCTTCAGCAATATCCGAACCTATATATTACATTATGAGAAATCCTAATTTTTAGTTACATTTATTAATTTTTATTTGTATACCTGCTGATACATTAAATTCAAGTTAACTTTGTACTTATTATTTACCTCACACAAGCACACTGATATAAGAACATAAACATTCTTTCTATTACCATGATTGATCAAGGTAAGTATAAAGTTAAGGTTACTAAAACTTAGTGTATCAGCAAATATTTTATTGTCCTTCAAAATCACGTTTTGCAACTATTTATTTCTGACTTTTTCAGGGGTTCAGGAACTGTGTTTCAGGATGTTTGGCAACTTGACTTTTCAGTTAATGAAAATACTTGGTACATTAAAAATGCAAAGCACAGTAAAAAATAACAGCAAAATATATTAAGCAACCAAAGTCCTGCAGTCTTTTGGAATGAAAATCAATAAGACCCCATGATAAGCAATTCACTTTATACTTCAAATGGCTGCCAAGTTTCTTTCATTACCCAACCTTTAAAAACTGGTCTGAAGCTACGAAAGTCCAAAATTGAATGACTTCATCATCATTATAGGGGCAATCTTACTGTCATCGTCAGAAATGGCAATGGTGACAAAAGCAACATCTGCAATGGCAATCAAGGGTCAGAGACAGGCGGATAGCGGATTTGTGGTTAAGGTACTAATTTTGCAGATAGTGAATTATGTGCGGATATACAGACTGCGGATTTTTAATAGTTAAAATCGCAGATTTTACGCAAAATTGTAGCATGCGAAAGTCACTTATTTAAGGTAAATTTTCAAGTGTTTGGACAAAAAGTTTGCCCAATTCCAGTTCGTTAAGCATTCCCTTGCACATGAAAAGGTCTGTTGCCACATTATACGCCTTTCATCACTACTTTAATTTAATATTCTCACCACCTCTTGCTTTTTTGCAGCTTCCCATTATTTTACCTGGAAATTCTTACATGCAAAATATTGCTTATAGTTACTAATATTACAAGTTTTTACTCGAGCCTACTGTGGTTTGTGGTGTGATGGGATGGGCATGATATGGTTGAATTATGTAATATGTACATCGTGCGGTGTGAGTTGTCATTGAGGGTTTTACAAGCAAATTAGGGTCTGGCTGGTAATTTATTATCGATTCGCGATTATAACTTCAAGCTTCCCGCAAAAAATGGTTATAGGGCACACATACGAAGTGTTGCCTTCACTTCTGCGGATAAAGCAGATATGTAGATATTGAATTTTCACTTAAATTTGTGGATTCAGCGCATGGGGATATGTACAGTTCCAGATTTTGCAGTTGCGGATAAACAAGAAAGAGATAAACGCCCATCTCTGTCAATTAGCGTATTAACCGATAGGCTAACTAAGCTATGGCCTGGGGCGCCACATTTTAAGCACCCAATTTTAAAAAAATTCTTATTCCCTTCGGAAAATGTGTATCCATTCATATTCATGTAAAATAAGCATTGTATAACACACCACAGGCAATTACTGAGACCAATTGCAATATAAGTGCCATATAACGAACAAGTACAAAGTAGTATACAACAAGCAGTTGCCCTGCCTGCTTGTATATAGGCGCAGTTCATATACACGTAATTAACAATGACTATTTAGAAACTGTGTTAATAGTATTACTAACACACCACAAGTAATTGTTTAATCTGTTCAGTAGATAATCAGTCATAAATTCACAATACAGATGGGCGGGACAGATCTAGCAGCCTAGGACATCACGAGGTCTTGTTTCGCCATTGAACAGCATTTATTACTTTTGTACTTTTTTGCATACAGTCTGGCACTCTACAAGTATTTAGTGGCAAAGATTACTTAATAGGAGTGATACTGATTAATAAATACGTATATATTATACACATCTTTATAAAGATTTATTAAATTTTTAACAAAGACTTTAGCATTTAATAGAAATGCATTCAATATCTTATAAGTTTTTAACCTTCGAGTTTGTTATAGGATGTCTAACACAAGTGCAGCAAAAATGCAAATTAGAAAAACAATTGACAAAAATGGATGTATATATAAATGCATATACAAGCCTATAAATATCTGTAGAGTTAATTCTGATGCCAGACTGTATGAGTCAATTACGTTTGCATTCAGTTGTAATATTAACTCTGAACAATTTGTTTCCAAATCATAATTGTAAATTCCTTCTAAATCATAATTATGGCACTGCCATAATTCTAGTTCAATAATAAATTTGTTTTGTTATCACATTTTTGTTGATTTTTTAAGTTTCTTACAACCTGCTGCGGTTATTTGAAAATGTTTTCTCTTGTGCTAAATGTATTAAGTCTCACTGAAGTGACACCAGTACCGACTGTGTGTTGAATAAACAATATCAAAGCAGCTAGTTATACACCTATAAGAAGCCCAGAATCGCAACAGCTTATATTATAAAAGGTGTACTATACGTCAATAAACAAGAACACAAATCTTGCTTCTATAGGCCACATTTCCATTGTAACCACACACACCCATACAGACACGGAATTTTTCTGTGTGACTCTAATGGAAAAAAAATTACGCAACAGCTTTTGTAAACAATTCTTTTTTGCATTTGTCGTTTCCACTGTATCCTCACGGAAAGCCATGAACATGAATGATAATGCACTTTAATTGCCAAACCTTTTTCTGTGGACAAGTACATTTTCGTAATAAAGCATATACCCAGTAGAATTTGACTTTCCTTCTAGGAAAGGAGTGACCTTAATGTAATCACAGGGACTTCAAAGACAGCTGTAGTTTGAAATAGCTTTTGAGGTCAGTAATGAAGGAAGAATAAGTAGTCTGTTGTTAATTTTACTGTTACTTAAAATTTCTGTAAATATAAGATGGTTTTGAAATTCTTCGTTCAAGGCACTTTTTTAATTCATAGTAAACAGTTAAGATATGCTCGTCAGGGAATTTTGACGTTATCCTGTTGATTTATTACTTTTGCATATGTATATTGCATTCTCTCAATATTGCATTGCATAATTGTGCAGTTACAACAAATAAAAATTATTTAAAATAAAATAAATTGATACCAAAATATTGATACCAAACTCTACTTTTTTCTTTCAGTGAACACAACAATGTGAATATAACAAATGGAAAACAAAATTTGAAAAGTTGCAAGCTGCATTCATAGTTAGGTACTTTTCTTCATCCATTGTTGCAATGTGATGATAATCGCCTAGATATTCAGTTTTTGAAACTAAAGACGATGTTGCCACTTGCTACATTGCTTATTTACGCTTTCCTTTAGCAAAAATAAAATGATTCTTTCTCCTAAAAAGTTCCGAATTTCGCCGCATTTATGACATTTTTAAGGAACGAGTCCGGTCCGAATGGAAACAATTTTTGCAGGTGTAAAACGTGCAGTCAGAAATTTCTGTGTACGTACATACTTGGGTTGGCTGAGTGGAAATGCTGCCATAGCGTGCTTTCATAGTTTAAACATAGCACGAATAAGAAAATCTAATATCATGTAATTAATTTTTTAATACTACGTATTAGGTTTCTGAAGAGATGCAGCAAATTCTTCTGCACAAAAATGGTTCCCAAAACCAAATTAATTTGCATAATAAAGCTCAAAGAGACATCACTGTATGAAAATGATTTTGTTTCAGTGTTATGGAACGAACCAACAGATGCCAACACCAGAAGTATATAAAGAAAAACAGTTAGAGTAGTAATCTTAGCTACTTCAAAAACTATACTGTAGTAATGTTTGTTGTTAAGCAATCAGCTGTAGAAAAATGTATATATATTACATACACGAATTGTCAGCTTACTATAAATTGAACTATTGGTTATGCATATTTATTGTTGTGTGCATATCTAATTGTAAACTTGTTTACTTTTAACAACAGCTGTGACTATAGCTTGAACATTTTGTGGACTAGAGTTAATTGTCCAATAGTTGTTTATGGCAATGTAAATAAGCTAGTCAGTGTAATGTTTCTGTATTTGCCACAATTTATGCGATGTCACACATGAAAAGATTTTTGATGACCAATAAGTAATGCATTTTTAAGCAAACATGGTATATTATAGTTGTTGTGCCCCATTTGCATATTTGCATGTTTGTTAAAACTGATGAGGTTGTGGACTATACCTACTAGGTTGTATTATTACGAGTATGACATCATTACAATACTGTAAATCCGCATGTAAAAATACACTGTACTGCAGCTGTATGAGCAAAATGTTTACAATATTCTTTCTATAATGTTGATGCACTTAAAAAAACATAATTTTTGATGAAATACGTGAAGCAATAGTACACAGCTGTGATGTGCCTTCTTACATTTGCCATTCGCTTTGCTCACAAAAACTGAATTCCATCTCCGGTGATAATTAACTTGTTCACCACAGAGTTTTCTGAATTCAGGATTGTGATCAGTTGTTGGCTGTTTTCTTCATTGTTTGTCTTGTACAAAACCAGTTTTTTCGTAACAAATGCCTCCCACTTATGGCCTATGTACTCAAAAAAATCAGGAACACGTCCACCATTACTGCCCAGGGCAAAATGGGCATCACTATCACCAGATTTTAAAGCATTTGCATCTTTCTGTCGTTTGTGCATCATTGCTTGTTTAGTTACAAAGAAAGTAAGATTATAGGTGTTAATAAGAAAACTCATGGCACAAATCACTTTGCTATAAGTGGCAAAAACACTGGAGACATTTTCTGAAGCTTTATACCGATCTATCCAATAGAAAGCTGATATGCTGTCTATCATTACTAAACTAACATTGCATTGAGCATTTAGTAATGAAGTGATGTGGTGTAAAGTTGCTACTAGAATTGTTGTACTATTACACCGGGCCACAAACAAGCGTTTCAGACTTTGTTTTATGATGTCCTCTGTCTCTTTTTCACTAAGAGTTGTAGGCTGAGTGTTGTTATGTACTTCATATTTGTTCTTAATGTACCTTTCCAATAGACTAACCAAACGCAACATGCAAAAATGATAATCAGTGTCAAGGTAAATCACTCCTGACTGTAGTCCAGACAAAGCCAAGTTTTTCCATTTCCTTGGTAGGATAGCTCGCACTATACAAAAACAACAGCAAAAAAATCAACATGCTATCAATTCTTGTAAATTTGTTAGCTGTAGTTACACTGTTTTGCAGTTACCACTTAGTTCACTAAAAACATTACACAATTTCGAAAGTTGAAAAGGAAGTCAATTTTATTGCAAGTGATGGATATTTCCTATTGTAGAAGTTCTAGCTACTTGCCTAAGACATCACACACATTACACTCGACAAAGTTTATCATTATATAAAATGTTTGAATATAACTAGTATTATTATGGGTGTACCAGATCCACGAACAATCCAACACAAATCCAAATTTCACTTAGACTGGATAGGGAGCCTTTATGTTTCTTCTGTAGCTCTAAAGTGCAAAAGTTGGAGAGCTTTATCACCATCAGTGGACAAAAATTTTCTTTCTTGCACTGAGTGCAGGAAATTACATATTGAATACAATCTCCTCCCATCTGTAATTAACTAATTTTTATTTCAAGAGTAATTATTTTTACCAATTATATGACACAAAATTTCTGTTTTCCCTGTGCCCTCCTCCCCATACAACTCATTCACTTGACCGTAGTCCAATCCTGGAAAGAGAGGTAAAGCGATGTCAGCTAGGGGTGGTCGGTGTCCTAATCTGGCAAATAACTAAACCAAAAAAATAATAATAAGCAATCATTATCAGTTTAAAAGAAGCTTATCAAGTTAGAGGCATTTGTGGTTAAGACAAAGAAAGAACTAGGGAGATTGTCAGTACAAAGGTATAATTCATGAATGCAGTGAATCAATATTGTTTTTTTTAAGTTTCTAACTCATTAAACATAGGTGCCTTGACCTTACTGTTCATGTTTTGTTGGTTAAACAAATCTTGTGAAGCAACCTTAAAAATCAGCCAAGATCTCATTCTTATTTGTCAGTATAATATACCAATGGAAAGTACCACTGTGTTTTTTTTTAAATAACACATCAGTGTAATGTAGTGATAATTCATGTAGAGAAATCAGGATTTTGCATTTGATCATAAGTGGAAAGCTTCATATGTACTAATAACCAAAATTCGACTTGTACTAGTTTGATGCTTTATTGTGCAGCATTCAAAATTTGGGACACTTGAGTTTGATGGTTTGACCTTGAAATATCCTAAAGGGAAATGAAATATGCCATCATTGATATTGTATGCACGACAGTATGCTTTATGTTGTATAGATCTGCACAAAATACATGCCATACACAACTTTCACCATTTTGAAGACATCGAACATTTTCTGAAAAAAGCAACTTTTGACTTCTAGCCAGGTCATTTACGCAGCAAAATTTAATTTCCAGGTAAGAGGCCAAACCTACCTTACTTGTAAACTTTTAGCCCCACCAGCCCATAGGCTTCAGCACTTGAGCAAGACTTCTCATTCTACAGCCAGACATGCAGATGGATCAAGGCGATTACTCTACAACCTTAATTAGTGGGGCTTTTTTACTGTTGTTGTTACACTACATTCATGTGACAAACAGCTTATTAGGCAACTAAATATTAGGCCTATAACGATACATCAATGCATCGTGATATCTTTTAAGTGTATCACCGAAGTACATCTGTATCGGGATAATCTGACCGTATGCTGATTTGAAATGATTTAAACTGCAGCTACTGTAGATACCTCTGAATCAGCACAGCGAGTAGTTGTTGATTTTGATACCGGCATTTCTAGCAGACAAAGTGGTTGAAAATGCAAGATGTTTAATCTGTAGTAGGCTAATTACGTTGCATGCATATAAACTTGTGACATGACAAATGTGAACCAGAAAATGCATAAGCAACTTTTAAATCCATGATATTGATATGTTTTGCTTTTCTGGTGGCTTACAATGCAAACAATAGCCTACAGATTACACAAGTAATAAATAAAAATTAAACAGTTCGTTATATTGTTTTAGCAATTAGCAATCCTAAAACTGTTAACTGATAAATATGTTTAACATTTACTATCAACAGCTTCACCAAGTTTCTTTATAAAGCCTGCATAACACTAAATCAGGTGTATCGTGGACAAGGTTACTATTGTGCCCAGGTCTAAATGAGCTTGACAACAAAACTGCTCAATTATAATAAAACCTTTAATTTTAGACCACTAGCATCATCGAGATGATCCTCCAACGAAGATGAGCTGCCTAATTCCTACATTCTGTCCTATATTAACGCAAACACAACCGGTAACATTATCAATAAGATAACTTCCTAATCTATGTTGATGACCTTCCTAACAGTGGAAAGTCAATAAGTACTATATGTAGATGATGTAAAAATGTACAAGGCGATACATGCACAGAGATCCGATCTTCAAACTTTTGCCTATCAGACAGTAAAATGATGCACTACTCATACCAAAACCAGCTAAGTGTTCTGTACTTCACCTAAGACCAAAATACAATTTGAGGTATAAATTTTGTAGGTCCAAATTAATCAGCCAGCTGATGTGAAAGATATGGGTAAAATGATTTGAAACAGCCTGATATTATGGAATAAGCAACGAGGCTTGAAACGTCAGCAAGCTTAGTAACAAGTTTGATTATAAATGGGCTATCCTGTCAAGGTCATTTAAAGTTATTGCACAAAACACTGATATTGCTAAAACAAGTTATTGCCAAAGCTCTAATATGCAGCAGTCAAAGTCACCACAGTACATCAGTCTAGTTAATCAACTACAGGAGATTCAGAGGTGCCGCCCTCGAATTAAAGAAATTTATATGAACTGCTGCTGGGTGATACCCCAATCTGTTCTCATACAAAATGACATAAACTCACAATAATACAATAAACTAGCGGTAATCGCTGTTTTGAATAGCTTGCAGTTTAGGTGGTTCTTTTTTCCCAAATTGTCGAATTCAAAAATATTGTGAAACCAGTGCTCCAATAGAAAGATGCATCAATTACCTGCACACTAATGTAAAGAAAATAACGAGTTACCTCATATTTAAAGAAAATACATTTTTTAAAAGTTGGCGTCAGTGTCGCGAAAACGAATAAAGATTGGGTGTTTTACCTCATTTTCGAGTTTCCAGAAAGCATCCTCTATCAGCGCTATCTTTCAAAACACAGTCTGAAGCATCACCAATTCGCAATTGAAAATGAAACTTTGCATTAATACAACAGAATAAATTCTGCATCGATTGACACAGTTGAATTTTTTTATTTGCTACCTTATACAGTTATAATATTTTCCTATATAAAAACAATTCATTGGGTTTGAACATTTATTATCAGTTATGGTTAAGGAAAGATAAGAATTCCATAGAAGTTGTAGACGTGTTGCGATACGTAGCCATGTGTAGACATTATAGACATCTTTATTGGTCATATATACTACATATATACATAAAATTTGTTGTTTATGTTATGAATAGAGAAGTAAAGATAGTGTTGTAGCTGTGCAGCCACTGAACATATATATATATATATATATCTAAAACTATTTTTAAAACACGTGTGTTTTATGCTTTATATATGTATACATATTGCATATATATGCAATAGGTGAATATAAAAAAGTGGCACAGGAAAAAATGGGTAAAATGGCACAGGGAAAAATGGCACAAATAGAAAAGTAGGCAAATGGCACAGGAAAATATGGCATGGTACAAATGGAAAGCTAGTTAAAAATAGCACACTTAGTAAAAGATGTGCTTAGGGTTAGGGTTACAGTGGAGATAATTATTTTAGTAATTTTTACCTCTGTCGGGGAAATTATGCTTCAACACAGTTTGTTTGTTTGTTTTTCTGTTTCTTTGGTTGCATTTTGCTGTTATGACAGTATACCTATTATGCAAAAAATGAGAATCTTTTTGCCGGTTCTTGCTACGCAAAACAGACCGAATATCACGTACAAAAAAAATAGTCGTGAAGCGTTCTTTTTTACTATCTCCACCATGACACACAACTACGAGTTCCATTTTCTCACTTTTAAAACTGTGTAACGCTGTCTATATATAAACTTTGTTTATTGATGCGTATAGCCCTATGGGCCTAGAAATCAATAAGCCTTTTTACAGTTCCAGTGATTGATGATGATCGTGAAAGGGTTAAAGGTTAAATGTACCAGACAACGCAATTGTGTACACTTGACAACGGCTCGCACCCCATGCTATTGTAGTGACAGTTTGAACAACTAGCTAGGACCCCACCTAGTTCATTTTTTCTTGTTCCCAAAGCAAGATGCTGCTATTAAATCTTTCTACGCGCAGACTAATGGCAGTAATGCATAATTAAGTTCACGTAAAAAAACTGGTTATTGAACTGAAGCAGCAAACTAATTTTGCTTTACATACATACATACATACATACTTTACATGCATGACTGTAGTAGTTAAGACAAGTTGCTGTAGTACACTTAATCTTCGACCTGCAGCAGCTGCACATGCGCACGACAAAGCTGTAAAAAGACTTACTGCAACCTTTCCTACTGTGCCATTTTTACGTGTGCTATTTCCCCGTGCCATTTTTACCGCGTACCGCAATAAACAATTCATTCAATTTAGTTTCATTTGTACAAATACATACAATGTACAATGGCAAAGCAATTTATTACACGCTAAATACTACATAACCGAAAAAAATTACGCTGACATGAGAGTATACCTATTATGCAAAAACTATCGAAGTAACAGATTTCCAAGAAACAGCGAACCACCTAAACGGCAAGTGGGGTAACAGAAGCACGTATTTTGATGATTGCTGCACTTAGCTAGAAATGGCACGTTTTGACTTAAACTAGCTGAGAAGCAGCTGAATAAACATTTACTTGAGCTCCTGTCTCTTCCTTCACGGAAGCTGCCATGATGATGTTGTTGTTGGGAACCACTGCGCCAAGTAGACCAATTGGTCTACTTGGGCTAGCCCAAGTAGACCGCGTTCTACTTGGGCTGCCCAAGTAGGACACTAGACTGACTAGAGACAGGTCGCGAATTGAGTCGTTAAGTGTACTGACAGCGTCCGTTGTGCTTGTTTATGTAATAATAATAATTAAAAACGTTAGTACACGTTGAATAATTTATTATACATCTAATAAAATAAAAGAATTTTATTCTGAGCTGGTAGAAGCACCGCGAGGAGGTCGAGAGGTTGGACTTAATTAGCTCAGCAAAAATTTTTTTTGATGGCTACCTTGCCTTTGAAGCGATCAGTTTATGCCCACTCATACATACACACAGTGATTGCTATTTCAGTTCAAAATCAATTTTCGTTTTGTTTTGAAAATATCAGTTTGTTCATAGGGCAACATCGCTATAACAAACCAATATTTTTCATCCACACTGAGGATTTGGAATTAATGTTAGAAAAATTTATCAGCTGCATTTTTATAAACATGTTTATGCAATTCAAGTAGGAAAATATTTGACTGAATTAGCAAAGCACTTTCACAGAATGTAATACAAAATAAAAATAAATATGACTATGGAAACAATAATAAATACGAGCAAAGTAAATAACAGGCTAAGCTACAACAATATTACAAAATAACATTTTGGTTGGGACTCAAAAAACTCAAAAAAGTTATTAGTAGTAACACAATAAACCAAAACTTGACAAAAGGTAAAACTTGACAAAAGTTCATAAACACTGGAATATTCTCACTTAATATTTAAGTCTACAGCTAAACAATCCTACATCTAACACCTACATTTATCGCTAGTGTCCTACTTGGGCTGCCCATGTAGGACACTACTTTTAGCGCATCAAGTGGTCTACTTGGCGCAGTGGTCCACTCGGCTCCCAACAGTTGTAATTCTAAAATAATTCCTCCATTTGGCACCACTTAATCAAGTTTAGTTCCGGGTCTCAAACCTTTTTGTATTAAAATGACTCAGGTGAGTACTGAGCAGTTAGGAAAAAAAACAATGTTTAGCTAAAAAAGAAAAAAACGTTCCTCAATAAAATCTCCACGGTGCCTCTTAATTGAAGCTATTGTCAAAGGACTGACACATTACTAAAGCATCATCTATAGTCCAAAGCCAGAGACAATATATGCGTATTTGTATTATTGAAACTGTGTTCGAATCAGCACCCTCCACTTCAGTTCACGTTCAGTCGCGAAAATGAAACGTTTGTGGTTTATGAAAGGATCATAAATACAGGCTTATTCTGTAATTTTTGTAAAATAATTAATTTTATGATGTCTTCAAACGAAAACGTAAGAGAAACTTTCCATTGCTGTGGCGGAAGTGCTATTTCTCCGTTTTGCCAAAATATACATGAAATGGAATTTGAACGCGGAATATGGTCACCTGGTAAGCTGATACTGTGATAGTGCTAATCAAGTGTTAAACCTGTTGTGACGTGGCACTTGCAGTTAAAATCTTTGGTCATTGATGAACATTTGATTAAAGAATTTTATATTTTCAATGACAGCATAGAAAGATTGGGCAGGTATCCTGCAACATCTTTCTGTTACTGTTAGACTGATGATACATATGTATAGAGTTTTTTGCTTCATCATAGTGTTCAATTGTTCGTCTACAGTTACTGTATAGTCAAAAGCTAGAGCTTAAGTAAAATAGTTTGTGGACGCCTCCACTTTTCCATCTATCGTTATAAAAATGTGGCTGGAATGTGAGCATCAACTGTAGCACGAAACTTCCTGCTGCCATTGTGGCAAAATAAGCGAAAATAATAAACAAAAAAATTAGGCTAACAAACTAATGCAGTACAACAGAGTGTTGATTACAGAATAACGAAGTCCATGGACATACTGAAGCTATCCAAACTGTAATGATCAAAATCTTAAATGGCATTTTACATCAATAACAAAATATACCAATACAGTAAGTAAGTAATTAAGTATCTTTATTTTATCACCTTTTTTACGAGAAAAACACAGAGCATGAAATGATAATATGATACAAAGCGACAAGATTATTAAATGAATAAATTATCTGATTTCATGATATTCAAGTGATTGGTGAAAGGGTCACGAAAAACTAAAAGTTACTCAACCACCCTGTAAGTAATGTTGCTATTAGTAATTAATTATATGCGCAATTATCTTGACGAAGATTTCAGAATAAGGTTTGATAAATGGAGCATAAAGTTTACATATGGAGCATACCAAGTTGCTTAAGTAAATAAAGGAATGGTGAATGTACTAAGATAAAACTATGAGATTTAGGTTTAAATTTGAACATACATATCAAGGACTTAAAGACATAATAAATACATATAATGTTGATATACTAAGCAATGCACATACAGATGTGTAGATTTATGCAGAGAGAATTGCCTTACCTCTTACTTTTCATTTACATGTTAGTACTGCATGTGACACGTTTCCAATAAGGCATCTAGATAGTCATGGGGCCTCTATCTCCTGTAAAATTACATTATTATAATAGTACTAATGGCTACATAAATATAAGGCATCTAGATAGTCATGGGGCCTCTATCTCCTGTAAAATTACATTATTATAATAGTACTAATGGCTACATAAATATATATTTATGTAGCCATTAGTACTATTATATATATACATATACATACACACACACACACACACGTATACATATACTTATACACATAAATATGCATTCTGAAAAAAGAAAAAAAACAAAGTTATTAAGACTAACAGGCAAATGGGGTATAGACTTATAACATAAAGTACAATTTCAGAAGTAGCAGTGCAATAATATATGTAAAGATGGCATTATTACTATTTCTATAGCAAAATTCATGGTTAGTATCACTGTAAGTTGGGGTTTAGATCTTCAGCACATATATATAATAAGTTTTTACCATTCATATGTATATACGGTTTGGTGAGTTCAACTTGAGTGGAAAATAGTAGTTTAAGTTTTAGTTGTGTAAACAATTACAAGACCAGGTATAAAGAGAAATAAGCACGTTTTTGTAGTTTGAGACAAGGTAATTAAGAGATTTGTTTTTGAACTTCTGAGGAATAGAATTCCAAATTCGTGGGCCTTGGTACTTGAGCGAATGTTGAGCTTTGGTTGTATTGCATCTTTTGACACTGTAAGTGTTACTTGTAAACTGTAAGTGTTTGATAGTTATGCAAAGCTGAAGGTTCGCTCAAGTATCCATTAAATAGTTTGGGTAGCTCATGTTATACCTACACTACAGAACATAGACAAGTGGCATTACTAATTAGACTGACTAGGTTTAAGCCTAGGGGCCTCAGAATATAGCTTGAAATTTCTGCATTAATTTACTTTCCTACAGTCACTTGCTACAAAATTTAAATCCTTAAATATCATGATTGTTTTTATTTTAAAGGGTCATTGTTTTTGCAATACAATGGCATTTTTCGGGTAGTAATTTATTGCATACTGCATGGCTTTATAACGGGGTTAATTTATTATGTAAAATAGATGTTTGGCACCGCATATGCATTGGCGGGTGACGGTAGACGGGGTAGGCAGTATTGGGGCAGGGCAAGAGTTGGTGTTGTGGCGAGGCTGGCGTTACAACGGGGGCCAGTATAACGAGGTTTGACTCTAGTTCAGTTACTGCATATTTATTATATACATATACTGCACATTCTTCTGCTAGCCCGCTACCAAGCTTTTTGTGCTACACAATACGTGGGGATAAATTGCAGTGCATGCAAGCATGCAGAAAAAATTTACCTCAAGTAATAATTACATTGTAGCTTTGATGAGTATTAGAACATGGAATTTGGAACAGAACTAATGAAGAAAGGAAAAAAATTTAAACTTTTCTATTAAAATTTTGAGAAGAAACAGTTTAGGAAAAAATTTGTGTCCCTCTGCCGAGGAAGTGTCCCGTGGACTACGACCTCCAGCCCGGTAAGGTTTTTCCAGCCCCGGTTACCTACAATTTGAGTGCATTTTATTTCTGTTAATAAAGATGCTAAATTTAAAACCAGATTTTGGAAAGCCATTACATCAAGAATTTAATTTAGACCTTTTCTTAAATTTAGCATTGGATGGTCTGTTGGACAGAGTTATTACGTTTTTAGAAAAGGGCGAAGATCCTAATAAGCAAGACTCATCTGGCTACACAGCTCTGGTAAGAAATTTTTGCTATACAGACTTAATTTAGTCTGTAATTACTTACCACTGGCCACCCAAAATATTCATTAACTGGAAAGCAAAACAAACAACTGCTAGATACCTCTAATTGCGATGTATAATAGTATATATTTTGTGATGTTCCACTTTAAAATTGTTTTCATGTTTCACTGTATTTAGGACAGAGATTGAGATTGTTTTATACACTTCTGCAGACTATCAACCAGAATGGGTATTCAATACAGCATGGTCTACTCCTCGCAATGTTCATGGCATTATGCCTTTAAGATAAGCCACTGAATCAGCAACAGGTATCTCTTACAACGTTCAAGTGTATAAATGACTAAGTAAACAGACAGAATCAGTATGGTGAATGAAGCCTTATACAAGACAAATTTTTAATAGGCATTAATAGGCAATGTCTTGCTTTGCAGGGAGCTCGTATTGTTGATTGTAAGAACAAGAATTTAGGTCATGATAGTTTCTACTGTAACATAGGTTAGGCATTTTAGGCCTCTGTTGCGTTTCTTGCTGTCGTGGCGCTGATTAAGAAATTTGGGACAAGCATTTGCAATGTAACACATTATAGCATTGGTATATTTTTATCCACCATCCAATTACACTAATCAGTGATAAGTGCAATATAGATTTGCGAATTTTTAATTAATAGAAGCTAAAAAACATAGCTTTTCTGCTTTTTAGCAATAGGCTGATTAACTATTTTGCACTTAAAACATTAAGTGTAATGTTAAATATGGGCCTTGTTTTGGTAGGGAGCTGCAGTTTACCATTGTGAAATAGTGCCATTCTTTAACTAGTCTAGTATGTACTGTTGGTCAGAATTCAGTTAACATGAATTATTCTGAAATCTACATATACTGACTTTTTTCTATTATTGTGTCATTATGTCTTTACTTAACTCTAGCATTATGCAAGCAGGAATGGACATTTAAATGTTGTGGATCAACTGCTAAGTTATGGTGCTAGTGTTAATGCACAGACTAGGTCGGGCAAAAGCACGGCTTTACATCGAGCTGCTTACTGCGGACATCTTGATATAGTTAGGAGACTTCTAGATGCCGGTGCTGACCCTTGTATATGTGATGATGATGGCAACACTCCTCTACATAAGGTGCTTATCAGGGTAGCATTAATTTCTTTTTAGTTTTGTGTTTGTTGTGAGGTTTTTTTATTACTTAATTATCTCTCAGTCTCAGGCTATAAAAAATGTTGTTTTGAAATGAGCAGCACACTTTTTTATTGCAGAAAATTATTTGAATTTTCAATGAGTAGGCTATTTGTTTTTTGTGTTGTTCATTCAAGAATAGTTACTGACATTGTACATGCAGTTGATGATTTGCTGTTGTGCCATGATTATAGGTTAACTCGTTAAAATTACAAAGTTTGTAAAAACGCACTACTTTTATACAAAAAATAAACACTTTGACAAAAATGGCAGTAATTTTTAAAATCTTCCCATTATTGTAAAAGCAGAGGATATTATTTTTGTCAAAAACTTCCCCAGTTTTGTAAAAGAAAAAAGCTATGCCACTAATTTTGTAAATATGTCAAAAAAATTCCTGCTCTTGTAAAAAACAACTGGGCCAATAATTTTAAAAAGCATTACATTAATCACTTTTGTCAAACTTTTTGCATTGCAGCATTAATAACTGATATGTGTTGCTTTGGGTTGACATGATTTAACTGTCTTTTATAGTATATCATTAATTTGTAGGCAAGAGCAGCATATCTGGTTAATACTAGTGGTTACCCTTACAAATTTTTTGCAATGATTGGGAAAAGTTTGGCTAGGTTTAGAACATACGTATTGATTTGAGACGCCGCCACTTTTTAATAGCTGGCTAATGTGGTTGTTTGTCGTTTCTCTTGTTAGTTAAATTGACATGGATAGACTTTTAGACTCAATGACTCCATAGTTCTGTATGCCAGCAGCACTCGTGCATCGCACCTTACTTATCGTCTTGTTTTAAAAAGAGAATGTTGTTAACCGTACCTCTTGGAAAAAGTATTGTTTTGAATCTTTGAATAAATCTTTTATTTCAGACTTAGCCAGTGGAGCCACTTATACCACATTCTGCTAAAACGCCCACTCTAACCTGGAAATGTCCTTCATCGCAATTTTCGTTTTTGTGCATAGGTGGGCTGACTCTGTAAGTTTTAACGATACATTTCAATGGAATATTTTCAAGAGCATTAGCTTTAAATTGTACAAACCCTCTCCCCTATAAGATTAATTACTTCCAAATTTATGACGTCAGCTTCATTACTTAGTAACTGTTACCTGGCTTCTGCTTCCCAATAGTAGAAGACAGTTCTAATGTACTTTCTGAAGCTGGCAAGTTTTCTGGGTATTGGCTTCAATAAAAAGTGTTTGCTTTTGTGAAAAGATCAGTCTTAGTAGACTACTTTTTCACATTGACCTAAGGCGACATCCAAATACAAATTTTTTAAGCTTGGATTCAGGCATTTAAAAATCTTATGATATCATGCCAATAGATTCTTGCAACATTTATATTACTGTCTTTTGTGGGAATGCATTGTCGCAATATTGGCATTGAAGATGTGGTGAGAAAATGCTGCACCATACTGCGCTGCCATGATGATGATATAACTTAATGCTGAAAAAGACCGTCAAGTTTTACAAAAGTGGTCAGTGTTTTTACAAAATTAGTGGCAATCAATCATACATTTTGACAGGAAAAAGACACAGATCCTTAGCTCTTTTCATTTAATCAAAATGATGTGCACTTTAGCAATTATACATTACACTAGATGTTATTACTTGTACTAAACTTAAGAATTTAAGAATCATCATAGCTTCCAGAATTCGGCACCCTAGGCAACTACCAAGTTTGCCTATTTTTACAGCCGACACTAAATATAAAAAATTTGTTGTATGTTGACCACTATTAAGTGATTTTTGGTTTTGAGCTAACGAAATTTCTCATTGTTTTTCACAATTTGCTCCCAGAGCTTTCAGATTAGGGTTGACATTTGGAAGATGGTACTGAACTGGCTCTTGCCCGCATCAAAAGTTACTATAACTTATGATCCAACATTATGACAAATGAAAGCTAGCCAACTGATGTCACATGTATATAACTGTCAATTGGATTATAGGCTTTAAGTTACATAAATGCTGAATTTTGGTGCATTTCCCATTTTTCTGTATGGTGATGCACTAGGATCTTTAATGAAAAGTGGTGCTTGTGATTATAATTTCTTAAGAAGGCACACTGCTATCTTTATAAAGAAAATCCCAAGATCATGTGTAATGCTCAGTGAGGGGTCATTCCACCTCAAATCACCCAATATTATTTTTGATAAACACATTTATGTCATATATTTTAATGCAATTTGGTGTGTCGGTTTGGCTTTTGGAGAAATGCAAAAGTCCAAATTTTTAGTGAAACTGGACCAATCGTTCAAAAGTTATGGCCCTTTGAAAATTGCCGAAAAGGCCAAAAAATCACCAAAATTGGCGTATTCTGTAAAGTGTTTTTTGCTTTGAACAACTTTTACAGGCATTTGAATTTGCCAATACAAGCCTAACTCATGGTGACATGTATATATCATAAAGTATGTCAGTGTACCACGTTTCATATTCATCCATTCAATATTTGGTGTTTAGGAGTCAGTCACCTTTAAATTTTACAAGCCTATAGCATGCATTTTGTGTAATGTGTGAATTTATTTTAATAAGACATGGATAAATGCAGTGTTTATTCGAAAGAAAGTTCTGAGTTCCCATTTGGTAACTCATCATCGTAAGCATAAACATTTACTAAACAAATTTTCAATCAGTTATTTCATTTTCATTTTAGGCGGCAGAAATGGGAAGAACTGACGTCTTTGACTTTTTAGCCAGAAGAGAAACAAGACTACAAGAAGTCAAGAATCATCGTGGAAAAGTGCCAAGTGATTTTATGAAAAAATGCAAAGATCAAAAAACATGATTTATAAATTAGTTGCACATATAGGAAGATATACATAAATATTATACCTGGTAATTTATTTTTACTAATACAGTTTAATACTAAGAAGACAATTGTCTTGATTAGTGGCTGAAGGTGAAACATGAACAGAGTTTCACAATTGATATATTTCTGCCATTGTACTGCACCTTTTATTTGTTAAAAATGGCCAGCAGCTAGCTCTGTATTTTTAATGCATCAAAACCGTACTATGTCTGGCAGGCAGAATTATTTATCTTTTTTTCATAAATTTTCTTCTCTTATGTTGTTCTTAATTAACAAGTTTCTATGTGCAGCACAAATTAAATAGATAATGCAGAAAACGTCAAATATAAATATATTAATAAATAATTTTAACTCACAAAAGACTACCTGTTAGACCAATAATGTTAACAAAAATAATACGAATATTGTATGTATTAATCTTTGATTAAAGAAACCACCATGAAGAGAAGCCAATTAAAATTAAAGCTAGAGTTGCCCGGTAAGGTCCACATCATATCCAGAATGTGTCTACAATGCTTCAATGGATATATCTGTCTTTGCTACGCTCACTGAACTGATATTAAATATAGTACATGGTGCTACAGTGGTGCTGACATAACTGAATTGTTACATCATGTTGGCTTGTAATACAGCCTATACATGTACGTCTGGGTGATTTTCTAGTAATACCACATCGGCAGAACCACACTGTTTACACCTGGCTGAGCTAATGAGTAGAGTGCTAGCTACCATTTCCATATCCAGTTTGTGAAATTCCCTTTCCAAAAGTCTGTGCTGCTCTTTAACTAAGCTCGAAGATGCAGAAGCACTCGATTCCTGTTTAATATCGTCATCGTCCTCATCTGGCTCTTTCATTACATAATTAAACTTTAGATCATTGGGTTGAGTTTCATATCTTGTTTCTCTGTTGAGGTTTTCTTCATTTTGTTTATTCAAAATCTGTTAAAATGTGGTAATAGTTTTTATAAACAACAGATAATTTTACTTGCAAGCTCGCATGGTAATCACATTAGCAACTTTCCATTAGTGTTCAGTTTCAAAGTGCAAATTTTAAATGTATCTTACTCACTCGTGCTCGTGTACTTCGTGTCTTGGGAATTGGTTGTCTATTAAGCTTTGGCTTGAAGCTTCCTATTCTTCTAGCCTGAAAAATTTGTATTTCCAGCATTTGTTGTATGTAGACTTGTTTAAATCATTGCAGCAGTAGTTGTCAATCTTTTTCCATGTTTATGGCACCTTGAGCATATGAAGTCTTCTCTGTGGTACCCTTTCTGTAAACGCTCACTCTACATGAATTTGCCTTCACAGTAGAGAGCCTTTTCTACAAATTATCTGTGCTCGAAACAAATTAAAGGCTACATGCCCAAATAACAAACTCATAATTCATTAAAAGAATGGGTATAACTTTCCCACACAAACTCGTGTGCATACGAATAAACGCACCCACTTTATAGATCCATAATAGATGTCATTTGACCTGACCTTGTTCGTTTATATAAAGTGTGGTTATCTGACTACTTGTTTGTTGATCAGTATGAAACTCCAAACAGGTCTTGCTGATTCACATAAAGTTTCCCTTGCAGATTTCACTAAAACACTGAATGTCTCAAAAAGTCCCTATGCCTGTTTTTCCTTTCAAATTCCTTCCAATCTCGACTTGGTTTGGCTCAAATTTTAGTTTTCATACTTTAACTGGATTACCATTATTGTGGTGACAACACCAATTTTTCAACAGAATTGCAAAATCATCATTGGCTGTCACCAACTGAAATGCAACAGAAATTCAGAACAGCACATGAATGATATGGCTACAGGAGTTTCGGCCTATTTAACTTAAACACGTGATTAAATGACCTGTGTGACCAAATTACTTGTGTCCAAATAGTCTGTGCCCAAAATACTTTGAGTCCAAATGACCGATACTTCCAAACTGCCTTTTGTGTCCAAATTACCTATATGTCCAAATAGCCTTGCCCAAATTACCTATGTGTCAAAATAGCCTACGTGTGCAAATGACTGTGTGTCCAAATGTCTTGTGGTGCAATATCTGGTGTCTAAATGACTGTGTCAATATGATAAAACAGCTCTTCGCTATTCATGTGCTACGACCTTCAAGAGACACCAAAATCAAGAGACCTCATGAATTTGGAATAACAAGTAGAGATTCTTGTGTAAGCATTTAACCTGAAATGCTGATCTTGGAAATGCATATTATAAGCATTTACCAAAGTGCTTTAAAAAGGTAGCATGTAGAAGTTAATCCCCAATGAAGTAGTTCTTTTCAAATTTTAATCCAATTTAATTAAAAGAATTCTCTAAGATTTAGCTCGCCTGGGTATTTTCAATCATTTTGCTTTGTTTATAAATGTAAAAAATATATAATGATTTTTGAGGCACCCGGTATGAGTAATCTTTCCTAATACCTTGTCTACAGGCAAATAAACAGATGTTGGTGAAACCTTCATAATTTGGAGAATGAAAACAAATAGTATTACCCAAGGTTTTTGATAAACGGGTTCCACTGGCTCAAACGAGGAAGGATTGCGATAGTATTCATTATGTGTATCATTACTCGACTGAGACGATGTTCTGTATCGATCTTTGATGGATAGATGGTGCTCCTTCACTCCTACATTTTCGTATACCCAATTCATGGCCTCACCATGTTCTTCTTGGTCATCATTATACATGTAGTCAAACTCCTGCATTAAACCAAGTTACATTAAAGTTACAATGGGTAATAAGATAATAGTGGTTGTATCTGATACATAATTTAACATGAGTACTGCAAATGTGACTTACTGAGCTAGAATTTTGATGTTCAATTCTCTCTGCCATCCATGCCCTACGCTTCACTAATAGAAAGTAGATGTACTCACAGGCTAGAAAAGAACTAGCCAGTCCCACACAAGTTGCACCCATGTTAACAAAAAATGCTGAAATAATGTCATAACAAACAATCTTCAAAACATGCTGATTACTGGCTTCTCTGGTTGGTTCAGTACGTTATTTAATAGAACAGAGCAAATTATAAATTTAACCAAAGAGCAAATTACTGATATGTTGTGAAGTTAACACAGTTGATGATAATTAATTCGAAGTGTTGAAGATATAAGTGCTCATAGAAGATACAGAATATTCAAGCATGTAAATGTGTATGTACACACAGTCGCATACCAACGAGATGTAATTAATTTTCAGTTGGATTATCAGGTTACTGGTGATACATATTTCTACCTCTCTTAGGCAAAGTACTCACTCTTATGATTGGCATAGAGTAAAGGCTTTGAAAAAATGCTCCTTTTCTCATTTGGTAAAGTAACCCATAATAAGCACAATGTCTAAAGTTCAAGTTCTATTCTGCTGGGCAACGAATCATCCATCATTTTCATTCTATACTATCCGCAGGAAAATAGTGCTGCTTTCTAGCGACAAGAATGACATGAAGATATCTGTTTTGCAAGATATCTGTTTATTGCCTTATATAATTTTTACACGGCAAGTCGCCGAAAGTATTGAAATCATTTAAGTGTTCGAAAAATGTTTTCAAGCCAGTTCTTTCAAACTGTTTTTAAACCTGCCCAAGAATAGGCTTGACATTCTACAATCAGAAGCGTAGCTTGGGGCGGCACTTGGCTTTGCCGCTTTTTTCCCCTAAAAATGTAGCAAGATTCTTGTGATTCTAATATCTAGATTTTAGATTTGTAAACTTCAGTAGCATTACGTTGCAATTACAATAAGCTGTAAAGATAAACTGATAAAATAATAAAAAGTAGCATAGGAAAAAATTGTTATAAATGCATCCTGCATGTTGTGAAACCTACTGTGGGCCCACGAGTTTCACTTCCTAGTGGCGTAGCTAGAGCTAGTCCATTCAGTGGCTTCTCAAATTGTTAACACTGATAAAAGCATGGTTAGAAATGTACCTAACAACTCAAGATCGTGTACTGCACAGAAATTTTGAGAGGCAAGAAAACTGGTATATAAAATAATTATCAGCTTAATTTATGCCAACTTACGCCAGAAGGCGCTGTAAGTAGCGTTTTCGCGGAAAGTTAAATTGCGTCAAGTGTTTTACATTTCTATTGTTCCGATATAATCTACACGATCAACTCTACTTCTTCACTACACTTGATCAAAGTGCCTCCCTCTACTGTTCACGTTGTTTTGTACTAAAATTCTTTGAGTCACCATACATATGGGCGCCAAAACCATTTTGAATGGTTTGGCGAGTTTTGCAGTGTGAAAAGGTTACCAGATTTTGCTGCTTTTTCAAATACGTACTAAGCATTTAAATGACAAAATAATACAAAATTCGAAACCTAGAAGTGCAAACACTGTCTTCAAACTGCAAATTTATTGTAGATCTACCCATATAATATAACGACTCGTATCCTTCCAAAATTGGACCACGGAGTTCTGGATTGTGCCAAATCTTGAGTCCAGCAGCTTCCATTAATATGAGGTTTACAGAACTAAGCAGAAACACCAGTCCTGATGTCAGCATCAATGTTCTATTCTGAAGTTAAAAATCAGTGTAGTAATAAATGTATATTGCGTATTTGTTTTATTTCACTGTTTTTTAAGGCAGCATCGACGTATTACTCTGCAATAGTAACATTAATATACAGAGAATTGCATTCAACCAAATATCTTGCAAACTCATCTTAAATTTATACCCGTTACGAAATGATGTGGTCTGAGTCTTTTACTGGAAGTCACATGGCTCAGTTTCACATGATGATTTCCTGCTTCGTGCTTTCTAATGAGTCCATAGCAAAACTAGCTATATGTGGTCAGAGGTAGGTATTTCATAAGCTTTGATTTCCTAGTGCTTAAGCCAAAGACGCAAATATGGGGGTGGGGGGGAGCAGAACTTTCGGACGCCAGGTCCGACGCACAACGTTACGTCTTCGGTACATCTTACGATATTATAAAATCTGCACAGACGTGTGCGTTTTTACATCTACAGTACATGCGCACAGTAGCGATTAACCGCGTTTATTTATAAACCGCGCACTGTGTCATGGGATGGCTATAATTGAATGCAAATTTTATAATCAATTTATCGATAAATGTCATGCTTTCGCGCTGTTTTTGCTCAAGTTTAAATTTGAAAGCTTAGTGCAATAAACAAGAAAAAAAGATTCGAATTAGGTGAATTTCGTAACCATTTACCTAGGTAAATGAGTAAATTTCATTTAAATGAACAGCGATTTAAGTGATAGTTTGGGATAATTGAGGAGTAAATACTGCTCAGCAGCAAAATGATATGTTGAGAAGATGAAACATTTCTTTTGCTTAACACTACACGAAAACAGACGCTAGCCAGGGCCGGCTCTTTCAACAAGTAATCTAGGCAGTTGCCTAGGGCGCCAAATTCTGGAACTAATTCTTTAATTTCAGATTAGCTTTAGCATAAGTAAGAACATATTACGTAGGGCGTCAAACGACGTAGAGCCAAGCCATGGCTACCCCAACTCTTGCAGTCAGTGTACCTAACCATAACTCTTGTATTCATTATGAGTAACTATAACTCTTCTACTCAGTATGAGTACCTATAATTATTGCTCTCAATGTGAATAAGTATAACTCTTATATTCAGTGTACTCTTAAATGCAAACACTTTAACTTAATGAAACAAACTGCCTGCGTTATTTCCCTGTCAAAATATAATGATGCATGGACGCTAAAGTTGCATTTACCACGCATCTGGAATGCGTTATGCGTTGTCCATCTGCAGAAAAAATAAGGCATAACGCAGGTTTGATAAACGGGTGCTTGAAAACAATATAAACCGATTTTATCTGTTCCGTATACGCATTCCGGATGCCAGGTAAACGCAAAGATCTCCTCTCCTTCAGTAAAATATTTACCTACGTTTGCTTTACATGCCTTCGTAAGATTACGTCATTGCATTCATATATTACTGACGCGTTTCCTGCTTTTGCTTACAATAGTACTTATCTAGTCATGGCAAATAAATCCATAAGGACCCAAGCCTTCAGTGGCCTATTACGGGAAACGAAGGGTAAACAAGCTGGCGGACATTAAAGAGCAAACAGCCAATGAACTATTTGCAACCAAAACAGAGTTATGGCTGTGAAGATGAATTGGTTCATGAAAAAGAAGAGTTACTGTTTCAAAAATGTTTTGATGAAAGGGTAAGTGAAAATCTAGCCAAGAGCACGAACAGTGCAGCAGAAATTGCAGAAACTTTGATTGCTACTGAAAACCCGGGACATACAATGAAGTTATAAATTTATCTTCAAATGAAATCAACACAAGCTCTAGATAAGTAATTAATTGCATTTAACTAGTACACTATAACACATATGTAAGTGCAACACACAGGTACTATTATACTTTATGTACAACAAATTTGTTTTATCTGTTTTGTGAGTGGGGTGCATGCGGACCACTGTTAAGGTCTTGACAGTTGGAGGAGAGGACGCAAAAATACTGTTGCCTAGGTCGTCAAACTACTTAGAGCCGGCACTGGCGCTAGCTATAATATCATAAGCAATACGTAACTCGCCATTGTACGCCGTTCAGTTACGTATTGCTA